>JAJJMB010014022.1:4027596-4193844 GCA_023531105.1 Papaver atlanticum | reverse complement strand
TTTAAAGGTTACTCTATTCAGGATATAACGAAATTAGAGGAAGACCTTCCCCCACAAGTTTGCGGTTATCCTGTAATCAACATGGCATATATCATCTCCTTAATGGTTCTGTTCTTACGTTCAACTATACCATTAGACTATGGTGAATAAGGAGGTGTGATTTCCTATATGAATTTCATACTTTCCATCACGTTCGAACCTAACCCTTTTAGTGGTAACATACTTTTCTTTCAATTTCAAGTTTATACACTTAA
This sequence comes from Papaver atlanticum, assembly GCA_023531105.1. Lineage (NCBI taxonomy): Eukaryota > Viridiplantae > Streptophyta > Magnoliopsida > Ranunculales > Papaveraceae > Papaver > Papaver atlanticum. Next base: position 4,193,590 of record JAJJMB010014022.1, on the reverse strand, counting down.
GGTTTCTAAGGCATCATCCTTACCTAAGTAAGTATACAAGATAGTATCTCGAACAATCATCTAAGAAAATTATGAACCACCTTTTACCACCTTAGTTTGGGTTGATTTCATGTCAACTAGGTCTAACTGAATTAATTCTAAGGGTTTAGAATTACTCAAAACAATTTTGTTAAAAGGTTTTACAACATATTTTGATTCGGCAGAGATTTCACTTTTGTGTTCAAAATCCAAAATAAATTTGGATATGCAGCCTATGCTAGCCAGTTTATGCATTGACTTATAATTACGGTTCCAACTCTACTATGCAAAACATTCAATCACACAAAAGAAATCACAACAATCAACTATGTTCACGTCATTAGATTTTCCTTTAAGCTTATACAGACCCTAAGTCTTTAACCCTTTCCTTAAAAATCACTTCCCTTAGGTACGACAAGTTTTTCAGATTCAATTAATATCTTAAGTCTTTTACCATCTTCAACAGAACAAGATACAAGATTCTTGCATATGCTCGGAACATGAAAACTCATTCAATGTGAGAATATTACAAATATGAGCTTCTGCTCGACCTTTTCCTTTTATGCAACCTATGTCGCAGATGAGTTACTCATATAGAGTTTCTCGACATCCCTTATCCTCTGATAAGAGGTGAACAGGTCTTTGTTTCAACAAACATGCTTAGTGGCTCCAGAGTCCACCCCAGTCTCTCACATTGGTTATTAAAATAACTTCCGACATCATGCCACTGAACTCGTTCTAGTTTGTTTCAACTAAATTAACATTAACTTTCTACTTATTAAGGTTTTATGTTATTTACACATTACTGCCGTATGGCCAGGAATTTTATGAACATAACAATCACCCTTAATTAAAGTAATGCCAAATTCAGGTTTACGAAACATACCTTTCTTATGAAGACTACGCTTAGAGTCGTGTTTGGTGTTCTCACCTTTGTCAGCTTTGGAAGACTTGTGTTCATCCACATGCGCATGTTAGTCATGTCCCTTTCCAGTTTCATGTCATAATATTCGTTTATACTCTAACTAGGCCAATCACTTAATACACCACATCTCACAAACCTTAGTTCCGAATAGGAAAATAAGATATGAGTTTTGAAGATAACATCTAGATCTACAAACTTCGTTTGAATCACCATTTCAAAAAAATCATGGTTACCCCATAAAAACTACTTTAGTTAACAACAAATTTCTGCTCGTCAGAATTTTTCAGGAACGTTTCTTTGTTTTGTAAAATATTAAAAATAAATACTTTTACAACTCCAATAATTCTGAAATTTTATGCGGGTAACTATCAAGATGTCTACTACATTAGGTAAAAAGGGTTCATCGAAATTCCTTTTAGGTTAAGAGATAAATTCGAAACTCTAAAGCTGACCAAAAATTCGTTTTTTGTTTTTCACTCCACAATTAACATCCATGATTATTACAAACTCTAATGTCTTAAGATTGTTGGGTGCAATAATCAAAAACAAGGAAAAATCAAATAAACAAAAATTATTGATACTTAGCTCCGTTATAATGGAAGTAATTGCTTTGACGAAACGAACAAGCTCCCCATATCTCCGCAACAGCAACAAGGCAAAACTTTGTAAAAAAAGAGAGTGAGTCACGTGTTCAACACGCTGTCCTTAAGACATTAGCGCCCGTCTACACTCAAAAGTGATGCTATAGCCCTCACAGGACAAATATGTCCAGGATAAAACACCTTACTACACCTACTACTAGCATATGTAGTAGATGCTCAACTTGAGCTTGGCAACTTCGATAAACCCTTAAGGAAAATCGCAAACGCTAAAGAAAACAGTATAAAATATTTTCCCTTGGGGGTCTCTCTAAAAAATAGAGAAACCCCTTTCTCATAAATTTTACAAAAGTAAAGAATTTGTTAATATAATGAAATAATACAACTTAAAAAGAGGAACTTCCCGATGTGGGACTAAAAAGTTTCATTCACAAAAGAAAACAATAAGTTATTATTTTTCTTAAAAACTTTAAAAATCAATTTTCTATTAATTGTTTTCCAACATTTAACACTTTAAATTCCAATTCCCAAACAGCCGTGTTTTTTACAAGAACATTCAGTTTACAATCCATTACTGTTTTTAAGGTTTTATTTGTTTCTTTCTTCCTATTACGATGGTACTCTCCTAAAATGTGGTTCATAAATAAAAATGTCAGGAGGTACAATTTTGTAAAACTGTACTGAAAATCGCGTGTATATTTGGTACATCATCATTTACATTACTTTATAGGTTAAAGAATTATTAAAAGAAGATTGATAGTGTGTTTGTATACATAATGAAAAATAGATTTTCAACTTTAAAAAAAAAACTAATCAGAAAATTGGAAACAAAATTAACTTCAAGAAGTAAAAAAGTCAATTTTTTGTGAAGCGAAAGTATTTTTGCTTCTAATTAAAAAAAAGAAAAGAAAAGAAAAAGTGATTTTGCTTCTAACTTCTGGAATCGATTTCTGCTTCCGGCATCTAAACAATCTATAAATTACATAAAATACAAAATCAATGTCGAATGAATGCCTCCCAACCTCAAAGTATGGGTTGAACAGGAAATTGACTCAAAATGTCCATGTTCAAGCACTGAAAGATAATGTTATACCTAATCGAAAATAAAATACCCTCAATTAGCTATCCATTGATGATTTTTGTTTTGTTCTGGTGGCTACATAACTCCAATAGCCAGGATGGATGCCAAAAGTAGAAATATTTTGCTTCTCTGGTAGTAAAATCTAGAAGTCATAAGCAAAATGTTTTTGCTTCACAATTTTTTTTGCTTTTAGAAGTTATTTTAAAATTGTTTTTAGATTAAAAATGTTCATGCAGGGCCATCCCAAATAAAAAAACAACAACAACAAACTAAAATTAGAAAAGTTCACAGTTTGTAAACAACAAAAAAAAACTATAATTACCGGACAAAGTGGGACTGCCGGCAACGGTACTCTAGACAATAAGTTAGGCATTGGCCGAACGATTAACTGATTTGTAGCAAACACATGTTCGCGGTACTCTTCATATTCATGCCTTGATGTTGGCATTTTCACTGTCTGATTCGTGAAAGGTCGGTTTAGAGTACACAACATGAAGAAGCAATAATACGACATGCAGTGATGAAACTCATGCATCTATCAGCCTCATGCCAAGACAGTAAGCAAGCAAGACTTCTTCTCCCTTAATAGCAATAATTAACGAATCCAATAAAAAAACTTAATAATGGTTACGTACGAAAGAGACACGATAATGGACCATTGTGAGTTGTTATGGTTGAATTTCACATGTACTTGAGAAAAAAGGGCATTATATAGAATGGTCCTTTCTTGTATTAAACAGTTATTAATGAAACCTTTAACTTAATTTATTTATATAGTTATAGTTAAATGTCATTGTCAATTACAAAGATGTTTGTTGATGATAGGGAGGGGATGATAATTATTGACTCATAAAGAAAGAAAGAAACTTTACAAGAAACATAATAAGAGAATTTTAGTCGAATTGGCCTTTGTATGATGTTTGTAGTAGGCATATTTGAACTGACTTTGGCTTTTATTGATTCTTCTTTTGATGTTGTAGCAATGTTTTTGTTGTCGACCGCCGTTTGTTAACAGACGATTATATGTAAACGTAGATTAGAGGTTTCAAGAAAATTGTATTCTCTATGCTTATTATTTTCACTATTAATATGACATTTTCTTTCAAATATTTTCGTTCCATCTTTTTCTCCTTAAATATGTTTTGAAGAAAAATAAACGAAGGCATTTAATTATTGTTTTGACTATTTTAGTCCAAAATAGAAATGGAAGAAAAAAGCTCGTGGAATTGGGGACGCCATGTCTAATTTCTTAAAACTGCTAATGCACCGAAGATGTTCATGAATACTTCCAACAAAAAAGTGTACTCATTGTTAATACCATACTTTGAATGTAGAAATTAGAGTTCATGTCTTCAGGTAACTGCAACTCGCAAATTTTGTACTTTTTCTCTAATCAAATGAGAGGAATTTATTAAAAGATGGGAGAATATACAAAGGCCGTTTACCGGAGGTAGAAAACCAAAAAGAAAACATAACTGATAAAGAAAATAAAACCCGATTCGCAAAATCACTAGCAAAATTAATGTTAGAGAAAATGACAAAGAAGTTAAAAGATTCTTATTAGATGAATCAAGAAGATACAAGACTTATATACGAACACAGATGCAGTCACAGGTAGTCATAGCTGACTGTAATTACTAGCAAAAAAGAAATAATTGTACATGTAAACGAAAATGAAACAGAACTAACTACACACAGAAATGATAAAGGCCGACACACAGTGATAAATACACTTATATTATCCCCCCTCAAGATGAGCTAGTGGTTGAACACTCTCGTCGCGCAAAAATCCAAATATGACTGCAGACCGGCCTTTTCTAAAAACATTAGCCACAAGTGAGTCAGTGTAAACGTAGTGAATCTTCAACACCTTGGATTTAAAGTCAATTGCAACATGTTTCATCCTTCTATGAAGAACAGGATTTGAAGCTAATGAGATAGAGCTCTTGTTATCACAACCAAGAGTTGAAGGAGAAGAAAGAAACACATTCAAGTCTTTGAGAATCTGACAGACCCAAAGGACTTCAGCAGCAGTGTGAGCCAATGATCTGTACCGAACCTCTATAGAGATTCTTGTAACACTATGTTGCCAGTAAACAAGATTAGGACCAATAAACACACAAAATCCACTAGTTGACCTTCTATCATTAGGATCACCAGCCCAATCAGAATCAAAGAATGATGATAATGTAGTTAATCCATGTTGAAGAACAATACCAAAGTCCCTTTTAAGTACCTCAAAATTCTTTTTGCAGCTACCAAATGAACTGTTGTATGACTACTCATACGCTGGCATACCCAATTTACAATATAACAAATATTTGGCCTAGTCCAAGTAACATTGTAAAGCTCCAATAAGAGATCTATAATCTGAAGCATCTGCTAAAGGCTCATCATTAAATTTGCTCATTTTTGTATCAACGATAACTGGAGAAAAGAATGGTTTGGCATCTATCATGTTTGTCTTTTTTAGGAGGTCAAGAACATACTTGGTTTGTGAAAGGTGCATAGCAGAGTCATTCCTGTTAGAGCATTGCTCGGTCGAACTCACAAGTGTTAATATCTCAAGCTTGTTGTCAAATTTAGTTGTCAAAACTATATCTTGATTTCTAGTCTACAATTAGTTAAGTCTCGGACTAGGATAAAAATGTAGTTGAAAAACAGTGGATCATGGCAATCATCATTGCGTTCTACCGTTTGAAGGCGAAGATCAACCGAAGCTTTTGGAGAAATTCATCAACAAAAGGTAAGTGAAGACTGAATAACCTATATCTCAAGTTATATTCACTTTTCTATCATTGAGACGATGTCGCATAACTAATTAGACTATTATGCATAAACAAGAATTTTGAGTCAAGTTTATCTTGATAATTAATTCTCGAAATATAATGACTAAGCTTAATGAATATTTGTTCGTACTTGATGAATTTCGGTTAAGGACAATTTATTGTTCGGAATCAAAATCTGATTCAAGTTTTATAGTTCGAAAATAGCCTGGAACAGTGATATGTGTCATTGATGTTCTTCGGGAATGTTTCGAATTGATTTAGAGAGAAATATATAACTACTATAGATTCAGATACAAGACATTGTTATCAGTCTTACAAACTGGGAAAACTGTTATATGTATGATCTCGTTTTACATGTACTCGTACACGTAGCGGAGTAGTTATATATCAACTTACAGATTTGTGGTACACATATTCTTATGTATATTCATATGAAATGAAAAATCTGTTTAACTCGTGAACCGGATCGGTATGCATACTTGTATGCAAACCATTTCGGAACTGTGGGTACGGAACCGGGATTAGTTTCCAAACCGGTACTCAAATTAAAACAGTTTTGTGTTCCCGAACTTGGATGTGTATCCAAACCGGTACGCAAATTGATTTAGTTATGTGAACTCCGTAACCGGTGACAGTCTTAAGGTTTCCAAACCGGTATGCAAACCTACGCGTACTGTGACTGAACCGTTTCACGAACGACAATGGTATTTGTACCTTATACACCTACTAACCATGTCGATTATATTTTCAAGTGCGTTTAAATTATTTCTACGAGATAATTAACATTTGATTAATTCTCTAAAAACACTAGACTTATTTGATCACATGATTGTGACTCAGAGATAATGTCTTATGTGTTCATGAAAATGAAGATTAAGCTTTTAAATTCAAACCGGCTAGTTTAGGCTAACCATGTTGAACATAGTCTTTGTACACGGTTAAGTTACGGTTTCACCTAACTAGAGTGTATATCTTGTTTATGTGAATCAGATTCAAAGATTCATCTAACGGTGGATATTGTTTGCTTGGTCCCAAAGCTATCTTAGCTTAAATCTAAAGCAACATATGCTTTGTATGTCTATAAAAGAGGAATTTCAAGCAACTGGGATCTTTGAATCCCGACACTACTTTTGGCGTGTCTTAGTTGTATCTAGAGTCGTCCTCTTCCTAACCCTTTTAGGGTTTAGCGACTACAAAGTCTTCATAGGGATTCGTGAAGCCAGGTCCAGTTATCTTTCCTTGATAACTCGTATATCATGATCTTGTTCGATTGTTGATTTATCACTTGAACAAGATAGATAAAAATCATCAAAGTTCTCTTCGTCTCAAATTTTGTTGATTCCACATGTTTTATACTTGTGAGGTGAATAATAATCTAGGCTGCACTTTGGGTTGCATAAGTCCGGATTTTGAGGTTAGCTAGACTTTGTCTATTGCTATCGATTTCCACACCTTTGATCAAACTATTTGGTTGTAAAAGGAAAACATATATAGGCTTAATCTGTGGTAGGGAAGATTTGGTTTAAAGTCTTCAATTGAGTTGAAGCAACTCTTAGTTGGTGTGACGTCAGTTAAGGGAATCAATTGTGCGGAGTCCTGCTGGGATTCAAGAGGCATAAGGAGCCTAATGTATCTTAATCAGTGGGATACCTTTTAGGGATCAACTACATTCCAGTCCAAAGTTAATTGGTAGCAGGCAAGTGTCTGTAGCGGCTTAATATAGTTTGATGTTCAATCTGGCCTGGGTCCCGGAGTTTTTCTGCATTTGCGGTTTCCTCGTTAACAAAACTTTTGGTGTCTGTGTTATTTCTTTTTCCGCATTATATTGTTTATCTTTACAATTGAAATATCACAGGTTGTGCGTTGATCAATCATAGTAGATACATCCGACCTAGTTTGTTGGATACGACTTGGTTGATTCTTGGACATTGGTCTTTGGTACCATCCAAGTTATTTATTTGTGATTAGGTTCACGGATTTGTTTCTGTAAACTTTTTAATCGCAAGAGAGAGAGATATAACTCTACGTACTATTCCTTGATTGATTTTAACTCTCGGAGCTGTATTGAGTTTATCCATACAGATTTCCTAAGAAAAAAGTGGTGGTGTATTTTGGTACCCCCACGTTTTTAATTATTCTTGATCTCCAGACCCAGAAAATAATATATGGGACCCAAATCTTTCACATGAAAAGAAGTAGAAAGTTGAGAAATAGCCTGATTACAAGTAGATGAAGTAGACCCCCTGATGAGAATATCATCAACATAAATGAGTATAATGATAGTAGTAGACCCATTCTTGAATGTGAATAAGGATGTATCAGCTTGAGAAGCTTCAAATCTAAGTGATATCAAAGAATTCATTAGTTTTTCATACCACGTTCTAAAAGCTTACTTTAGGCCATAGATGGACTTATGCAATCTGCAAACATGATCAAGTTTATCTGGATCTTGAAAACCTCGAGGTTGGGTCATATAGACAACTTCCTTAAGGTCACCATGAAGAAATGCATTGATTATTTCAAGTTTCTCGACAGGCCAATTGTTATGCACAACAAGATACAAAACAATTTTGATGGTAGTGGGCATAACAACATGACTAAAAGTTTTTTCATAATCTATACCTTCCTGATGATGATAACCCTTTGCGATAAGTCTGGATTAGTACCTTTCAACACTACCATTTGGATTATGTTTGATTTAAAAAACCCACTTACACCCAACCAATTTTTGAAAAGGATAAAGTGGTTCAAGTGACCAAGTACCAGCTGATTTAAGTACAGTCAATAATCATAGATGGCAGCCATTTTGGATTCTTTTTTACTTGAGCAACAGATGTAGGAATGAATTCTTCAGTAGAAGAAAGAAGACATATATAAATTAGATACTTTACAGAGAATAATGCCTTTGGTTTGAAAAAGCCTCTTTTACCCCTAGTAGTCATTGAGTATGAATTTGTCACAAGAGCAGTTGCAGGTGCTAAGACTGGTACTGGAAGAGAAGTGGTACTGCAAGAGAAGTATCAGTGGATACATAAGGTAGGGATGATGTGGAAACATCATATACAGATGCAGGTACATAATTCAAAGAACTACTAGTATATTTGTGTTAGAAGATGTGTAGCAAAATTCATAGAGAACAACTTAAATTTCTGAGAAACAGTGTTAGATACTTTATCCAACTTTAAAATAAATGCAGGAAATTGTTTTTCATGAAAAGTAACATGTCTTGAGTTGAAAACTCTGTCAGAGCATGGTTCAAGACAGCTATAACCCTTTTGAGAAGCAGAATACCCAATGAAAATACATAATTTACTTCTTGGCTCCAGTTTGGATTGAGAATATGGCTTGAGCCAAGGATAACATGCACACCTAAATATTCTCAGGTGACACAAAAGAAATAGAAGCAGTATGAGGTCTATCATCCAAGTAATTATCTTTTTGCAGAGCATCAACCCAAAAATAATCTGCCAAATTTAACTGTATTAGTAAAGTTTTGCATAGACCAACTAAATGTTTGTGTTTACTTTTTGCAACTCCATTATTCTCAGGAGTATATGCACAACTGTACTGATGTAAGACTCCAATTGTACCTAAAAATGTAAAAAGCTCATTATTGATAAATTCTCCTCCTCCATCAGTTCTTATCACCTTTATTTTTTGATCAAAATAATTCTCAACTTGTAATTTAAAAGAACAAAAGATTGAAATGAAGTCTGATTTTTTTTTAATGAGAAAAATCCAACAATACTTACTGTAGTCATCAATGATATAACAACAGTAAGAAAACCCATCACAAGAAGTAACTGGACATGGTCCCCACAAGTACGTGTACAATAGTTGCAACAGTTTATTTGACGTTGAAATGGAAAGAGAAAAAGGGACCTTATGAGCTCTACAAAGGGCTTATATGATGAGTAGCTAACAGGTAACGGATGACTAATTTTACGCATTGTACTGAAAAGATGGGTATCCAAGTCGCATATGAAGTAGATGTGGTGAAATTTTCACATCATGAGCAGACAAAGAAATAAGCAACAAAAGAATCATTTGAAGTAGTTGTTGGTGTAGATGTTAAATGAAGAGGATATACCATTCTTACTCTGACCTTGGAAAAGTTTCCTCCCAGATTTGAGATCCTTCATACATAAGTTATCACTCTCAAAGGTTATATTGCAGTTATTATCTCTAGTAAACATATGTACTCACAACGGTTTATAAGAAGCAAATGGTACATGTAAAATTCTTGGTAATCTAATAGAATTTGTCATCAAGATTTTAGTAAATGTACCAATATCAGAAATTTTATACCTTCACCATTTGCAGTTGTTATTTGTTCATTTGCACTATAAGAATGAAAGCCTTGAATATCCGAAGCATCAAAAGTAATGTGTGTTGTAGCACCAGAATCACAATACCAAGGATTTTCTCAAAGGACATCAAATGATGCAAACATAACATGAATATTTTATGAAATCGACCCTCCTTGATTAACAAAATTCATGCACTGATCGCCTTTTATAGCTGAGTGACCAAAATTGAAGCATATTTTACAAGTTGGTATATAAGGCCTCATACTAGAACTATTAGTAGTAGATGATGAAGTAGTATTGCCAGTAAAGAATGAATTGTGGTTGCATTCCTAGTAGAAATGTGGATACTGAAGAAGTACAAGGAAAAGATGAATGAGAATGAAAATAAGGTCGAAATGGTGGTCTTGGTGAAGAATTATAAGTAGATCTAGAATGATTATGAAAGAAAGACATATTTTCTCTTAAAGCTGCAAAAGCTTTGGCTTCTTCAAAATTAGTTAGACTTTTGGATCTCTCTGATAAAATGATTTTCTCACTAAGCAAAAGATTATGTAACTCGGATTAATATAAAAAAAGAATCAAAAGTAAATCCAATACCACTAAGAACACTCACTATCATTTTAGAGTTACTGATAGGAGATCCGGCATTAGATAAAGAACCAGATCTTTTCTTGGTTTCATTAATATAAGTGATTATGCAAGTGTTACCTTGTTTCAGAGATGAAAGCCTTGTTCTCAGTTGAATCACATGACTTAAATAGATTGCATTAAATCTCTCTTCAATAGTTCTTTAAAGCTCATAGGATGTTGTTGGAACAACAACATAAGAGATAACACTTGCATAATATGTCGATTGAATCCAAAGAATGGATGTTTTATCTTCTTCATTCCACTTAACATAGTCTGTATTTACAGTTGCAGCAGCATCTACATTTTCTCGAACATAGACACATCTAGGTATAAGGTTTAGATCCATCAATAAAACCTAAAACATTGTATTTCTTGAACAAAGGAAGAAGTTGAGCTTTCCAGGTCAAGAAAATGTGATCTTGAATCTTTAATGGAACGATGTTAGCGATTGTATTAAGATGAACTTCTGAAATTATCGATTCCATGTTGAATCTTGAAAGAAAATACAAAGAATTTGAAGATCTGAAGAAAAAAAATTCAGATGTTAATGGCAGAAGCAAGAAAAGGTTATCAGGCCCAGATCGGCTCTTATACCATAGAGAAAATGATAGGGAAGGTAAAAGATTCTTATTATTAGATGAGTCAAAAAGATACATGACTTATATAGGAAGACATATATAGGTACAGGCTGTCATAGCCAACTATAACTACTAACAGAAAAGATAAAAAAAGAAAGAAATAACTGTAAATGAAAACAAAAACGAAAATAAAACAGAACTAACTACACAAAAAAATGATAAATGCTGATACACAGTGATAAATACACTCGTACTAAATATGAATATTCTAACACCCTTTGCCGCCCAAGATAATAATAATATGAGAAATGTATAAAACAGTCCCATTATTAAGACCCGATTTACAAAAGAGTCACACTGTTACGAACTATTAACAAATTAGTCACACTTCCGTTTGTATCAGGGTTAAGTCTGTGGGGCCCCTAAAGTCAGAGTTAAATGGATTGGTAAAGTTACCAACCTGTCCTTAACCTAACTCTAATAGATATATTACCGTAAATCATGTTTATGGTACATCTCGAGGATCATTTTGACGCATAAGATTAATCACAACTAAACAAGTTCTATAACAGTTAGGGTATTCTCCTCATCTTCATTTTTCGCCGCCTCTCTCTTTCCTTTCTTCAAGATCTGCAAAAAAGGCGATTGAGTGAAGAATGAGAGATTTCGAGTGAGTTTTATCATCAACAGTGAGGGTTTTGTTCACATAGTTCATCTTAGGGTTTGATTTGATGCTTACTGAAATTGAGAAAGAGATGGAGATATTGATTGAAGTCGGATCGAGAAGAACATGGTACAGATATCGATGTTTGTGGTAAGATAATTGATGGGTTGTATGAATTAAGGGTATGAGTTAAGTTCTGTTTTTGTTGATTGATACTGCAGTGAGTAAGGAATGGATGAATAGTCTGATTGTGGATGAACTGTAGTGGTGTTTTTGTGAAGATTTTCGAGCAAAACAGGTAACTCGTTGTTGAATATTGGGTATTTTTTATTTAACTGTAGTTGTTGTTTAACAATTTTAGGGATTTTTTTTTCATAGCCCTAACTAGGGAAAATTGGGTATTTTGTATTTTATCTGATGTTGTCTGCCGATTGGAGTTAATAGTCTTTATGGGAATTTAAGGATAGTTTAGACATGAATTCAACACAGCTGAAGGTGAAGAAACATGAATGGATTCTGGATAGGGCTTGATGGAATTGATTTGAAGTTGTTGTTGGTGATTGAAATAAAAGAAAAATGAACTGAAGTACTGAAGCTGGTGGTGTTACTGTGGTTGGAGGTGGTGATGTGCTTTGAGCAATTGAAGTATGCTAGTGATGGAAAAAGTAGGTGTTGGTGCAATTGCAGGAGATGGAGTGGAGGTGTGGATTGATGTGATGAATGAAAGAGAAAAAGGACTGCAACAGATGAATGGGTATGAAGACTAGATGTATGCTTAGGATTTGGAGCGATAGTTAACTGTGGTTAACATTTGGTTGAGTTAAGAGCGAGGGTATTTTGGGGACAATTAACCCCGTTTTTTTTTGCAAAACTGTTATGTCGGCCAAAATATGACCATTTTGTAACCAAATTATAAAAAATATGACCATTTTGTAACTGAATTACAAAAAGTGTGACCATTTTGTAAATGGCCCTAATAATATCAAAACCTTGGCGTCAGAGCAAATTCCAGACCCAAGGCCATTTTTTAGAAGAATTTGAGAGACAGTTGGAATGAAGATTCCATGAACACGTACTAACCAAAATTACTCCAAATCCAATACTGCAGTGACGCATATGAGAGATTGATTATTCTACATAGTTGCTTGGAATTTGTTACCAACCTCATGGCGTAAAGTATGATGAAAGATAATGAGTTAAAATGGTCTTAAGTAAATTATTAGTTTAGGGAACACTTAATATGATGACTTAAAATAAACAACAAAACATGATTAACTATTAGTATTTATCATGTCATATCTTTTAGCGTGCTAGCATACGTATTAAGTATGTCTAATTTAGGGTTATGTAATCTCCCTCTTGAGGCATTATAGTGGCTTTTGACTTTGCTATTGTCGTCGTGTCTTTATAAAATGTCCCTACTATGTGTTGAAAAGATAATACACCTGTTAAGTTGATTATTTTACGTACATGTTCATGGACGAGTTTTTTTTTCTTTCTTTAGCATACTCACGAAAAGAATTAGTCATGAACCAAAGAATAAGAATTTTTTTTGAGGGGGCATATAGTTAAAACTTCAAAGAGAAACAAATAAATTATAGCAAAAAAATTATACAAAAATTATCAAGATCTATGGGCATGAAAAAAACTTTTGTCAGCAAACATCTCATGATGTAAATATCCTCGAGTCGATTTCCACCGAGGATGAGACTATAACCAGAATCTCACTTCTCTAATGAGTATGTTCGATCCACCTAATTCCATTTCTAAAATTAATTTCAAAAGGGATCTTGTCATGATTCCACAATTTGGTATACTGTAAGTAAATTATAATCTTGATCAAGCCACATTTACAGAAAAATTATATTAAAGTTACGAAAATAACCATAAAAATACAATCATAAAAGAAAACAACTCACCAACCGATCAAGAAAATGAAAACAAATATCTCATCTTAGAATAAATATGTACACTCAGTGGAACATTGGTCACTGTCAAGTGTTTAAGTCCAAATTAAAGACCTGAATTATGAGGTGATTCATCTTTGTTTTTAACCAATTATGCATCCAAAGAATATACTAAACATATCCCTAAATATTCTATGGTGTCTCTATGAGTTAGTAGTCATAGTACGAGTTTTTTTTTTTTTTTTTTTTTTTTTTTATTTGGTTATCACAGGAGTCCTACCTAAAAAAATATCTTCCACACATATCACAGGATGCACGGGTACGTAATCCACGAGCTCGAGATGCGCATGATTTTGTGGCATCACCTATCTGCACTCAACACTGCTCCAAGATTATTACGTTTGGACACGATTGGAGAAGAGAAAGCAAGCACGAATACAACAATTTTCTTATTCCAAAGGATCGAAATGTATATGCGTTCATCGGCTCCAACCGAACCCGGCGAAGAACTTGGCATTCTCGTGATTCGTAACTGCTGGTTGCCGGAGATTTATCTTCCACGATCGAGATAAAGCTATAAAACTCTTGTTTTGGTTCCATAGTGATAACTGATGAGGTAGTAAACATGTTATACGACCGCTTATATTAGATTACATTGGCCAGTGGCGGAGCTAGGAAGTTGGAAGGAGGTTAATATTTTTTTTGCCGAACGATGAGTTGTGGCCGCAAAATTTTTTTAGCCGATTTAGCACCTAGGCAACAAAATCTTTCCTATTTTAGGTCCTTGATGACTAGTTAGTAAACATTTTAACTTGTAAGCACCAAATAGACAATTAACGACATAAAATACTTATTTTGATTATCAAATACCGTAATTATACTTTTCTTGATTGTTGATTATAATGAAGTAGAGAAGGGAAATCCTTACGTAATAGCTAATGATTGTTCATAATCGCGTTCAATTCCATCCAAAACTAAACTTCATCCACGGACTCACCTTGTTTTCTCTGTCCAGTGTTCTAACACTAACAAGCACCTACTATATACTTAAAAAATTGGAAATATGGAAGAATAGTTTGGTTAGACACGTAGTTGGGCTAGGACGCTGGGCTTGCTTGGTCTTTTGACGGACTTGGTGGACTAAATTGATTGAGGTGGTGGATTAAATTGGTTTGGCAGGTGGACCAAATAAATTTTTTTTCAAAACTAAAGAGTAAACTTACGTGTGATAGTTTTATCAGAAAAGGGGGCTACAGCCAGGATTAGCCCCCCTTTGTTTCCGCCCATGACATTGGCTAACTTGAAAGTGCTTCATTTTTCGTTTTGGACCTTTTGTAAGTACATTGACAAACTAACATTGATTGGCGATACAGGTTGTTACCATTAATTTTCCCTGGTCACGAATATTACTGCGATATTTAGTTGATCGCCAAGGCCCATTGGGTTACAATCTGGTGTTACAAATCAGCAATGGGAATTTTTCTCGGTACCTGAAGCACTTTTCAACAGTCAAGAGTCACACATTCAATGATTTTTATATATATATTTTTTTTTTTTTTGTAGATTGTGCTCATTAATGTCATTCCAAGACCAAATTCGTACAGAATTCTAACCATCAATATCGCCAGACCAGATTCCAAGACCAAAATCTCTCTAGCTTCCTTTCGGTACTCGAACGTGGACATAAAATGCTTATAAAAGGCCTTATATATACCTGCACCTCCTCCCTTACTGTGATTTTTTTTTTTTTTTTTTTTTTTTGTGTTACAAATGGAAACTTTTGCGTTAGAAATGGCAACTGACATAGTAATGCAAACTTGTTTGCTTTCTTCATCTTCTAAGTTCCTTTGGAAAATCGATAACTTTTCAAAGTTGAAGGATGACGAAGGATTTTCCTCTAATGTTTTCTCTGTTGGTCCTTTTAAATGGTATGTCGACATTTGCACTAGAGAACTACTCATTATTAGTTCCTGTTTAACATGGGTCACTTTGTTTTCAGCATGCATTTGTTCTGCTCTTCTTTTCTTTTTTCTTAACCAACCCTAAATGTTTCACTAATAGGATAGCAGCAGCAAAGTTTACGAAGGGAGAGACGGAGGGTGAAGCAGCGCTTGATCATTTATCACTGGTCATGTTGCCTGTCGATTTGCCAGAATCCGTGTACACAAACTTTAGTTTTGTAATTACCAGTCAAACAGATCCAAAGAACAGAGTGAGATCTGGTATATATATTTTCACACTACCTCTTTTTTAGTCGATAAATTACCTCTTTTTTACTAATTCCTTGGATTCTGCAGATTTATCTCATAAGTTCACAAAAACAGATGAGGGCTATGGTAGGATGAGGTTTATGCCTCTCAGTGAACTCTTTGACCTTGATAAAGGATACATCGTGAATGACACTTGTATCATCAGAGTTGAGCTTTCTTGCAGTACTGAAGATGGCGCAATAGAAGATGTTTGTGATGACATGGGAGTGAGCGACACAGAGAAGGCTGTAAACACAAAAACGAAGATGCAAAAGCTAAATGATGGAGGAGAATATGCTAGCGCCGGGCAACCCTTTTGCAAAGGAAGACAGAACTACAAAGCTGGTTTTCGCGAGGGCAAGGGTTATGAAGATGTCGGAGGATTCAGTATTTTGAAGGCACAGGTGCAACTCTATAACCAGATATGGTCTAAATATGGTCATATTCCTTCGACAAAAGT
Organism: Papaver atlanticum; assembly: GCA_023531105.1. Taxonomy (NCBI): domain Eukaryota; kingdom Viridiplantae; phylum Streptophyta; class Magnoliopsida; order Ranunculales; family Papaveraceae; genus Papaver; species Papaver atlanticum. The sequence continues at coordinate 4,177,380 of JAJJMB010014022.1, read as the reverse complement.
CATGCCGATCTCGTCATATCATATCCTAGTTATGGTGGTGAAAGACTTGATGACTTCTATCATAGATACGCATCAGCGCCTCTATGTAGATTTATCTCCTGAATTGATCGAAGGTTGGGAAGAGAAGATAAGGGTGGCGGAGGCAATGAAATTTAACATCGGATGGCTTCTTGAACGATTTGAGAAAGTAAAAAAATGTATTGGTGGGATGCAGAAAGTTAAGACTGGGTTGTTGGAGCACGGTCAGCCATTACGTGCTGCGAGATCAAGGGTGGAGACAGCAGAAGATAAGTTGAAGAAGGCACAGGCTCGGCTGCTTGCCGCTTCCGAGAGAAAATATCAGGATCACTCCTGGAATCAGACATGGAACTGTACCTAGACATAGGTGAAACTTCACTGCTCGAAGGATTGTTTTAGATATTAAATTTGTGCTGTTCTGTCAGTTATTTTGTTGGCAACCTTAGTTCTTTATTCTTAGCAAAAAAAGACCTTAGTTCTATATGGATCATTTATTCAAGACTTTTTACTCATGTTTATGGAGATGCATCACTGTTATAGCAGAAAATGGAGTAAAAGCATTTTTAAGTTTGAAATGAGAAAACTTGTTAAGTTTAAAAGTTGAGAAAAATTTGAAAACTTGTTTAGACCTTAATTTTTCAGGTTTATGAAGTTTCAATATGAGAGTTTTTCTAGTCTCTTTGAACTTACAGATGGTCTACTGATGCCTGCATTCCCCATAAACAGCGCGAGGATCTCTACCAAAATTGAACTTCATCTACACCATCCATAAGCTAAAACTCATTCCTTATATGCAGTATATGCATTTGTAATCCGACTCCTTATTGCAAACATAGAGTGTTCAACTCATGAGTGTCTGCGGATTGTGCTCAACTCATGAGTGTTTTAAAACATTCCTGAAATCGGTACTGGGTCTGTCGTATACTTTTGAGTTGATTGATAGTTATGGGCCTGTCTTCATTCAAAGAAATCAATGAAGACGTTTCCCACCATTTCTGGGAGAACAAGAACTGAAGGACATTTCTTCATAATGGTGACAAGTATAAAAACATATTGAGCAGACTCAACGATCTCCGATCTAATGGTAGTAATCAGACCTCTAAGCTAAAAAGCTGCTCCAAGATTAAAGTGTTTGCATGCTTCGATCAAAAAAAAAAAAAAAAATTTATTCATGTCTTTGTTGGGATTTTTTTGACTTAGCGACAAAAACTTTGGATGGGCGTCTAATGAAAGATAAACAAGATGCAAACATAAAGAAAACAGTAAAAAAAGCACAGAAGATTTAACGTGGTTTATCAATCATACACACTGTGTATGATTACATGAATACATGGGTGGAAATTTATTGCATGAATTTTGTTATAAAAACTTTATATTTGGCTGACGTCAATCAAATTTCTTTTGTTAATTGCTATTTGTAGTAGATTTTCAATTTCCAATACCCAATTGAAACAATTTGAAGTTCAATTCTCATTTAGTTGTATGTGTTATATTTAATAACATTGAGATATAGTTTTATAATGTGGTATCTTTATGATAAATAAAGAAGTCCCCCGCCACATAAGTTCATGGAGTTTTGAATTCAACTTGTATTTACTATATGACAGTTACCGACATTGTTTTTCTTTTACTATGTTTATCTTATATCCAAGAAATATATAACAAATACATTGTTCAAATAGCAATTACGTTGATTTTAAACATAGTAAAAGAAGCGCAATTTTAAAATTTTCCCGGTTACATAAAAAAAAAAAAAAAGCATACTTTGGAATTGTACATATGCGAAAGACATTGGGAAAGTTTATCATTGATTTTGTAATGAATGTGGTTACAACAATCAATCAGCCTTCTTAGCTTTAAAATATTTAAACACATAGCTATATTATCAAGTGTATTATGGTGTATATACAATCAATAGTTGGTATCCGCGACCCAAATCTAAGTCATTCAACGGTTTGTATATTGGTAGTAAGAACTTCCCAGCTTCTGCGATACGCAAGCTGAGACATCTAAGATTCCTAAACGTCTTCCCTTGAGAACTTGGTAATGTAATAGATAATCTCAGTAGTCTTTACAGTTTTATGTGGCAGTAAGTTTTAAGAGCCTCCCAGCTGATTGATCAAAAAAATAAATAATTTAAGAGCCTCCCAGAAACATTGGGTCTTTGGGAGATTTTTGGCATCTTGATATCTCTTACAAATATAGGTGACTTACATTTGGGAATATGTTAGGTGGATTGACATATTAAAGCATGCGTTTCCTAGAGGTATTAAAGCATTAAAGCTTGGGAATATGTTAGGTGGATTGAGGTATCACATACGCACATAAAATATATACCCGACTGTACCGCAAGCTACAAATATAAAGTGCTAGTTAAAGTTCAGTTTGTGCAGAAATTTAAAAGCATTACCTAGATGTATATTAGAGAATCTCAACCTTAAAGGAGTAAGTATGGAAGTTTTACCGGAGTCAACTTCCCGAGGGTTTGGGCAATTCCTATTTCTTAAGAAGACTCTAAAAATATATAATCTCCAATTCTATATGAGTTACATGTAGGAAAAAGATGAAAGTTTACATGCACCAATCATGCAGCTTTAGAATCAATTGTTTCTCTAATCTATTCTGTAACCGTGCCTTTCCTATCCTATCCTGCAGTATATAAAAACCTATCGAAGAACAAAAAATCAATTTAAAACACACAGCCACGCCCTCTAATGGATTAAAGACCTGATTACACTCGGCGGATGCAGTAAGCAATTTGATTTTGAACTTGCAATGTACTTTTAGCTCTTAACTGTTATGCGGAAAAACCTTTTCCTTGTTGCATTTCTCTCATTAATACCACTCACGCTTGTTTGGCATGCTGTCAAGCTTTCGTATCACTTATGCATCCTTGCTATACCAAGAAACTTAAGTCAGTATAGTGGTTGGCATTGCTTAGGTCTCCCTGAACTTTCTCCGTTTCTGCAGCCAAAGAAGCAGGTAACCTCTCTATAGCCAATCTAGCTTCTCTCTTAATGTTGTGAGGATCTACAACAACATATGTACAAAACGCCCGGATAATATACTCAACAGTGTGCACCTCAACCAAACCATAAAATAACACTTCAATTAATTGGACCGATGATTGGACCCGACGTGAATCGAACACGTAACCTTCTGACATGGAGTCAGATGCCCTACCATTGCGCCACAGATCCGTGGTTTAAAAGACTTGTTTTAATATGGGACAGAAGTAGTATCCATCTCTGGTGCTTGTCTTTTCAATAGAAACAACGGTAGCGGCTAGAATGGGAATCCATTTGTGTAGCAGCAGTTATATTGCAGTTGTACTATTGTATTTCATTTATACGATTATGGCCATGATTCTTTCCGCCATATGTAATCTGCAGCCAATAGATAAATACATAATCAAAAATCTGTATGAAAATCTACAAAGAAACCATATAACCATAAAAAGACTAAAAGAGATCATCTTGAACCAATTTGTTTCTCAGCCATAATGGGAAATACTGATAATCTGTATGCATACTCTATTATCCCAGCACAAATAAAAGCAAGTTAGATTGAAGTTTTCCAACAATCGCATATCAAACTAATTTAAACTTATTTATCAATGGTTCCATGTCATTGAAGCGATGATCAATCTATTAAGTGGAGCAAAAACTATATATACTACCTTGATATACAGCAAGCTAACAAATCTCCTTTTTCTACTTAAAACTTCTTGATATATAAACATCTTCATAAACAGTAAATAATTATATAGATATTGAATACCCATAACCTGTAGAATTAATCATCTATTATGTCCCCAATCTCACATTTTAGCAAGATCGCAACATGCCAACATGGCAGAAAGTAATTTTCACCAACCCACTTTGACAATTCAACAATTGAATACAAAAGACAGATTTCACGGATGAAATCCTAATCTGAGAGTCCTAAAAACTTCAAGTAGCTTAATAGTTTTGGACCTAGATTAAAAACTCAGCTATACCTTGATAAGCTTTTCTACTCTCTGCTTGAAGAATAAAAACATAAACCCAACATGATGCCATCATCGAGTAGGCAAGTTTTGTGAGTAAATGCATCATCTATAAAATCTGGAAAAAGTTAGGAAAACCACATGCTTCTAGAAGCAAATGCCATTTAACGACAGCGAATTAATGGAGCATACTTTTAGAAACACCTACTTCTTTAATCTGCAAGGCTGTCTAGCTTTCCAACTTACTAAACTTGGTCTTAAACAAAGCAAATATGCAGACAATTCCAAAGCAACAATTACATTAATAAAGTTTGAATTCGTTTTCCTTACCTATAAATCTGATCAACCTACTTAAAGTTTATTTAAGCCAATCTCCGATAACTGAGAGAGAGAAACAGAAAAGAAAAACATAGAAAGCCAAGAATTAATCATTACATGGCTCATACTAAGCCTTGTATGCTTCGCAAGCATAGCCTAGTCTGAGTCATTAGGATATCCGCAACTTAATCATCGGAAAGCTTCATATAAAGACTCAAAACTAAGCGAATAGAAACAAATCAAACAAAGAAGGACTACCTGCGGGCGCAAAAGATGTTTCAATATCCAGGTACGTAGAATGGAAACTGCTCTCTCTGGCAACCCTCTTCACAACCAAGAATTCTGTAGTGCCCGTTGCTGTCGAAGTTGATGATCAACAAATATACATATTGAACCTTCAACTTTCCTTTGTTGAAACTATCTTCTTCACTCAAGCTCTTGCAAGTTCTTTCGAATTTGCAGATATGGCATCTTTTGGACAACATAAATGCTTCGAGATGGTTTGTAAATCCAGAGCTGTATATATTTTTGCTGGACCAAATCCTGATGCTTGTTCAAATGGACTTCAATTTGCATCTGGTGATGATACTGCCTGTATATCTTAGTTCTACCTGAAAATCCCGAACAAAAATACTATTAAAAAAAAAACATAACTGTAACTTGTAATCAATTTACTCCAAAGATCTAACGTAATTCAAAATTGGCAAAGACCTAGACTCCTATACTTTTCACAAAATAACAGACTAAATGACTAATAGCAGACACAGTCACTGTATAATTCCTGCATTTCTTTGATTAGCAGCATAAGAAAAATCCACCATTATATACTAAAGATATAAGATATATTTTGGGGTTAGATCTTAAAAATGTAGGTAAACACTGTGTTATGATGATTGTGGACATGGATGTGGATGCAATAGGTAATTTAGATCAATAAATAAAATTAAAAAAACTGTTAGTCAAGCTATTAGTAACAGACTTTGAAAACCCATCAATATAGTTGGTATTCAATAAAGGTTAATTATGTGAAGAATAAGTGCAAAAGAAATACAACAAACTGTGTTCATTATTCATTCAATTTTGGTTTAAAGTTACATTAGCAATACATGTACATTAATTCTAAGTTTCAGAGGAAAACGAAAGTTTTAGTTTAAGGTTACATTAGCAAACCACGTATATATATAACTTTAGAATTTTAGAGGAAAACAAAAAGATGTCTACAAAAAATGTAAAATGTGTATATTACGTAAAAGGGTGGAATATGGCTGTCAGAGAAGACCCAGTTACTTGGGCAATATTCATAAAACAAAACATTTTCACTCTTACGAACTGGACTACTATGCATTCACTGCATAAAGGAAAACATAGTACCACTTATTGTGCACAACCCATGATGGTATCAGGAGGTACCGTTAGTAAAAGAGATGCAACAGACTTCTTTGAGGCATACATATTATCTGTTTACATGACCCAAATAATATCAACTCTCCAAGGTATGAAATGAAAATAAATCTAACAACTGTAGTAGGGAAAATTCCATGTTTAAACTTCAAACTTAAAGTAAAATAAAAATCAGGATAATAAGAGAAAACTAACACCTTACCTAGACTGATAGTTTCTAGCCGTGTATAGATGATTAATTTTCAAGATAGTTAAATCCAAACGGAACCTACAAAGAAAACAATAACATGATTGAGTTGCTGATACAATAAAAACAATAAATAATGCACCCATCAAAAATATTAGAAGTCCAAGTTAATTACATATTATAAGTCCAAGTTAATTACAGTAAATGGAGTGCAAAATCGAAGAGAACCACCTTGATTTGGTTCTTCCCAGAGTAAAAGGTTTTGTTGACTATTAGAGGCCATCGACTTGGTCATGAGCTTGAAAACATTTTAAATCATGTTTGTTAATGTGCCTACATCTTGCCTGAGTCATATATTCTACTAAACCCCAAATCTGATGACATCCTCCTAACTTGAAGCTTCTTCAATAGTATTTACTAGCATGTAGTTCTGTTCTATATTGGTGACGCAATTCTCCATAAACTTCAGATGCATTTCTCAGCTGCAATGTCAGACTATTAACGTATTCCCATTGGGTTCTGCAAACAGTTTATTTAGTCAAAAGGGAGATGCACTGTTATAGTTATATCAAGATGACATACCGAAAGGGACAGAAAGTTAGGAGCCTAAAAACTTCTCAAATGTTCATTCAGTAAATCCATATAGAACAAAACAGACCCCAAAAAGCTGCAAGTAACCAATCACGAAAACAGTCAAAACCAAGTAGCCAACCTAAGTTGTGGATTGCAACAATTACTTTTGTATAAAACTTTTAGAGTTTGTAAGGAACTCTTTAAACTGGACAAAAGAGATAGATAAAATCATGAAAGCCACAAATAAGCTTTTACATTTAATCACACAAATTATAAATGCTGCAAAATGAGTATTACCAATCCATAAATGATTCTTCGGAAGGAGCATCCAATCCTCTAATCAGAACATCATGATAAACTCATAAAATTGCGGTTCAACATAAGACCTTCGGCAGGGAATGTTTCAACTTAAGACCTTCGGAATGGGAATAGATTTCTATGGAACGACTCATGTGTTAATATTTTTCATACATTAACCCAACTATTCCATATTCAAGTGATTCCGAAAAATGCCTAAAATGTTTGAATTTATTATGAAAACATAAGCAGCAAATCCTAAATACATACTGAAAAGAGAAAATCGAGCATTACTTTCTATTGAATAAGTCTTGCACATGAAATATCTATATGGTACTAAAATATTAACGTGCTATAGATTATGTAAACACCATATGCATTTATTATGTCTAATATGGCAGCTAACTTGAATCACTGCAGAGAAATTACAAAGAGAACTCTTCTCAACATTTCTCTATTATCAAGGAAATGATTTGATTGATATTGACTTACACTTGTGTCATTTGCAATGCAAACCGCCTCCTTTTCAGTTTTGTGACGCAAAAAGAGTGCAACAAGGCCAAATACTTCTTGACTGTGGAGGGAAGAATAATGTAGAGTATCAAGAAGATGTGCAAGTTGTGGAAAGACAACAAAGTATTAAAGACCCAATCTAGAGTGCTGAGCTCTTAAAAAAAATTAACTTCTTTGATATTCATTAATTCCAGGATTGCTTCATCACAAAATAAGGGTCGTGGGTACTCGAAAAACCTGCAGTAATGAATATAATTTTAAATTTTATAACATCATTCATAGATATATTCAGTGTACATATCATCATCAATCTTTTCCGCACACATAATAACATCATTCATGGATATGTAAGAGAGCAATTCTAATAGCAGCTATGAAATTAAGAAAGGCTTACCCACAGAGACAGGGAAAATCAAAAGATAGTATTTCACCTTGAGAAGCTACTATCTATAATGTTCTTAAAGCCATTTTCTCTTCCAATTGGCTTGCTAAAAAATGCCCACATTTGCGTAATCCTTGAGTTTCTCCATACCCGGAGTTGTATCCAAGTGAAATTTAGATCACCATGCCATCAACCCAGAATAATCGGGTTTTATCCAGCAATCATTATAGTTCACTGATAATGCTAAACTTACGTCAGTCCATATGGTTCATCCTTGAAATGAACATTTGCTGGTAAAACTTTATGGTACTGTAAAGCGTTCAAGCTTGAAAAAGGCGTCATTGCATCCATATATACAAAAGAGAGAGAGATGGGTATTCAGAGACTCTTGATCTTAATTTTTCTACAGTTTAACATGGTATCCTTCATCAGAATTTGGATTAGTAAAAAAAAACAAATCAATATTTTTTCTTAACAAAATGCAAGATCGAGACAGTTATCGAGCTCCACCACCCAACTTTCGCTGGGTGAAGCATGACATATTGATGTACAGGATCTCAGTAACAAATCTATATCTAACTGCGCTTGTGTGCAAGGGCGACAAAGATCAAATAGATAAACATGACAAAGTTTAGTCATGTCTAAGTGGTATCTTCCCCTTTTCAACACTCATAACATTTCAATATACATGAGGTTGAGCTAGATAAGGATATTCTTTCATGTTATTGAAAATTGGTGACATGTTTCAATATACGCCGACAAACACAAAGTTATTGATTAAGTTCCTTCCCCAACCAAAAAACCTAGTAAATGATAAGAAACTTATGCATACAGGGATATCCAAAATATATAAGGACATTCAGAGTATATCTAACCCGAATGGGAAAAAAACGGAAGCTCCGGAAACGTACCTAATGAAAAACCTTGCATGTTATTGAAAATCGATTAACCCTCGGCGACAACACACACGGTAATAATGAAATTGTCTCTTGTCAAAATGTGAAAACCATATATGATGCTTCTTTGGCAAACTTGAAATGGTAAAACTACAATTAATTAATTAATTAATTAAAACATCAGAATATAACTAATGGGGTAGTAGAACCGCCTAGGGGGATCTTTGATAGAAATAATATGACCATAAAAATTATTTAGGCTGTGTATTCCAGAAAATGAATAATCCAAAACTACTTGGTGTGAACTTATAGTCCCCGGTACATCTAGCATTAGTGATTCCACATATCTTCCCTTCTGAAATTATAAAGTACCAATTATTACAGATTGAGTGCAACTTTCTAGATATTCCCAGTTCATTTTAATACAGTTTTACACTAGTAATGCATGGAAAGTACCTCACAAAAATTGGATGTAACATAAACTACCTCACAGAAACCTTGGTGCTCAAATAAACTGTAGTTTGTGGACTAAGAATCTAAGACCAAGTGACCAACTAATCTCCATCCCCCATTAATCTAAAAAGCTAATACAGAATCAAATGTAACTGAGATGGTAATCAGAGTTCTTTTAATAAAAATAAAAATGAGTAGTTTTAGAGAGAGATAAATGATTATACAGGATACTTTCATCCTTAGGCGTCGGCACTTGTTTCACGCTAGGGTACTTATTTTTCGGCACAGTCACTATAGAAGTTAAAAGAGTGTGATAATATCCTGCTGCTCTAGGAGCTTCTAATATATTAATAATACCAAGAGATACGCCCATCCAAACAAAAAATACGGATATGGTTGAACGGTAAAATTTATTGGCCCGCTCGTCAATACTACCTTTTAGCTGACTAACGCTATCATGCAGCAGATCTTGCTATTTGGTAGAATCTGCAAAACATGACAGACAAAACAAATCAGTATGTGCTCATCATAAAAGTCGTACAAAGCATATGTTTCAAACTGGTCTAGTATCAGTAAGAAGTCATAAATGCGACCTCAATTGACATTTTGTATGTCAGTACCATGTAGAGGTTCATCTATCAAAAGCAAGTGAATGTCTAAAGGTCCGTTCCATATACCACTCAGTTTTGGACCTTCAACAACTACTCCACATATGTGTTCCTTTGCAAATCTGTTGAAAAATACCGCATTACAGTTCTCATTACTGGGCCATCATGATTCCAAATCTTTCCTAAATGGTTTCAAAACTTCTGGTTGGTGACTTCAGTTGTAGAAAATGAAGTGATAGACCTTTCTCTCCTATTAAACTTATAGGATTTTTCCCATTAAAAAATAGATAATGTAGAGCATATATAATGGGATGAGATGAAAATACTTGAACAAAACCCATGAATAAGCAAAAATAAAATTATCTAGAAAATCTTAAGTTTCAATAAAATTATAAGGATTTCATCAGTCTGACTTATCTAACTCTATGTTAATATTTCCAGTAGCATTTCCACCTCAATCACACAAATCAATAATTAATTCTCCCCCAACGAAACCTTAATAACCGAATCAATCCATCAACCAAAAAAGAAAACTACGAAAACAGGAAATACTCACAATTTTGAGATCCCTAACTGCTTTACTGATCTTATCCAAGCTAAATGCTCAAAACAGGTTCACGTTAATACCTCAATTAGAGGCCCTTGCATAATTCAATTGCCTTTTCCAGAACAAACAAAGAAAAATCTTATCCATATTCAGATTCTAACTAAAAATTGAAAAACAAACCAAAAGTTCTCATAAGCATGTAGCAAAAAATACATAAGTTAGTTACTTCACAGGAATGGAAGAGGGGTTGATTTCAGTTGATCAAAGTTGCAGAAGATGGAGGAGTAACATAACTCCAACAACAGTTGGATGAGACCGTAAGGTAAAAAAACCCTAGAATTTGGTAAACCAAGAAAACCCCCAGAATACACTGATTTTTCCTAAACCTAATACCCTAAATTTCACATTACAAATATTATTGGAACAACAAAAATAAAAATAAAATAAAATAGACTTGTCAGTTCGTGCCTTCACTAATCTGCTCAACACGCTTAAAGAGACCGAAGAAGGATACCGAGCAAAATTAACCCCGAAAAAACAGTATTCCACTTCTAATTGCTTACTAAACAGCTATTGAAATCAAGTAAATTTACTATTAAAACAGACACTGTAGACATAATCTTACCAAGGACGAAACCCACCTTAGAAAACCAACCTAAGAATCGAACTTACTCTCAGCATCTGAATCGCTATTGCTTCTATCTGCATTCCACTTGTTGCAAAAATTACTCAAACTCAGTAAACAACTATTCAGATCAAGCAAATTTACTATTAAAAGACGACGTAGACGGAATCTTTCCAAGGACGAAACCTACATAAGAATCGAACAACTTTCAGCATCCGAGTTGCAATTGCTTCAATCTTCATTTCACTCGTCGAAATTAAAAAAATAATAAAAATTAGAGTTGAACCCTGAACACAATACACAAAAAATCAATAATTTTAGGAATTCAAGTAAAATTTAGGATCAAGAGAAAAATCACCATAAAAGAATCATCTGAGTAGACCATGTACAGTATCAGCAACCAACTCCAGCAACAGTATGACTGAGACGGAAAGGAAAAAAATCCTATAATTTGGTAAACCCATAAAATGTTGATTTTGCCTAAATCTAATACCCAAAATTGCAATAATATTACTAATCTTTTTAGAACCCTTATAAGATAAATACCTGATATACATCAAATGATTCCTAAAATCAGAGGTTCTAAGAGGTTAACCAAAATTCATGTTATTTTAATCATCAGAACAACTAATCACATCTAGAAAACTAAATTAATAAATTCATATAAGAAAAAAACACAACAGGTTACCTCTAAATTCAAAGCTAGGGTTTTCATTAAAATTTCATGTTAATTTGAAATTCACTAATCAGATACATACAAAAAATAAGGAACAAACGAACCTTTTAGCATGACAAACACACTCAGGATAATCTTTTCTAAGAAGAGCACTATGTTCGGGATCTCTACAATTTGACATACATTCACTGAAATCTGTCCATATCGATAACAAATCTATCTCTCTGGAGATTGATCGATTCAATTTAAGCTCCTAATGAATTTTCTTGGTGATGTCAATGTCTAGGATTATGGAGAAAGAGATCCAAGAACGATGAACATCTAATCAATTTGTTCTTTCTTCGTGACTTTGATAACGAAATATTTTTTTGATAACAATATTATTTTATTTTTCACCCACACGGTCTCTTAATATTACCTGAGTCTTTCTCAGACGTCCAATGACAACCCCATCCGTAGATTCCCGACCTTCGGATCGGGTCTATATTAAACATCGTCCGTCTGATAGCTTTTGTCATCATGGAGACAAACACTATACCTTTTTATAACAATGATGCAAAAGAAAATGCAGAACCACAAAAGTAAGCAAGCGCTTCTTCCTTAGATGGAGATTTAATAATGTTATAGCTAAAAATGTACTAAAAGCATTTTAAGTTTCAAATGGGATAGGCCAAATTGAAAAGTGAAAGTATCTCTTTTTAAAAAACGGAGGGAGTATTATTAAGTGAAAAGTATTGAGAAAAATTTGATTTCATGGTCTTGCAGATATTTTTACCAATAATAAGGTAAACTATATTCATGTTCATTTTGGGGACCAGCCTTTTCTTTGGGGGACCATTGTTCTATTTTGGATAAGACATTTCGAAGAAAATATAGGTCACCCCTTATCTCAATATTTATTTTAATACCAATATTGAGTGATCCAAGTGATGGTAGCTCATCTGAATCTTCATCTCCTTCCTCTTCTAAAGTATTCGTTAATCTTCACAACGATCCGGATATGAGTTATATGTTAGATGGTTAATGTATTCTTCCCCAAACTCAATCTCAAGATGAAAATGATGGATTTTACCAACCACAACCATAGGAAGAGTATTTGGGTACCTAGGTATGCTTCTTATTTAGATAATGTTGGTTGAATTGGTCAAAAGTTTCATAAAAATGTAAATTTTTAAAGTAGATTTCGGCTAGGTCAAGATAGTTCGGTTACCTTATGTGAAGAACAGGTACCCGAACACACCTGGAAGTGTAGTTTCAGCTACTTTTTCCAAAGATGCATGTAGCCGAAGTCGGTTTTTTATGGTTCGGTTAACCAACGTGTTGTCGAACTGTTTTTATAGGATTTACAGAGTTATGTTCGGTTGGCTCCTAAATTTGCCGAACTTTAGGAGCTACAAGTTCGGTTGGTTCGCAAATTTCAACCCAACTAATTTTCTTGCCGAATGTTACGTAAAAAATTAGATTATACCAAGTGTTAGAAGTTCGGTTGGTTCGCAAAATTCACCAAACTACTTTCCCAGCCGAACTTTACGTACAAAATTATTTGAAAACAAACCCTTAACTTCGGCCAGCTATTCCTTGCCGAACATTATCCACTAAATATTCGGTTGGTTCGCAAAACTGCTTTTCCAACCGAACGCTGTGTTTGGTTATTTCGACATAATTATTTTTTTACCGAACTTATTTGTGATTTCAATTGATGTTTTTCCATTTCTCGTAGATTGAATTCCAACCTATACCAATGGATAATCAACCTTCTCCGGTTGATATGTTGTACGAAGATACATCCAATCACTATGCTAATGATTTGGTATTCGTCTTACCTATTGAGGCGAAGAATTGGGCTAGAGAACATGCCAAGAAAGCCATGTGCGTATTAGTTTTGAATGGAAAAGAAAGTCAAACTCGTTTTGAAATGGTTTGTGAGAGAAGTGGAGATCCCGATTTTAGTCACAAGAAGAAGGGTTATGTGTATAAAGGAAAGACGACGAGGAAGAACACAACGTGGTCAAAGAAAATTAAATGTTCATTCAAGCTAATATTTAACAAGAGCAAAACAATGAAGGGATGGGTTCTATCCAAGGTTGTGGAAGGTCGTCATAACCACCCTCGTCCGGGACATCTTGAAGGACATTCAATGGCCGCAAGGCTCACTCCTCAAGAAATGGAGAAAATAACTAAAGGGAAAATTGGAAATATGTCCCATTTTCACTAATTCGTTTGGGGATCTATCTCATAACGAAAAATATTAAGAAATCTATCCTAGAGAGAGAATACAACTGTTAAATCATTGATATGCCGCATGTGTGGGATTGCACATGTGTTAAAGTGACATTTTTACCCTCAATATGTAAACGAGTTTCAGCAGCCATGGCAAAAAGTAAGCCACTTTCTGTTCATCATTAGTTGACGACTCCGACATCTTCTAAAAAAAATCAGTCAAGAAGAAATCTTGTTCGACTGGGGTCGGGGGTTTTAGATGGTTCAAAGTGGAACCATAGAAATTTTTTTATCATTTTATTAGGGTTTCAATTTATGAATCAATTTTCATCTTCTGATTCTTCTTCCAAGTAATTGTTTCTTTCTCTAATTCAATACTCCGACTAGTTAATTACTTTATCCTCTCTATTGACATGTTCTTATTGTACTCTCAAGTGTCATGTACTCTCCAACTGTTTCAAGTACAAACATAAGATAAGATATGTCAATAAACTTCAACGAATAGCAAATCGGTTAGCAAACCAGCTCAAACTTGTTCAGAAGTCGTCTGAGGTATGTAAAATTATCTCTTCTCCGAAGAAGTTAATTTCCAAAGTTAAGAGTATACCTCTATAAAAAAGAGTATGGTCTAAACAGTCTGTTAAACAGGGTTTTAAGAATTCCGTTCAAGAAGGTTATGGTGGATTATAGTTCTCCCCAGCACAACTTAATTGTGTTGGATGTGTATCTTGTCTCATGTGCCTGATTAAAAAAAAAAAGGGACAAGGGTTTGCACACTTCAGGCTTTAGGAAAAGATAAAAAAAATTGTTGTGTTTTTTTTTTTTTCGTTTTCGCCGGTTTGGAATTCGTCCATCTTTTCATATCTAATTGATATTGAAAGGGCTTTCTCTGTTTGATCAATAAAAGAGGGTTAAAATCGACAATTCTGCCTTTTTTTAAGGTTGTGAGTTGTGCGTACGTGAATTCCTTTTGGGTATAAAGGTTTCGTAACCCTACATTCTTTTTTCCTTCTCTGAAAACCTTTTTTTTATCACAAGATTGCTTGTTGAGGCTGATTTGTGAATTCCTCTCACAATCTCATACTAGTATGGAGAATCCAAGCATTATGTCTTCTGATGGAAAAGAGGTTAATATGATTGTTAAGCCATCAATCATGAAGGAAAAAGAAAAATCTCCTGTACCTTCAACTTTGAAAAGAAAAATGAGGAATGTGAGGAAACCAAGAGCTGTTTCTTCTGATCTACAGAAGTTTTCTAGGGTTCTTGAAGAGTTGAAGGAAACAAGAAGGGAGATTCAGCAAATAAAAACTATTGTCTTTAGGACTCTCGAAATTCAGAAGGCCCTGGTTCGGCATCAGTCTAGAAGGTTTGTTGGAATTGACTCCTTTCTTCATGAACCTTATGTTCCTATGGCTGTTGACGACAAGGAATTCGGGGACGATAAAGAATTTTTTAGAGGCCTTAATGTCTAGGAAACTTATGAGAATTTATTCTTGTGTTTTAAGAAGGATAACTCGGGTTTGGAATAGCCATTATTGTGAGTACACATAACTATTGCCAACAATTTTCATCTCGCAATGTTTTTAGATTTATTTATTTAAATTCTAAAGTTTATTTGGAAGATGATTTTGCAGTATTAATCTTTACTGGTTTTATATATTGCAAAATTTAGGGATAATCGGACTTTGGTACCCAGGTTTAGACCAACACTAGGCTTTGGTCTAACATTTGTCCAACGTTAGTGCTTGGTACCTGGACTGGACGTTGACCCGGGTAAAGTCCTAACTTCTGTTTTGTAGTTATTTAAAAAATTATATAAAATGAAATTACTATCATACCCTCTGAGCACAACAGTTCTAACATTCATACACAGGCTCTTTCTAATATTCCCACACCTTCTATACACCACCACCGATGGCAACAGCTCATACATAAGTTAGACTACAACAAACTTCCATTACCATGTTACATGTAGTCTCAGACAGATAAATCATCAACAAAAAACAAAAAACAAATTACATCAAGAGGCTAATTATCATGAAACTTGCATCGAAGGACTTAGACTTATCCCATAGCTTTTCAAAAGGTAATCTGGAGTCGAGAAAATGAAAGCGAATTTTGGTGTTTTCGTTTCAATAGGAGGTGCCTGCAAGATATCTTTCATGACAGCACGAGCTGCAATCTCAGCATACTCCACTTGAAGACGACACGCACTCAGACACTCTTCCTGCAGCGTTTAAACAGTTAGTTTTTCACGCAAAATCACATTACAGAAACTTGAGATCTCTGGTGAATCCAATAAATTTCTGAATTTGCATCAAAAGAAAATTTGATGCCACCCAAATCCATCACAAAACACTACAAATTAAATTTCTCAAGCAACTGACTCATAAGATACTGGAAATCAACTATAGTCAACACAGAAGTTCAAGGTAAAGCATAAATACTTTTGGGCAGCATCAGCAAAGACGATTTCAGTGCAAAATTTCCAGAGACCGAGGATGGCGGATAACCAGTCGTGCAGTTTTCTAATCATTAAGTTGCTTATACCACGTAGTAGCATTTCTTTAGCTACCATGTTAGCTTTTTCTCTCCTCCCTTCTAAACAGAGCAATGCAATGAGAGAACAACAAGCCTCAAAGTCATCCGACCAGACTCCATTTTCGAATTGTCCACTTCTGCTAAACTCAAAGATGATGAATCCATATTAATACATGGAGAGTTAAAAGACCCAAGCTACAACGCTTAAATTCTTCCACAAATGATTAACTCAAATAACCATGACCTCCACAAAGGATTTCTTTGACACTAGCTTTGCAGGTGCTCTATATGAAATCACTTTCTCAAAAGAATTTCACAGGAGAAATCACAAATTTTATCTCATTGGGTGTATAACAAAATAAAACAAAACAAATATTTCCTTGTCTTGAATCATAATCTTCTTTTTACCTTAATCAACTCAGCATGCTATTGGTAGTAGTCTCAATGTAGCTAACACCAGCGATGTGGCGGTTCTTTATCTTCTATGTAATCAGCCACAGCCGCTACTTTATATTCTCCATCTGAGTCTACAAAATCCATAGCCTTCCCCAACTTCAGCAGAATCTCAAGCTGAACATACATCTCCACCTTGCAATTCACATCCAAAATACAATGGCAGCAGCCCTAGTTCTTCTTCATCTGTGCACAACCACTATTACAACACCATATCACCGAGAGCTATAACTTTAGCCATCAAGAACACTTCATTTATACACAAATCTGCAATTCAACGCTT
The DNA here is from genome assembly GCA_023531105.1 of Papaver atlanticum. Lineage (NCBI taxonomy): Eukaryota > Viridiplantae > Streptophyta > Magnoliopsida > Ranunculales > Papaveraceae > Papaver > Papaver atlanticum. The sequence continues at coordinate 4,160,401 of JAJJMB010014022.1, read as the reverse complement.
CCTCCCTGATTCAACAACTTCCCTTCTTGGCTACAAATTCTTGAACATCACAACCAAAAGCAGCAACCTTCAAAGCATATCTTTACCTTCTTCTCTATCACCATTATCAAATCGAACAATACCCAACTTCTAATTCTTCTCACTGTTCACACCAACAACAACACCAGATCAAACCCCTAATTCATCATTAGAACCCTAAATCAACCACCATCTGTAACCATGTTTCTTCTTCTCCGTCTGTACATCTCTGCTGAAAATCAGTAAAACGTTAGGACATGTTGGTTAGTTTTGAATTCAAAATCTCAGTAGAAAACAATGGAAAATTGATTTTTTATACTTGATTGATCAAATTGGTCATACAATTTCAACTTGGAAGCTCTGATTTATCATGGGTTTGTCTTCAATTTAGGAATTAGGGTTCTTCAATTTGGGGAAGAACCTCAATCTAGGTTTGAAGTTCGAAGGTACTGTCATGGAGGTGAGACCGACAAGAGGGATGAATGTTTGATTTCGTGAGTTTGGGTTGCTCAAGTTACAGAATTTTGGGTTGTGTTTGAATGAAATTGTGGTTGCAGCTGATTTTGAAGTTGAATGAAGAAGAAGTTGTTGCTGCTGCCAACGGAACGGAGGAAGAAAGATTCAAATCTTGATCCTTGATCTCCTCCATCAAAAGATTCAAAACACATCTCTAACCCCTGCAAACCCTAATTTCGTATTTTCTGTCTCTTCACTGATTCAAAAAGGTATTGATTTTGCCTCAAATTAACACAACCATCTTCAACTCATGATTCGTTTATTCGATTGTTTCAATAGGAAGAAAGAAAAAAAAATATACAGGGGAGGTTCAATAGAATGGAGAAGGCAATAGCAGAAGACTAGAAAATAATTTGTGCATAAGAGAGATCAAGACCCTATACTTTTTATTTCAAAGCGGGTTTGGATGCACACTTAGAAGTTATTTTTTGATTTCTAGAAGTTGAAAAGTTAGAAGTCAGTTTGGTAATAATTTTTTAGAATGACTTCTAGAAGCAGAAAAGTCAGCTTTTTGTGAAGCAAAATAGTTTTGCTTCTGACTTCTACTTCTGGAGAAGCAGAAGTCAAAAGCAGATTTGTATTCAAACGCGCTAAGATTCCCTTTAAGGTTAAAATTGTAAACTCACAATTTCCACTATTTTTATTTTATAAATTAGTTATTGTCCGGTCATAAACGGTCAACTTAGGTCAACGTCTAGTCCATGTACCAAGGCCTAACGTTGGACAAATGTTAGACCAAAGCCTAGTGTTGGTCTAAACCTGAGTATCAAAGTCCGATTATCCCAAAAAAAAAAATGGGATATGTGTTTTTGCGTCCGTGAACTATGATTGTCCCATATATGTCTAAAGTTAAGCATATTATGTCATTATGCAAATATTGATGAAGATATGATGAACTTTTGATTGCAAAGATTAAGTCTATTATATGTCTTTATGCAAATATTGATGAAAAATAGAATGAATCTTTGAATATTCCGCAGTATTGGTCTTTCCCTGATCCACTTCTATGTGAAAGTACTGTGTGGCTCCGTAAGTTCTCTTATGTTGAGCATTTCCGATTAAATTGATCATGGGTTCTCTTGTGGTTAATTTAATTGAGTTTTATGGATACAAATTCATGTTTCATGTAATTTGTTAATATCCAGAGAAATCCTTCTTTTCTTGTGAAAGTAAGGTCGCTCTTGTTGTTCTTTCGGGAATGACATTATATGGGGGAGAGTTCTTATTTGAACTTGTGCTTAATTGCCAAATCTTTGTGGGGAGTGCGGCTGTGGAATATTGTAGGAGTTTTCTTGTATCTTTATAAACTCCTTGATGAATGCATTTAGTTTAGACTATATGATTGCATCTAAACAAAGTTGATATGTTTTCTTTTAGTCATGAAGTATCTCTATGAGAATTTCATTATGATCCCACTAGTTTTCGTACCTTTGCCAATTTATATTGACAAAAAGGGGGAGAATTAATGTGTAGTTCACACTACAAATACATATGGTTTACGGATCATTATGTAAGAGATGAAGTATTGACTAAGGGGGAGTGATACATATCACCATAGTACTGTTGTTAAAGTTGTGATACAATTGGACTTTGATATTGTGTAATGATACTATGACACTGTATAACAATGATTGAGAGCTACTGTTTTCTCATTGTTATAGCTACGGATGTTCAACAACTATGATGCTGAGTTGAACACGTTCAGAATCACTGGAGTACTTGGAAGTGACGAAGATTTCAAGTAATGTTTAAGAACCAAGGAAATCAAGCATTTGGATGAGAAGCTACAAAGTTTATTTATTTTGTAATCCATATGTATTGATAGTTTTGTCACTAAAATTGACAAAGGGGGAGATTGTTAGAGCACTGCTCGGTCGAACTCGCAAGCGTTGCTATCTCAAGCTTGTTGTCAAGTTTAGTTGCCAAAACTATAAGTCTTGATTTCTAGTCTACTTATAGCTAAGTCTTGGATTAGGATAGATAGTGTAGTTGAGCATTAGACTTCACGACGTTCATCGATTGAAGACGAAGAACTACTAAGGGGAGCTTGTGGAACTTCATCAACAAAAGGTATGTGGAGACTTGAACTCATCTATCACTCAAAAGTCTATCTACTCTATCTCCTATTTGAGACAAAAGTCGTATAGCTATATAGACTTCGATTATACGCATTTGATATTTCAAGGTGAGTTTAACTCGCTTACATATTTCTCGAAATATGTGTTTGTAAGCTTTCGCTTTAACCAAGTTCATCTTATATTCTTGAAGAAAGTCAAAAGATGATCATGTTAAAATCGCCTTGTAACATCTTACATGATTTGTGTGAGACAGTCATTTGATGTAGACTCAGAATGTTTCGTATTGATCATTCGATCACTTGAAAATTCCTTTGAAGCTAATAGTTTGTGTGAGACATCTATTGTCTTCTTCCGAGAATGTTTCAATGATTGAAATGGGAGTTTAGAACACTTAACCATGATTGGATTATAAGCACAATATGCGTACTTGCATATGTGTTGATCCAAGACCAGAACTTAGTATGCATACCCGTATGCGTACTGGTTGGTCAGGTAAAGTCCGGGAGCTAGATTATGCGTACCTGTACGCGTACTGGCGAAGTCAGTTGAAGTCCGGGTACTAGAGTATGCGTACATGTATGCGTACTGGTTTCAACTGAAGTTTGGAAGTGTCCGACAGTATGCGTACCCGTTTGCATACTGGCGAACACAGTCCAAGTCCGGCTACTTAGGTATGAGTACCCGTTTGCATACTTGAGTGGGTTATGTTCTAAAATCGGTTTGCTCATGAACTAATACATTTATATAATAAGGAATGCAATCTTTTGCAAACCGTGGCTATAATGTTCATGAATTGATTCGAGTGAATCAAAATCGATTTTGCTTCAATTGTGTCTTGTATACTTCTATGAGAATATAAACAATTGAACAACTCTATAACTAGTTTCATTTGAGTCATTTGAACTAGTTATGGTTAAGATGAATATGGTTGATATGAAAGTGTTCATATGGCTAACTTCGGTTACCTATTGTTGAGCCAACAAGGTGCACACGTTTAGGTACGATTACCCATATCTAAATGAAGTCACTTTTCATTTGTGTGTAACAAGCTAAGTTCGATCTAAAGGTTGAAAGATATTAGCTTGAGTCTAATCAGGTTTTCATCTAACAGTGAATATTGAATGCTTTGTTACCAAGGTAACTTAGATTGCAAACCCTGATTTGAAGACTATATAAAGGATAACTCTAGCAACTGGGAAACCTAATCCCCACACCTCATGTGTGATACTAGTTGCGACAAGAGTCGATTCTCCTTTAACCTTAGGTTTGTCACGAAACCCTATAGGTTAATGACTTGAAGACTTCATTGGGATTGTGAAGCCAGACCCAACTATTTCTATGTAGTTGCGTGTTCTGATCTTATTGTTTTCTATCGTATTGAGTATTATCTTCTCTAAGATTTGCTGGAGATTTATTCTCCGATAGGAAAGATAAAAAGTAGTCACAAACATCTTCGTATCATCGTTTGTGATTCCACAATATCTTGTTTCGCTACCATACGATTAAGATTATTATGAGGTGATTGATATTTCTAGGATGTTCTTCGGGAATATAAGTCCGGTATATCAATCGGTTCCTGTTCACCTTGATTTATCAAAAGACAGAACAAAAACTCATAGGTTTATCTGTGGGAGACAGATTTATCTATTCAATAGACTTTTCTTTGTGAGACAGATTGGTTTATCAAGTCTTCGACTTTGGGTCGTAGCAACTCTTAGTTGTGGGTGAGATCAGCTAAGGGAATCAAGTGCGTAGAGTCCTGTTGGGATTTAGAGGCGTAAGGAATGCGAATGTACCTTGATCAGTGTGAGATTAGTTAGGGCTCAACTACATTCCAGTCCGAAGTTAACTTGGAGTAGGCTAGTGTCTGTAGCGGCTTAATATAGTGTGGTGTTCAAATCTGGACTAGGTCCCGTGGTTTTTCTGCATTTGCGGTTTCCTCGTTAACAAAATTTCTGGTGTCTATGTTATTTCTTTTCCGCATTATATTTGTTTATATAATTGAAATATCACAGGTTGTGCATAGTTCAATCAATTATATAATCCAACCTTTGGTTGTTGATATAAATTGATTGACACTTGAACATTGGTCTTTGGTACCGTTCAAGTTTTTTCTCATAATAATCAAGCTCACGGATTTCTATCTGTTTGATTTGATTATTACATTGAGAAACAAAGATACAACTCTTGGATATATTTCCATTGATTGAGTCTGACTGTCTAGTTGATTCTCTTGGAATTATATTGGAGTTTGTCCATATAGATTGCTAAGAGAAATATTGGGTGTGTTTGTTAGACCCCCGCTTTTTCAACTGTAAGTATGGTTCAATCATTTTTCCACTCTAAGCATATGTTAAAGCAAATGAATCATAATTTTACTGCTTTAATACCAAAAGTTAACTATCCTAAGAGTGTTATTGATTTTAGACCAATAAGTTTGTGTAATGTGGTCTATAAAATAATATCTAAGCTTATTGCTAGTAGATTAAAAACCCTTCTGAACAAAATTATCACTACTTATCAAACTACATTCCTTACTGGTAGGTTAATCACAAATAACATAGTGATTACTCATGAACTTATAGATACTATGGAAAAAAAAATCTCAAAAAGAATGGATGGCTGTCAAGTTGGACATGTCTAAAGCATTTGATAGGATAGAGTGGTCTTTCTTGCTAGCTACTCTTAAGAAATTAGGTTTTTGTGATGACTGGTGCACCATGATAGAACAATGTTTGTCTACTGTGTCCACCTCCATTATTCTTAATGGTTCACCTGGTGAGTGTTATAAGCCTCAAAGCGGTTTGAGACAAGGTGATCCCTTGTCTCTATATCTCTTTATCTTATGTATGGATTCCTTCTCTAGAGCACTGCTAAATGTTGAAAATTGTGGTGATATTCATGGTATGGAAGTTACTACTTCTAGCCCTTCTGTTTCTCATTTGTTTTTTTGCAGATGATTGCCTAATCTTCACCAAGGAAAATCCTAAAGAAGCTAGGCATCTAGCTAAAATCATTGAGCAATTTAGCTTATTCTCTGGACAATCTGTCAATTTTGACAAAGGTATGGCCTTTAGTACTAAAGTCCCTAATGCTGTCAAAAATGAGATTACTAATATCTTACAGATAAAGAAGTTGGCCCTGAATGATTGGAGTTCCACTACTTCTTCAAAAAAATAAGATGCAAACTTTTGGTGGCCTCTTAGATAGATTTGGTATCAAGTTACATCCTTAGCAATCAAAATTTCTTAGCCAGCCAGAGAGAACTATTCTCACTCATACGGTGTTAGGGTGAATAGCTAGCCATCATCTTGTTGTTTTCCCGATGCCAAAATAATTAACGGATGAAATAAATGCTATACAGAGAAGGTTTTGGTGGAACAAAAAGAAAAATGCTAGAGGAGAGTATCCTAAAAAGTGGGAGGAAGTTGCTAAACCTAAATGCCAAGGAGGAATGGGTATAAAAAGAACTGAATATGTCAACAAAGCTTTGTTATCTAAATTGGCTTGGAGGATGGTTAATTCTCCAGATGATTTGTGGGTAAATTTTTTTAGCTGTAAATATTTTCCTGATGTGAATCCTTTGCATGGTGTAATTGCAACCAATGGCTCATGGATTTGGAAGGGCATATGTGAAGGTCTGGAATATGTTAGGAGATATAGTTGTTGGGAAGTGGCAAATGAGAATAATATAGCTATTTGGAAGGATAGATGGGTGCCCACTATAGATAGACACTTTATTCTAGATTCAATTCAGCAAACATGTGCACTCTTAACCAGCTTATAGAGGAGTCAAAAATCTGGAATGTTAGCACACTTGAGACTCTTTTTTACCAGAAGACTGTTAATGAGATTAGGAAAACTAGAATACCCGAGAATGGTAGTGATACACTTAGATGGTTGCCTGAACATAATGGTCTTTTCATTGTGAAATCATCCTATAGGGTTATTTTGAATGAATCTCAATATAATATTGTCTCTAATACTGCAGGTATAGTTAATTGGAAAGCTTTCTGGAAACATAAATTGCAGCCCAGGGTACTACACTTCTTGTGGAAATGCATATCAAAGTGTCTTCCAACAGGTGATAGAATAAGGAGATATCATGAGAATAATACTAGTAATTGTAATTTTTGTGGTTCTCATCTCGAAACAATGCATCATATTTTCATTGAATGCAGTATGGCAAAAGAAATATGGAGATTAGCCGATAGTAATCTTGCCAGTGCTATTAACAATGTAAATTTTGATGATTGGTTGATTAACTCTTTTGCTGTTACTATTCCAAGAAAATTGCACGGGTACACTAAAAGGATTGCACAAGGCTGCTGTCATTGTATGGCATATCTGGAAAGCTAGGTGTTGCTTAGTTTTTGAAAAGATTCAGCCAAATGCGGGGAGTATTTCCAATAAAATATCTAAATACTTGTTAGACTGGGAATCTTCTTGTCCTGATCTTTATCAAAGTAACAATAATATTGGTGTTTCCCAGAATATATATCGGAAAACTCCCTTGCCTAATGTACTGAAAGTCAATTTTGATGCTGCTTTCGATACATAAACTAGAAATACAGGAAGATGACTCCTTCAATTTAGAGATTTTGCAGGTGCACAATATGGGACTCGATTTTGGTCATAAACTAGTACTAATCATTAGAGATTTTGCAGGTGCGCAATATGAGACTCGATTTTGGTCAACAACGGCAATGAATGCAGAGGAAGCGGAAACGGCTGGAGCTCTAGTGGCTGTTCAATGGGCTAAGGAGGTAGGGATCAGAAAACTTCATCTAAAAGGAGATTGCCAAAATGTAATATGGGCAATCAACGATGCAAGAAATTCAGTCAAATGGACCACCAACAGCTGGATTGAGGATATCTTAGCTTAGTTAAATAATAATTTTGATTCTTAGGTATGTACTTTTGAACCAAGAGATGCAAATAATGCAGCGCATCGGCTAGCTAAGCATGCGATAAACACAAGTAGTAGGTCTAGTTGGTTTAATGATTGTCCTTCTTGGATGGCCGAATACATTCAACAAGGTTCGAACAATATGTCAATTTGATACTAAATGAAACGAATTATCTTTCTTATTTAAAAAAAATAAAAAAATATCTCTATCACCTTCGGGCTTCAGTTATTTGCGAACCCAAATAATACCAGGCCCAGTCTGAAAGACATAGATATAATATTTAAACTCCGCGCCACGTTCTTCTTAGAGAGAGAAAGAGGTAATGCCGGTTTATTCTTGTGGGGAGAGATTGCGTAGACTCGGGAGAAAAGATGTTGATGAATTACAAGGAGAGACTAAAAGCAGCAGCAGATTTAGTTATTTCTAGCGATCATTATCAAAATGAAGTACTCCCGTTAAACTATGATGAGATTGGCATAAAAGCTACACTAAAACCTCATCAAATTGAAGGAGTTTCATGGCTCATTCAAAGATATCTTACTGGTGTCAACGTTATTCTTGGTCAGTAAACCCCTAACACTCAATTCCAATTCTAGTCTAAATCATTGATTTCTTCCCTTAAATTGATTTTTGGTTATCTATTTTGCAGGAGACGAGGTTGGGAATTCGGACTGCTTACTAAAACCCTAACTTTTTCATTTCCTTTTTTTTTTTCTTTCGAGTTTTCCAATTTCAGTATTAGTTGTTGAAATCGGTATTTGTGTGTTATTCACTGTGTAATTACAATGAGTTAGGCCATTAGGGCAAGCTTGGTAGTAGTGTACCAACAGGTTTGGGACTCGAATCCTACCAGCACTGGATGAGGGGATCTTTTCTTTCTTTAGGCCTTGCCTTGGATTCGTTGGCGACAAAATTCTACTTATAATGATTTAAGTTTTGTTTTGTGTAGATGGGTCTTGGGAAAACTTTGCAAGCCATTACTTTCTTAAGCTATTTGAAGTTCCATTTGAAATCACCTGGGCCATTCCGTGAGTGAATCTTTTGGTTTTGTACTAGCTTTGTTATGATTTAATCGTTGCTTTTTATACGATTTTGGAAGATTTTGTTGTTGTCGTTTGTTTATGAATTTCTTGTTTCTTTTGATCTTTTCAGTGGTAATATGCCCTCTCAGTGTGACAGATGGTTGGGTATCAGAGGTAGCAAAGTTTTGTCCTAAATTGAGGGTTCTACGATATGTTGGCGACAAAGAAGTCAGACGCGATCTTCGCAGGAAAGCTTTTGAGCAGGTAATGTAGTATCTTTCCTTGTACGGCTGTAAGTTTTTAGTAAATATCGATACATCTTTTACGGGCCAAGAATGTGAAACTGGGACTTTTGACGATTTGGTATCTTATGAAATTGATGCTGTTTTGAGTTTTGCTTCTCGAAAGGAGCATTGATTCGAGTTGATTGGCATACTCTTTTACAAGTTATCTTTTACTCAAAATCATTGTTGAGCTAATGTTTGTTTGTTATGTTTATAGGCTAGGACAGACTTTCCTTTTGATGTCCTTTTGACTACGTATGACATTGTGTTGATGGATAAGGATTTTCTTTCTCAAATTCCATGGCACTATGCTGTAATTGATGAAGCGCAGCGACTTAAAAATCCTTCCAGTGTATGTACAAATGTTTCAATTAACTCTTCATTAATTTTGATTGTCCCACACCTACAAAACTACTTTTGTCAGGATCTGTAGAGTGTGTTTGTTATTTTATAGCTTGTAAATGAACGAGTACTGATGGTAAAGTTCACCTTTGCATTCAACACACATGCAGCTGCCTAATTGGTCAATATTTGCAGGTTTTATACAATGTATTGGGACAGCTTTTTGTCATTCCACGAAGGTTATTGATTACGGGAACCCCCATTCAGAATAATCTTTCTGAACTGTGGTCTCTTTTGCATTTTTGTATGCCTATGGTCTTTGGTACACTGGAGCAATTTCTGTCCACATTTAAGGAGGCTGGAGACCTCTCAATAGGTATTTTCTTCTTCTCATCCTTTTGAAGTTTTAGTAGATATCTCTGTTCTTGAATTAAGTAGATTGTTTTCTATATTGAAATGATAATTAAGTAGATACTATTTTATGTCATTCTAAATGGCAGATTTGATGTGTATATGGTTGTTTAATTGTTCCATATATGTGAGACATTTATGGACGTCTACATGAGTCAGTGGTGGTAGTAAATTTAAGGGTAATAGATGAACTTGTAATGCTTCTATATTATTTTCCATTTTCATCCCTAAAGTTCCAAGCACTTGCTTTGCGATGTTTCCATCATTCCCAAACAGTAGTAGCAATACCAAAATCTGTGTTACCGGACATCCAGTAGTGGGTTGGCAAGAGTTTTGTAAGCTTTGTACTTTAGCAATTATTTTATTTTCTAGAGAGTTTATTTGGTAGGGATTTGAAGCTCGGGATTATTTTTTTTGGGAGTATGGCTGATTCGTGACACCCTGGGTAATTGCTATTAGTTCCTTTTAGTTGTGGTGAAAGGAACACTTTTAACAATTTGTGGACGAGAAGAATAGGAAGGACCTGACTCCAGTACGTTGTATTACATTGTTTGCAATTTGTTGAGCGATAAACTTAAATTTCAGAACAAAACAAACAATAAACTAAAGAAAGAAAAGAAGGGCCCGATAAGTTTTGACTATAGTTCGGGATAGAGTATCTCTGCCCGAATTCGCCGATTCTTATTCTTATAAAGTTAAAACTGTCTAAGACTATTGGGAATGAAAATATTATAATTCCTTGGAGTGCTGAAGATGCATATTATGCTGAAACATAGGACCAAGATTTGACTATGCTTTTGTAGTAATGGATCTCTTTCGTAGAAATTAAGATATTGCAAGAAACAACTAGATTTTGCATGAACTAATCCAAATTATGCAAATCAAAGCTATCAATCACTGGCTAGATAATTCGATTATACCCGCCTCTGTCTTTTACCTTATTGAAGAAACTGATGCTGTTTGCTTCTCAGTAACTACCCATCACATTAATAAGGCATCTGCGTTTCCTTGCTTTAGCAGATTTTAAAACCATTGGCGATATCTGAAATTTAAGGTAAACAATATCATCCTTATGAAATATAATGTGCCTTATTTTAGCAGGTCTTGACACAGCTATGGTTAAGGAGGGATTCAAAACTTTGAAATATATACTAAGAGCATTTATGCTTCGGAGAACAAAAGCGATGCTTGTTGAGTGTGGAACTCTTGTCTTGCCACGCCTCACTGAAATGACAGTGTTAGATTCCTCACCCTTGTTCAAAATCGTAGAGTAGCTTGTTATATAGTACTTGTACGGCTTAGTCGTGCTTTCTAATTTTTCATCTTTTCTGTTCTTAAAAGATAAACTTTTATAATTTTTTTTATAGGATGGCACCGCTGGTAGCCCTGCAAAAAAAGGTGTACATGTCAATATTGAGGAAGGAGCTTCCTAAGCTCATAGCATTCTCTTCAGGAGCTTCTAGCCCGTCCTTACAGAATATTGTACTGCTATAATCTTCTACTAGTTTGTTAACTCCTTCAGCTTGTCATATCATCCTTCAACATTTATGTTCTTAACAATCGGTTATCCTAGTACTACTAGGCGTGTTTCTGGTATCTCATTATGCTGATATGATCTGGTTAAGTTGTGTGACATTTGGTTGCTGGTAGTCATAACCATGGGCAAACACTAGCTCCAATTTTCTAACTGGATCTTCGTGTTCTAATTTCTCTGTGTTTGGTTAATAGATTGGTAATATAGTAAGGAGTTCGTTCTTGTATTAGCATGAAGGTTTTTCTGTTTTTCATTACTATGGTGAAGCTGTAGGACTAACTTCTTTTTGACATAATTAGAGGTTAGAGTTGACGAGAGGATAATGATGAATACAACAGGTCAACTCAGATTACTTTTTCTATTATCTGTCTATACCATACTGAAGTGAGTTACTTACTAGTCAGGATGTCTAGAATTGCATAACAAGCGCCGGGTCAGTGAGGTTCATCTGTTTTTATTTTCGGAAACTCAAATAAAACCAAGGCAAATAAGTTAATAGGTTCAGGATGTTTAGAATCGCTTAAGAATATCTGGGTCGAGAGAGGTTCATTTGTTCATGGTCAGATAGATGACTTATTTATGAGCAGAATTTTAGCTTGGCTGGAAGCATTAATTGCAAAGGGGAAATAACCTATTTCTTACATTTTTTGCATAGCTGGGCGCATTTCTGGATTAAGTAAAATTCTGCATCGCATTCACCTGTTACTTACAATCTGTTACACCACTTATTCAGGTAATACAGCTGCGGAAAGCATGTAGTCATCCGTACCTCTTCCCTGGTATAGAGCCTGAACCATATGAAGAGGGTGAACACCTGGTCCAGGTCATCATCTTATTTTGATATATCTATTTAATTTTGATTTGTTGGAGATCAATGCATACTGCACAGAGACAGTATCATTTCAGAACTATTTAGATTTAACAACTCTTTCGTTTTCTATATTGTGGAGGTATCATTGCATGTATATATGATGAGAATTTCTTACTTCTACACTATTTCTGTTTTTTTTATGAACATTGGCTAACCTTATCTCCTTTGGATGTTATAATGGTTTTCAGGCCAGTGGCAAACTTCTTATCTTGGACCACCTTCTTCAAAAGCTACATAATGACGGACATAGGGTTTTACTGTTTTCTCAGATGACTCATACACTTGATATTCTCCAGGTTTGGTTGGTTATCACTAATGAAGTTACGGAGCAATAGGATATTATCTATGCATCTTCTTATGTTTTTATTTTGTTTGTATTGAAGGACTATCTAGAGCTACGGAAATATACATATGAACGCCTTGATGGTTCTGTTCGTGCTGAGGAACGCTTTGGGGCAATAAGACGGTTCAGTGACCAACCCGTAAAGGGCATTTCGAATTCTCAAAATGATCATAATGGTGCATTTGTCTTTTTGATCTCAACTAGAGCAGGTGGAGTTGGCCTAAATCTTGTTGGTGCTGATACTGTGAGTTGTGATATAATTTGTTATGGTCATTCATAGAAGTTATTATTTATATTTTGTTGTTGTTGCTCTTTTATATATTCACAAATTACCGCAGATGTATCATTGGTACATAAGTTTCCATCTCAACACTTCCATTCACTAATGCGCATAATACTGCAAGTACCATGACTCTCATTGCCACCATTGCACCTGCTAATGCCGACTCTATCCTACAATCACCTATTCCAAATGTTCTTTTGATTTCATTTTGGTGAAGCAACATTGGTAGCCTAACTTAACGAGAAAAGTCGTATTCTCTAGCCAACTTGTATCAATATATTGTTAACCCAAGATCATTTTTTTCATCCCCACTTGAGCTTGATGATGTTTCACGGGAAGTTTCAAGGGCTGAAATGTTTTCGTCTTTCATGTTAATATGCTTGTAGGTTATATTCTACGAACAAGATTGGAATCCTCAGGTGGATAAACAGGCTTTGCAGCGTGTGCACAGAATTGGGCAGATAAATCCAGTTTTATCTATAAATTTAGTAACAGCTCGAACAGTGGAGGAGGTGAGCTGTAAATCTTGCACACAACCGGGTATAATCAAATAATTAAACTGCTTTTTCGAAAAAACTGAAAGTTGTCCGGTGTTGGCAATATGTATAGGTCATTATGCGGAGAGCAGAGAGGAAGTTGCAGCTTAGCCATAACGTGGTAGGCGAGGATGATATGAGTTATGACCAAGATGAAATGGGAGCTGATGTCGGTGACCTGCGCTCTGTCATTTTTGGGTTACACATGTTTGATCCCACAAACATTGATAACGAGAATCCGAATGAAGTTAACACAAGGGAATTGATTTCGATGGCTGAGAAGGTAACAAAAATGCGCCATGAATCATCTGACAACCAGGATAGGAAATTTGAGCTTAATTCGAAGGATGTGTTGGGGGGAATTGATTTTTCCATGAAAAGTACTCCCGCTTATGATAGTTTTGATCATGGCCTCGATGAGGCATCCTATCTTTCGTGGGTTGAAAAGTTCAAAGAGGCATCACAATCTACTGATAACTCCAATCTGGTGTTGGGCAAAAGAAACTTACCTGACGAGAGGATAGAAAAACTTGAAGCTGCAAAGAGAAAAGCTGAGGAGAAAAAGTTGTTGAAGTGGGAAACTCTTGGTTACCAGTCGGTAGCTATTACTGACGTTCCTGTTTGCAATGCAGATGGAGATATGATGTTGACTGGCTCGGGCTCTGTTCAATTTGTGTACGGGGATTGTACTGATCCATCTAAAGTTTGCCCATCTGAGCCTGCTATCATATTTAGGTAACTTCCTCTCATTCTTCACGAGGACATGCGATGTTAACTTAAGTTTCCCTGGTTTCTTTTTGCTCTGATGTGATGCTAAATTGCAATCACGTTGGCTTGTCTTGTTGAACTGAGCTAACTTAGCTTTCATCTTTTCGACGTGTCTCTTGAGTTTGGTTTTTTTACCTTCCTTTGGCTTCGCTTGGTGTCTGTTATAGTTTCCTTTCCCGAGATACAGAAAAGAGAACAATCATTTAGTTGATAACAAACCTAGCAATTTTAGTCTAGGCTAGTTATTTAAACACTGTAACCTTTTCAAGTCAGATGTAAGTTAGAGGCTATATATGTTTCATACTATTTTTCTTCTCAAAATGAGAGTGAAAAATTTCTCTGTTATGTCTTGAGTAAATATCATCTATGCGCAGACTCCCAGAGTTTTTTTCTTCTACTTTTTCTTCTTACCATTTTGGTAATGCACTTTTTACTCAAATCTCGCAAGTGATTGTATCAAGTACTGTATGTATGCATCCTCCAGGTTTAGATTATATTGAGCAGGCATTAGTTCCAGCATACAATAAGTATGCTCAACAAGCATGCAGAACCCACCTCTCTCACACCCATGGTCTAGATTTAACTCTTAGTCTCCCAGTACTTCGCTTTAAGCATGTAATTCACAACTCTGTTGAGATTCTTACCATTGTTACCATTAGTGGTTTTAGTAAGTATACCTATAAATCATTTGTTATCAGCTGGTTTAGGTTCTTAGTCATTGTTGATGCAGTCAGTCTTATGCCATCATAATCTAGTAGGTGCATATTTCGTTTTGTTTCTGTAAATTTAGTTGGTTATTTGCTTATTTGCAGTTGTGTTGATAATTCTGGACATTGGGGGCGTGGAGGAATGTTTGATGCACTTGCTAAGCTTTCAGCAAGTATCCCAGAAGCTTATCACCGGGCTTCTGAATTTGGAGACCTTCATATGGGTGATCTCCATTTAATAAAAATAAAAATAGACGGTATTGTCTGTCTGTATTATCTATAAATGCTTCTGCTGCTTTACTTTAGAGCTTGTTGTGATTTATGTAACCTTTGTATGAATTTCATGTTTTTGTTTCTCAGAGGACCAAGAAAAGCAAACTCCTGATGGAAATGATCCTATGTGGGTGGCGTTGGCTGTTGTACAATCCTATAATGCTAGGCGTAAGGTCCCACGTAGTGATATCTCTATCCCTGACCTGGAGACTAGCTTGTCAAAGGCATCATATGCTGCCTCTCAGCATTCAGGTATCTGACTTGCATGTTTCTAGTTCAGTCAAGTCGTGACTTTTCTTAAATTTATTGATCTTTTTGAATCACTCTACTACAGGTTTTATTGATGACTCGACATATTTAATGACATGATCTGATCTCTTGTTCCATTTAGGCATATGATTACTCCACAAACCTTAGCTCTCTCAAATGCATAAGAGGTTTCCAAATGCTGTGTCCACTGTGCATGGCAGACTCAACGTTGACAACTTGACATGTCTAATATTATTTAGTTTAGAAGGATAATTGTGTCAAAGTTTTCTATATTTACATATTGTTTATATATTTGTTAATTTTTCATTGTTCTTTTCTTTCACATTGGGTTAAAACACGTATAGGTTTATGAGTCAATGTGAGATGAATATATGACGAGTTTGATATCTGAGCCATTGTTTTACGCATGGAGAGCTTAGTATTTTTTGAAGTCACACACAGTTGTAGGACATGCATGTTTGTCTGTGTGCATTTATTCAAATACGATTGATCAGAAGGTCTAACATTATTACTGCATTGATATCTTAAAGCGTCAATCCACCTACCACGCATTGGATATCAAAGTGGAAATGGACGGTCAGAGTGGTACACAGTGGAGCGGCTTTTGCGGAAATATGCATCTATGTATGGCATCAAGATTTTTGTGTATGTATCTTCTCCATCCGACAGTTTCATCAGTATTGATAGAAAATCAACCAGTTACCATATAGAGAAGGCACAACTTAAGCAATTATATCCTTATGTAATAGTTTCTCTACAATATATTTCTTTTTTGCAGGTATTACTTTCGGCGCTCGGATTGAAATAGCTCATGGACGGATTTTTTGATTTTCGAAGGAAGCGAGTGTAAAAAATCTTGTGCTAGTTATATGTGCTTATTATCTTCAACACTAGAAGTCTTGTACAGAGAATGAATAACCAGATAATATTTTTACTCTCTTTGCTCATTTGTCAACCTGCCGAGCAGGGTACTACTCTGCACAGGTGCAGATTTCAGTTAATGTCCAATGAGATTAATAAATGTTGCATAGCCAAAATAGTAACGGGATCTGAGCAACAGCAACCAAAAGCAAAAGATAGTGTCTCTTGGTGGAGTACAATTTGTATCTACAAGCTCCTTCAGTAAAGACTACCCTTTTCATGATTTTAACCAAAAACACAGCCATGCACAAGCATTCCCATCCTATTACACTGTAGTAGTAGTAACTAGGATTCCCCAGCAAAATTATTCTGCCGGCCACGGAAATCACAACACCAGCAAAAGCGTATCCAGAGTAGGAAACAATATCAAGCAACGGCGTCTCATCATTCCCTAATGAGTGTAATATTCCTTTTAGAAGCATCACTTGCAGAATCCAACCAAGCACTCCCTTTGTGAACTGCCTATGTAGAGCTTCTGGACTGAACCTGCAGTACATCTCAATATTAATCTGTAATGAAGAAACCGACCAATTCAAGATTCAAGAGTGACTTACCTCCCAAGAAGACCCAACAGGAGTCCAGAGAGAAATATGTAGGTAACAAAGGCCATCAATGGAATGTACAGGTCAGGCGCATTTATATCATAAATTGGAGGTTTGTAGGACAGTTTTCCCTGGCTAACATGAACTGGTTCAGTTATCCGAGTCCATTGTCCCTGCATATATGTGTCACGGAAATGAAGAAGATGCAACAAGACTTAATGTACGCGCCAATGCAAATGCTCAATTTTTACGTTACCTTGTGGGTAAATGGAAACAAGATAACTTTCAACTTGTTCATGACATAATCATCATTCACTTGGAAATAATATTGCGGATCGGAGAAATATCTACTCATCTGTTCATCAGTTTAACATACAGCATAAGTTAACACAGACAACTTAAACTTTGTATCAGAGATGATAGTAAAATGGAAGTTCAATTTTTTCTAGTTACTCACATTGCTTTGAACATATTTGGAACCCGATTCCATAATCTTTTCGCCATAAGCTCCGATCAACCCACTTTGGATGAGTTCAGATTCAGCTGCTCCAAACATGAATGTTTTCTCATATGGATTCTGTTTTTGCCCACTCATTAACATGCTTGGTCTTTGAACATTGCCGTTGGCATTGCCATTGACATTGCTTGATGATTTTGGATCATTACTAATGTATGGATACATAATGTTTTTGCTCAAATGAATAGTTGTGATGCAAAAGAATGAAAATGGAACCAACAGTACCCATTTTATTAGTTACAGTTGCAAGGTGGTCATTCAATACGTTTTGTTTCTATGGACCGCACTCCAATGCACACACAGTTTTGGATGCTCAGGTTTTTGTTATCTATCAAATTCAGATAGACCTACAGTGGTTTCACGAGGGTTCTCTGAGTTTATTCGTGATAGTTTTAGGTATCCGAGGCTCTCGAGTATGCAAATTTTCTGTGAACTGCTCAAAGGGTTTAAGATGGTTGTTAATGACTACTACTTGGTTGAGAACCATGAAGTGTGACAACCATCAACAACATTCTGTGTAACTACATAAAAGAGAAACTGAACTGCGTCGAATTTTACAAGAGTTGTTTATCCAACAACTGCAATGAAACTGCATCTTAGATTTGCTCCAATAAAAATTGGTTGTATAGAAACATGAATGAAGACTTTGAACTACCAAGGAAGAAATAAAACTGCCTATTGAGGAATAGATAAAGAAAATACTGATGAATAAAATTAAACTACTCCTGGAAAAGATTATAAGAGCATGGGTCAAGAACGGACATCTAGTTTTAGTTTACAAAATTGAAAGAGTATGGCGGCCCAATTCCCTGACTTCACTAACAGCATCACATTGTTGCAAAACCCTGAATTCTAACTTCTTATCAATATTTTCAGCCTTCACTCAGACCTTGTGCGCACTCCTAGGCTCTGCGCAAGATCACTCATCCTCTCCTTCATTGCCTGCAAAAACATATTGCGGACAGACCCAGAAACTTAGTTCACCTACACCGTTATTTCCGAGAAGCCAAAAGATAAGAGGACTTTCTCAATAAAGGTCCATTCAACCCTATCGAAAGCTTTTGATAGGTCTAGTTTTAACGCTAGAAAACCCTTTTTTTTCTTGGAAATTTTCATCGAATGGATAAGTTCATGAGCAATTATGATGTTATCTGTGATTTTTCGACCGGGGAGAAACGCCGATTGATTGGGAGAGATTATTTTACTGAGTATGGGTTTGAATCTATTAGCTAATATTTTTGAGATTATTTTGTAAATGGTATTGCTCAAGCTAATACGTCTGAAATCTCCCGGAGTTAGAGGCGTGGAATTTTTGGGATGAGAGTTATGAAGGAATGATTAAAATCTTTGTCGAGAATGCCCGATCGAAAGAATTCTTGGACTGAGCCAATGATATCTTTTCCCAGTATGTCCCAGTTGGCTTTAAAAAAACCTTGTTGGAAGCCATCCGGGCCTGGGGCACCCCACTGGTTCATATTTGATAGGGTGAGCCAAATCTCTTCTTTAATGGGGATTTCTGACAAGGAAATATTTTCTTCAACGGTGATGCAAGGATTTATGATACTGGATAGATCAAAATCAAAATTGTTGCATATCTGTTGAAAATGGTTAACCAGAAGCGAATTGATTTGATCTCTATCTGAAAGCCAAATCCCAGAAGGTTCTCTAAGAGAATTTATCACATTGATTCTTTTTCTATTCGAGGCGGTGGCATGGAAATATTATGTGTTCTGGTCATATTCTTTGAAGAACTTATCCCTAGAAAGTTGATGATAATAGTCGTTTTTGATTTTGTACCATTTTCCTAGCTCCGCTTGAAGATTTTTTAATTTATCTATGTCTTTGGAAATTTTTCCGGATCTATGGATACTGTCAATTTTATTGTTTAGGTACTTTATATGTTTGTGGATGTTCCCAAAGGTATTTTAGTTCCAATGGGCTAAATCGGAGGATAACAATTTAAGGAACCTAGAAAAATTTCTTTCTCGAGAGTTTTCGGAATGTAATTTCCAAGAGGCTTCAACTACAGTAGGTAAAGTGGAATGAGTTAACCAAGACCTAATACATCTAAATGGTTTCTGGAGCCTAATTTTTTCTGGGTTTGAATCTAATAAAATTGGCTTATGGTCAGAACCTACTCTTGGGAGGTGAGTTACCTTAGTGTCCGGAAAATTCTGAGACCACAAGAAGGATGTAAGCGCTCTGTCAATTCTTTCGCAGATGTTTGCTTCACCCTTTCGATTATTCGACCAAGTGAAAGGCGATCCATCATATCCCGCGTCTTGGAGTCCCAAGGAATTGATAGTATTGACGATGAAAGATTTATTGCTGGAGCCTGCTTTATTTCCACCTTGTTTTTCGTCTGGGTCCAAAATAACATTTAAGTCCCCTATCAGAACCCAAGGTTTATTTATTTGTTGCGCGATGTCTGAGGTATGGGTCCATTGTTCGATTTTATCATCAGCTTCGACTGCTCCATAGACACATGTGATCATGATATCTGTATCTCCTATCTTTGATTCAAAATGACAAACATTAAACTTAGAAGATATTAATTTCATGTCCATATTGTTGTGCTAGGAAATTGCTAAACCCTTGGGTCGTAGACTTGTCAATGGTACCTATCGAAACGGATATGACCTTTACCGTATCTGTTACCGATAAGGATTACCGGATATCCGATATCCGATAGTATCCGACGGATATTCAAAAATATTTTCCGTATCCGTCCCGATAACAATTTCGGATTTCCGACAATATCCGGTAATATCCGATAGTATATTATAATAAAAATAATTTACTTTTTTTTAGTCTTTCTTTACATTTCATTAATTACGAAAAAAATCAAAGAAACTATAAGGAAATTCAACTAAATAACACTAAATACCTTGATCAAATGCAAAAAAAATTGACTTTAAAATTATTATATTAAATTAGATTTAAACAAAACTCTAATCTTCTCTACCAGAATTGAAAAATTCTTCGCTTTTCTCACAACCAACAAAACTAGGTTTGTTTTTGTTCTTCTATAATATTTTTTTACTTTATCTTCATATACTACCAGGTTAACAACTACATATATTATTCAATAAACATTTAAAAAAAATTGCATATGCATTCTTTAACGGATATCGGATATTATCTTTTAGGATAATACCTTTTCCGTATCCATTTCGTTAAAGTAAGAATATCCGATAAGGTATCCGTATCCGGTATCTGTTATCCGAAATTTCGGATAATATCCTAACGATTTGAACGGATATTGAATATTCGGTTATCCATTGACAGCCCCATCAGGGTCGCAAAATTCCACGGCAAGATGAAGCTAAGTTGGGCAGAAACAAATGATCCAACAAAAACGCAGGGAGATCCAGGTCATTATTCCAACAAAAACGCAGGGAGATCCAGGTCATTATTTCAATCTTCGTTGGTTGTCTCATCAGAAGCAACACTTAAAAAGAAAACTACCCTTCTCACACCTAGGTTCAGTTTTTTTTTTTTTTTTTCATTTTCTTGAAGCATAGGTGGCAGTTGATACGGCCAGCATTCTTAGCCAAAGAATTCAACAAAGAGGAGCTATTTTGATACATTCACAACTGAGTCGCACATGTTTACCGGAATGTTACTTTCTTTCCCATATTCAGATACATCATTTCCCATATTAACTAAAGAACATAATCCAAGTTCTTTTGTGACAATGTAGCCAAAAAGCTTGAACAGACCATACACAGTTTGAACTTGTCAATTTGAGACATCATCTTTCATCATATTAGGATGACAAATTGAGTTTTTTTCGTGAAATTTATAACATTCACACTTGAACCAAAAACAAAAACAAAATATTATATATGCAAAGCATGGTTTTGGTGTCATCTTAATTACTTACAGAAATGCGAGAGTAGTTTAGTCGTAGTAGTAGTAATAACTGCTGTAATACCTAGAAGACGAACAGTCATATCCTCTGCTCCAGCGGAGTAAGAAACTACCTGGTACCTACTCAGATTGCATGCCTCTCAAGACCCGTAAGATGGAGAGGAACAAGTTGAGGATGTCAAGATACAGAACGACCGATGCCCATATGTATTCATCATATGTGAAACGCTTAATCAAGTTGTCTGTGTCGTAAACAATATAGGCAGAGAAAACCATAGCACTCAAACCACCATAGATGGCAACGGAAGTAGGACCTAGTGGGAAGAACATCTGTTTACATAAACAAACAAAACAAAATTAGCACATGTCAGACAGACAGACTCTGACACATGTGTTTGTATTACAACACATAGAACATGAAATGCCAACAAATATTAAGTATTCCCGTGGTGGCATTAGGTAGACATTTTGAAATTCGAAAACAAGAGTCAAGAGATTCAAAACACTCCACCACAAATAAAAACAGAAAACTCATTTAAGTTGTTTCCAGATAAAACCTTGAAGGTAGATCATAGGTCATATAGTCATTTTGGTGTCTCTCAAACGATGTCTTAGATCTTGATACTATGTTTAACAATAAAACATGCGTATACTATAAACAAGTGAGCTAACTCCATTTTTCAAAAGCATTTGATCTTTTGGGAAAGTCTTTCAGATAAGCAATTCTAAGGCAGCTTCATGTATGCAAACAATCTAATTAATAAAATGAAAAAACTGTATACCAAAAAAAAAAAAAAAAAGAAAGAAAGAAAGAAAAAACTGACCTGCATGAATCCAGTCAGGATAAGGACCATGAGACAGGTAAACAATATGGGTCCTAGATAGCTGAAGTCCTTGCCCTTCTTAGCAGCCCAGAAAGTGTATCCAGTCAACGAACAAACAACAGCTGA
Organism: Papaver atlanticum; assembly: GCA_023531105.1. Taxonomy (NCBI): domain Eukaryota; kingdom Viridiplantae; phylum Streptophyta; class Magnoliopsida; order Ranunculales; family Papaveraceae; genus Papaver; species Papaver atlanticum. Next base: position 4,138,432 of record JAJJMB010014022.1, on the reverse strand, counting down.
TGTCAAAATGAGTGCTTGGAGTACGATTCTTCCTGTAAACGTACAAAACAAGAGAATGAGACTCCCCTTTAAAAGTTACTAGTACAGTAATAGTTCCAGTAGATAATCCGAATTGGTAAGGTTAATGGATTAAAACCTTCCAAACATAATTAAAAATTTAAGCATGGAACATGACTCTTTGTACTAACCATCTGTGTTTGCACATGCAACTGAGACAGTTACACTCAAACATGCAGTAAAGAGCCCAAGGAATACAAAGTTCAATGGATGTTTCTGTTGATAGATATACAATGGCACCATCACTGCATTAATTTTCAGGGTTATTAGTAAGCAAAAATTTAATTGTAGATATAAGGAACATTACAAACAATTAATCAGCAAGATGCCTAAGGATAAAGAAACAGCAGCAGTACAAAATCTCTTAACAACAGACAGACATCTTCGTGTAGGGGCAGGGCCAAATTTGAATCAACCAAGGCCAAATCATTCAGTGACAGGGAATCAAAGCAAAATAGAAACCAATTAATATCACAGCTAAACAGAACCAGTAACAGCTTGGGTCAGTCAAAGAGGAGCTCTTGAGTCAGGCACAAGTATTCCATGGAAATGTGTTCATTGTGTTGATACAACAAGCAAGCCTAAGCGTGTATCCTAGAGAAGTTTCACAATAGGCAATGTACTGCACAAACTCCAAATCATGGAAAAAATTTCCAACACCACGCACCAACCAGGAGCCTCCAAGCATGTAAGATATGATCATGACAACAATACAATTCCATCTAATAACCTAGGGCATTCAACAGACTTGTAATCAGTTCCCAAATCCTCCTTCCCATTAGCTACATAGATTCTCCAACCAACAAATTCATCTTCCACACCGACTCAAACCGACAAAACCAAAATCAAATACAATACCGAAAAATTCCTAAATACCAATTCCAACACCAAATCCATTCAAACTAATTCAAGATCCATTAATTTCGCAATCGAATTCATCCAAAATCAAGAAATCTAAGAGAGAAAGGGAAACTTTACTTACAGATGAAAGGCAAGATGGCGAAGAGAAACAAGATTCCAGAATTTCCTCTAAGGAGTTCATTGAGAGGAGCATAGGTAACAGTAATAGATGAGATGATAGTAGTAAGAAGGATCTGAGCAGATAAAATTCCATAAACTTTCTGAATAAATCCCCATCTCAATTCACTTTCACCATAACTGATCCCTGGATATAATGTTCCTTCTTCTAAATCACCAACTTTACTACTTACACTCATAAATCCCTGCATCTTTCCTCGCTTTAGAGATCGCCGGTGGTGAAGAAGAAGAAGGAGAAAAATGAAGAGAGAGAGAGAGATGTTGGTAGATGTTTTTACAGAAAGGGTATATTCGTAGAGAAAAGAAGGTTGACATTGTCAATTACTAAAATGTCCTTTTGGTATGTAAAAAATACCATATAAAAGAGGGGGGGAATTCCGACTTACCGGATTCGAACCAGTGACCTAAGGATTAAGCTGCAAACTACTACAGTCCTCCGCTCTACCAACTGAGCTAAAGTCGGATTGATGCTAACTTTTCAGATTTAATATATATATACAATTGTTGATTGCATTTACAAGTTGCATCTTCTTTAGTTTTCCTTCAGCTATTGGTCCTAGTAATGCAATGCAAAAAAGTTTTCAATTCATGTTGATTATGAAAGTATCTGCAGTCATAATTCATTTACTGATCAGGCAAGCGTATTATATGGTAAGCTTGCACCTTTGTACAGATTGCGGGAAAGGTGCTGGCTTGTAGGGGACTGGTGATATGACATTATATTTTGTTAGACTCATCTACTACTTAAAATTGGCATCAAAAAAAAAAAAAAAAAAAAATCTACTACTTGAAATGCAATTTTGGGGCTGTTGATTCCTGTCCCCTGAATCTTTGTTCCGCGAAATTTTAGTTCTGGCCTGCCTGCCCTGGATGGCATGTTTGAATTTGTTGATAATTTATAACTGTGTTTCAAGAATCAAGACTGAGCACCAGAGCGTGTGCGGACAGAATTTAGAAATTTGAAACGTATATTGAGTATTATAAGAATCTGCTACCACCAAAGAGACTGTCTGAACATGATTCATGACTGGGAAGTAGATTTCAGTTGACAACAAAAATGGTTGAACATCAAAGTTACTTACAACAAGAATAGGTATGCGACATGTTGGGGAAAAATATAGACATGCTGATACATTGACAAGTATTTTACAGAAAAATGCCCGCAGTGAAGACCAAGCCTTATTGGCTTCTAATGCCACCGCTGAGTTATCATGCATTACTTCTAAATTCACCTCAAAGATTCTATAACCACCAGAACAAGAAGAAGACGGAAATAGATTCACTTAACACCAGCAGCTCCCCTAAATGGCAGACTATTTATCACCATGTTCTGCAACAACTCTATAACTGACTGCAGTATGAATCCATACAATGTAAGACCTATTTCACTTTGACATACTATTTATCGTGTATTTTTGTATACCAGCGCACTATCACTATTTAAATGTATATGCATATCGTCGTCAGTAATCACATCCAAAGGACTAGTAGAAGAAGGCACTGAAAATCCAGTTCTAGATGCCAGTGCTGGTTGCTGCAGTTTCTGCTAAGAGATGCAGCCCTCCACCTGACAAGTCTTTCTTGAGTACTGTATGACCAAAGAAACATAGAGTAGTTTTAGATTAGTTATATGCAAGCGTTTGTTGCGATTATTGTCAAATCTGAAATGCAGGTTATGGGAGGAGACTCACCTGTCTTATTTACTAGCTCTCCACGAATGACATCATAATACTCCTTACTGCAAGTATACCCAATCTGAAGAAAAAATTGGTAACCTTTACTGTTTAAGCATATGCACTTTACATACAGAAATTGATCAAAGTTATTATGATTTAGAGATGCGCTTACTTTCTTGAACAATTCAAGGTATTTTTGGTTGTCTGAGTGCAAATCTACCTCCAAATAGTATACATTATGCCTGTTCAGATCCCGAATTCTTTCCGTCAGATCCTAAACAAACATAAATGTGTAAAATGGTAGAATCAATATTATAGAAGTTCACTTACATGTTATCAGCTGTCTCCTCTACTGTCTTGAGTAGAATCTCAGCCATGTCGCCTCTCAGGAAATACATCTCCTTTATCTCGCAATGCTTTTCTAAACCTTCTCCTGCATTAATTGCAGTAACTACAACAAAAAACAAAGTGTTGATCAAGAAAACGCATTAATCAAGAACCGAGTAATATCAAGAACCTGGTGAATAAAGAATTACTTACTGTAACCCTCAATTTGATTGCCAGGAGCTACAGCAACAAGAGAGTTCTCGGGGTATTCAGACATGGTGGACATATAGTCTGACAAAGGTCTACCCATCTACAACAACAACAACAGCATCATAATTTTATGATTAAATTCTTTGATTGGCATAATAAAAAGAAATTCAAGTAAAGAAATTCTTACAGATTCCTGAGCCATGGTCATATGGGTCATGGAAAGAAGATCATTGCAGCAGATCTCTCGAATGGCTGTCATTCTCTTTAGGATCTTATCTTTGTTTGTTTTGAAAAATGTGCAGAAAATGAATTACAGTGTCGTTTTCTCTGAACCAAGAACTCAGAAGGCTTATGTGCAAGAAACCAAGAACCGGATTACTGGGTCTTTCTATTTCAACCTGAAAAGTACATATGATTCGAACGAAATGTATTTGGGTTAAGAATTCTTCTGTATATATTATCTGTTGTGCACTAGACTAGAGATTTCTGGAGGAGGAGGAAAAGGGTCTTTACCTGAAGAGAAAAATTTGTATTTGTAACAACAACAAGTAAAGGAAGTAAGGGTTGATTCGGGGATTAACGCGGGTTTTTATAGCTGCCTTTGTCAAATAGAATGGCATGGAGAGGCTTATTGATATTTCTTTGCAACCTAATGGGAATTTTAGTACTTCATGAGAAGGTCAACTAAGGTCAAGGGTATTACAAAACGTGTTAGTCGTACATCAGATAGTTTGCCAAAACCAAAAGGAAAAAAATTTAAAAAAATCCGACCTACCGGATTCGAACCAGTGACCTAAGGATTAAGCTGCAAATTACTACAGTCCTCCGCTCTACCAACTGAGCTAAGGTCGGATTGATGACCTACTTGAGGAATTTGTATATTTAATCTTGAATCGCGAATGGAGATAAGGATCTCTGCAGTAGATCTATTACTAGGTACTAGGAAGAGAATCTATGGAGCTCTGAAGCCACGATGGTAGATCTAGTACTAGTACATGGAATGGAAGAGAATATGTTACAATCTTCTTTTTTTTAGATAAAAAAGAGAATTTTATTGCGTTCAAGAGGATGAAAGGTTCATGTCTTTATCTAAAAGACTACAAACATCTGTAGGAAAATTGTCATCAGCTACTACTGCATTATTTGACTCCCTAACAGATTTAGAGATGTGATCAGCAACTTAGTTATCATCTCTACTAATAAAAAACAAACTACATAGCATAAAACTAGAAGCTAAGTGTTTGATCTCCTTAATGATGTTCATGTTCTCCCACTGGATTAGTAGCACATTTCCAGTTATGGATTGAATAACATTTTTTTGTTTTGCTTCCACTTGAATTTTTGTGAGTTGTTTGTCCTGTGCCCAGCGCAAAGCTTCACGAACAACACAACATTCTCCCTCTTCAGCACTCAATGCTCCATGAGTGTATGTTCCTCTAATCCCTTGGCAGTTACCTGTATGATTACGTAGCACAATACCAGTGCCCAATTGGTTAGTATCAGGATCAAAAGATGCATCTACATTAAGTTTTTGAATACCCTCTGAAGGAGGTATCCACCTAGAGGTACTTTGAACATGTATGCCTAAACTGATACTAGATGAATCATGCAAATGAGATGCTAAGTGATAATTTATTTTATGCACAGTGGTCAGATGATTTAGAGAAACCCCTTGAAAAGCTGCATCGCATCTGTCTTTCCACAGCACCCAAGAACCAATCATCACAGTATAAAGCCATTTTTCATCTGTATTGATGTCGTAATTCTTGAACCAGCTAAGAACCCAGTTCGAAACACTTCTGCAATTTGCTTTTACTGAATCAATATCAATATTAACCCCTCTCCAGACTGCTCTTGCATGTCTGCACTCTAATAATAAATACTCAATAGTTTCTTCATGCTGACCACATACATTGCACAAAATATCTTGATCTTCATTGTAGTAAGTTAATTTACTTTTGGTGGTATGTAAATCTATGATGCTTTTCCAAGCAAAAAGCTTGACCCGGTAAGCTGCCTTGCAATTCAACAACCTTTTCCATATTGCTGGTTCAATGTCAGTGCCATTAATTTGAATTACTCTGATACACTTGGTGAGCATTTTATAAGTGCTCTTGACAGAAAACTTCCCATCCTTTGCAGGCATCCATAGCATAACAGCTTCTTTAGATGGATCAATGAATAAAGTTTGAATTTTCATAGAAGTATTTGCATCAAAGAGTTTGTCTAGCAGATCAACATTCCAAGCATAAGTGTTTGGGATGAAAAGTTCAGAGACTACCTCATAGAACCTGAAATGATCACTGATAGGTGTAGGAGGGTCTGACATTCCTGGTATCCATCTGTCCAGCCAAATTTTTATTTTTCCCCATTATTAAGCTCCATGTAATAATTTTGCTGAACTATTTGCAAACCTTTTGTAATACAATTCCAAGTGTAAGAGCAATTTTTAGCCTCTATGTATTGATGAAGAATATCACCAGATTTGAAGTATTTACCTCCAAGGACTTGTACCATGAGATGGCTGGATTCAGTACATATTCTCCAAGATTGTTTGGTTAATAAAGCTAGATTAAGACTCTCAAGATCTCTGAACGCAAGGCCTCCAATGTCTTTAGGCTTGCACATATTTTGCCAGGCTATATGATTTAAACCCCTATTAGATTATGACCCCAGAAGAATTCCCTTTCAATGGAAGTAAGATGCTTAATGAGATTATTGGGTAACTTAAAAGTTCCCATTTGGTAAGCAGGCACGGAATTGAGTACATGCTTGATCATGGTTGCTCTAACTGCTTGAGAAAGAGAGATAAAAGACCATATAGAGTATCTGCTTTCAAAAATTTCCTTGATGGATTTGAAAGATTCTTGTTTTGAGTGACCTAGAAGAAATGAAGAACCCAAATACTTTTCCTTAGCCTCCATCTTTTTAACTCCCAGAATTTGAATTAAGGTAACTGCAACAGATGGATTGGTGTACTTGCTAAAGTGAATTGCAGACTTTTCAAAGTTGATCACCTGACTTAACTGAGAGCTAAAGTTTTGAAGTAGCTTTAGTAAGTTATTCACTGTAGTGAGATTAGCTTGAGCGAAAATCAAAAAATCATCAGAAAATAGTAAGTGATTAATAGCTGGAGAAGTATTAGAACCTTTAATCCCCTTGATTGTGTTATTCTGTTGAGCATGAATTAGATGCCTAGACAAATACTCCATAACAAGAATAAAAAGATAAGGTGATATAAGGTCACCTTGTCTAATTCCCCTTGTAGGTTGAAATCTTTCACAAGGAGAGCCATTGAGAAGCACATAGAGTGATGTTGTACTTATGCATTGATATACAAGGTCACAAAAATCATCACTGAAACCAAAATATTAAAGAACTTTTATCAAGAAATTCCATTCTAGCCTGTCAAAAGCCTTCGACATGTCTAGCTTAAGTGCCATCCAGCATGTTTGACCTTTTTTTTCTTCTTCATAGAGTGGATGATCTCCTGAGCAATTATAGTATTATCACTGATGTGTCTCCCTGAAAGATAAGCTGCCTGAAAAGGAGAGACAATCTTAGTCATTAAAGGTTTCATTCTTCCAACAAGAATTTTGAATATTATCTTATAAAAAGTATTACATCGACCTATTGGCATATAATCAGCAGCACAGGTGCATTTCTTATTTTTAGGAATGAGGGAAATATAAGTATTATTATTTCCTTCAGTATATGTTTTTTTTCAAAAAATGTAGAGCCTATCTGACAAACATCTTCACCAATAATGCTTCACTGACTTTTGTAGAATCCAGCTTGGAAACCTTCTGGACCAGATGCACTCCAGTTTTGCATACTTTTAAGAGTAGAGAAAATTTCTTCTGAAGAAGGTATACTGACTAGAAGTGTATTGTATTCATAAGTAACAATTGAAGGAAGTATATTATATAACCTCTCTTCAAGAACAGGAGAAGTCGAAGTACTGATATCCTTGAAATGGAACGTAAGATGATTATCTATTTGCTCTCTGGAATGTAACCAATCATTGTTATGATCCATTATTGAGTCAATGTTATTTCTTGTTTTCCTCTTATTTATTTTTGTGTGGAAGTACTTGCTATTATAATCCATGCACTTAATGAAATGATTTCTTGATTTTTGTTGGTAAAATTCACTTTTGACTTTGTCCCATTTGTTCAGCTCCTTGTTGATTTCTTCTATGTGTTCTTGAGAGACTTTATATGGTGGTTGAGCTTGAAGAGAATCCAATTGTAACTGCAAACTGTCTACCTTTGTATTGATATCCCCAAAATGATCCCTATTCCATTTTGATAAGTCTTTCCTTGTCTTCTTTAATCTCCCCATAAACTGAAAACCAGGTGAGCCAACAACACTCTGTTTCCAAGCATTAGCATTAACTGTAGTACAAGTAGTATCAGTGAGCCAAGTAAGGAAATTTTTAAAAGGTTTCCAGCAATTTGGCCTAGTAACATCAGTAACTAACATAATTGGGCTATGATCACTACCTACCTGAGTTAGGTGGTACAATTTAGAATTTGGAAAATGAAGATTCCATTCACTATTTACTAAGACCATATCAATTCTAAATCTTTTGGAACCTGTACCTAGCTTATTACTAGTCCAAGTATAATCCTTACCAACTAACCCAATATCTTCTAAGCCACTATTTGCAACTATTGTATTCACCCAGCTATTGGTAGAAGAGGAAGGACAATTATTATTGTTTAGAATGTGAAAATTGAGGTCTCCTAGCACAATCCATGGACTACTGTTTTCATTACTTATCTGGTGAATGAATTTCCACTGCTCCTTTTTCTTATCATATTTAGAATAGCCATACATACATGTAAAGAGAAATTCAGGCTTACTTGGATCAGCATGAATGAGAGCATTAAAAGTATTAAGACTAGCATCAAGGATATCACATTGGAAACCATTCTTCCAAAGAAGAACTAAACCTCCAGATAAACCAACTGGCTCTATGAAAGCTGAATTTGGGTATTGAAAATGCTTTAAGAGAGGTTTACATTTATCTTGTCCCATTTTGGTTTCACACAAGAAGATGATGTCTGGGTTTTGACTTCTTATAAGATCACTCAAATGATTTCTGGTGTTTGTATTTTTGAAACCTTAGACATTCCAAGATATGATCTTCATATTTGACTCCTCTTTTTTACTTAGAAATAGGTAAATAAGAAACAGTTTTAAGATTTTTTTGAAGAACAAAAGGAAATGAAATATGCAAATGCTATGTTTGACTACTATGAAAATCAATAACCAAAGTAGAAAGATTAAATATAAGCAGATGCAAGAGTGTGCATTAAAATTCTGGAAAAAAATAGATGTGAAGAATGTTTTGATAGTTACCTGATTCTCCTTCTGTGCAGCTGAAGTTTGGACATCTCCTACAGTTATGACTTTTTGAGAAGCTTGATTGTCTGCAATGGAATTAATAGTGGCTTCTTCATTTTCACCTGGAGTTGTAGTTGAGTCTTTAGAGAATCTGTGACGTTTCCCAAGCCTAGTGTCTTCACTACTTTCTGCATCTCCACTTTCTTTTAGAAGAAAATTCATGTAAATGACTTCACCATCTCTAGGTGGAATAAAAAAACATTCTTAACAAATTTATTCTGATTTCCTTTGATAGCTGGGGCTGACTTTGTTGCAACAGTTGTGACTGTTTTCCTGATGTTGTTGGTATTACCAAAGAAATAAGGCTTTTCATGTGCTTTGGCTAAGAAAATAACAGCATCTTTGCAAGCCAGTTTACAGTGCTTAGTCACATAGCATTCACTGTATATGCATGCAGGCTTCCTTTCATAGAAGAATTTAATCCACCTGCTAATGCCAGCATTTGTTATAGATTTGACTCCTCTTCTCAGTGGATTAGTTAGGTCTATGTTGACACAGACTTTGACAGGAACTCCACCTACTAGAATAACATCTTTTGGCTCAATCTTGATTACATCTCCCATAATACTTTCAATTTTTGTGACAGCTGTTACATTAATGTTTTCTGGAAGCAAAAACTTTAGCTGAATTCAAAACATTTGAAAACCCCATTGTTATTCAGTGTTGGACAAATCAGGTAAATAGTCATGAATAACAAGCAGTTGCCTGTTAATACTCCATGGTCTTTCTTCTATTACCTTATTCAAAATTCCCATTTGCTGAATTTGAAAATCATGGTATTAGGATCTACCTCCACAATCTTAATATCATTTGGCGACATAAAAGGCCAAGTAAACTTGATATATTTTTCCATTGTATCATAACTCATTTTCCCTCTTCAGTGATGACCTTGCCAATGGCACTGGCTTCCCATTTGGTCTCCTCCCTTCATCATGATTTCTTTCTGATTGAAAAACTACTACTTCTGTAGTATCTCCTAAATCCAAAGCAGCTTTCTTGAACTTGTTAACCAGATCACCTACTTGACTTGAGTTCCCATTCTCCATATTTTCGATATTAGGTTTGCTAGGGTTTTGATTTTTACTCTCAGAAGAATAAATATGAGAACATAAATCTTGATGGTTATTTTATTTATGGAAAACAATATAGATACGGGATATTTTTTGATCAATTTTTTTGCTGTAATTTCTGTAGCAAATTGTTTGACTATTTTAGGAAAGTTGAAAAGAATTATAGCTGGAAAGTAACCACCCGATAATAAAAAGGAAACAAATTTTCTTATTACGGCAGTGTTTCAGACGTTGAATTTTTTTGAATTCATCAGAGAGCGGGCTTTTGTAAAAACTTGACTCGGCGAGTAGAACTGATTTTTAACCTTCTTCCATAGCAAACCAGCAATCCCATCACAGACAATACCAGAGCTCAAACGATTATATACCTTCTCAGCAAACGCTATAGTCATAACAAAAAACGTAAAGGCAAACGCCATATGAGATAATCAAAACTGCATACACATAGTGGAGAAAACAGGAATAGTTAAAAAGACATCATGGAAATGTGAAAAAATTAAACTATAAGGGGAGAAAAAGAGCTAGAAACCAGGGTATAACTAGTTTAAAACATTTGAAGAATGAAAGTTAAAACAAAGAAACAAAAAGACAAGTTAATGGAATAGAAATGATAGGAAAAATTGAAGAAAATCAATGGCTGAGTTAACTCATAATATTCGCCCGATTTGTATAGCGAGACGGAGAGAATTTTGCACAATTATCTTTTTGTTAATCGATGAATATGTTACAATCTAAAGACTTCAAGCTCAAGGCCTAGACCAATAAAGCGGCTTTTGTGGTTTGCTGAAAGGAAAGTTTTGGTGAGGACATTTGCCAACGTATGATTGGTTTAAAAATTAGAAACTCAAATGGAAAACTTAACTTACCACGTTTGGAATTTTATGGAAGTCCAAATTCAATTAGAAAGTCGGGTACCTACCATATTAGGACTCTTTTTTCCAAATTAATAAATAAAGGGGGGAAAACTCATATATTTCACACATATTTTCTGCGAAAAGGAAAAAATAAACAAAATACGTACATATTTCTTATATTTTATCCACCCATTTAATGCATCGAGACGGGGAGGGGAGACACTAAATCTAAAATGCATCGCCATGGAGCGGGGCTAAGCCACGCGCACACCAAAACAAAACTATAGTTTAAATAACGGGAACTAATCTAGTGCAGATAAAAAGTCTAAACAAACTTCATCGAGAGTACTAAACTATTCTTTCTTTACGCAAATAGATATCTTTCTATTTTGGTGGAGAATTATATAGAGTACCGCCGCTCAGAGAGTTCAAAATTTGTCCAGAACTATTAGCGAAGGAAGAAAAACAACCGCGAACATGGATTCATAAAGGATAAAATCTAAATAAGAAGATGGTGTTGATATGTTATTCTTCATGAAGTATTGATCATGCAACCTAACGAACTATTACGAGGACAAGCGCTACATAGTCGCCCATAAAACTTTCTAGATAAATCACATTTAGATATCAATGCATATTCTTTCACAATATATTTGAAAAACGCATAAGTTTTCCTCCAATGAGCATCAAAGAGATGAGCATCCGGCATGATGTGGCTATAAATCCTGCAAATAAATCAATAAATCAATCTCAGTGACTTTATCTATTGAAATCCAATAATGGTATAAAAAAATATTATAATAATACTAAACTCCAACATATTAAAGAATTGTGCATAAAAAATAATTATCTTTTTAAAAGCTCAAACAACAAGACAAGTAAACCCAAAAAAAATAACAAAAATAATCGCATACTTTATCTTAAATATGAACCAAACAAAACAAAAAAACGATAACAAGCCTATTGTTTTTTGTTTTTATTTTTTAAATCATCACAAATACACCCTAAAAAATCAAAAATTTCTCCAAAATATTATCTAAACAACAAAAAATAAAAAAGTTTACTGAAATTATCTTTGTCATATGGAGATATTTGGTGCGTGTCAAGGCCTTCTTCATGGTTCTGGAACCATTAGCAGCACCCATACAAACACTATAAAAATATGATTTCATATGGATAATTCAAAACAAGGAATTGAGTTAATTTGGTGAGAAGATTGTAAAACAAAAGAATAAATTCAAAACCCACTCAGCTGAATGCATCTCTTTATTTTTGAAAAAGAAATGCATCCCTTCAGAATTTGAAAGGTTTGACTAACAGAAAGAAATAAAGACGCGTTGGGCATGAAAAATTAGGAAATTTCTTAGTTTTGGGAAACTCGATGATGTTAGGAGAAGAAAAATAATGACCCGCACAAATTGTGCGCTGAAATATCGCTCACCATTTAATTTGGGAACGAAGAGTCTCTTTCAAAAGAAAAGGATGATGAAAAATTATTAAAAACTCATGCATGGTGAAACGTCCAAATAAATGGGCTTTTGACATGATTATTACTCTCAAATTAGATATTGTTTTTGCTTTTTTCTTCACGAAAACGTATTTTGTTGGGTGCAAAACATGAGGAGTCTTCGAATATAAGACACATCTTTTTCATCGAATATCTAAAACACATTTCTTTCATTGAAATATTATGAGAACATCTTCCATTCGATATGAGAAATTCTACCATAAATATCTAAGACACATCTCTTTCATCGAAATATTACGAGAACATCTTTCATTCGTATGTATCAAATCATGAAGCATTTGAAAATTTAAAGTTCTATAAAAGTCAATAGTTGTTCTAAAGGTGAGTAGCTTTGTACTTGAGGGATTCGTATTATTGATTCATTTGATATTATATGTATACGTGACTTTTTTTTTCTCTCAGTGATTGTCTGTGTTATGATCACAATACAATTATCCTTAAAAATCTATAGAAACCTCAATCCACTTATCCCGGTAAAGATTCCGATCCATTGATATCCGGTGAATGTTTTTCGCTGGGTTTTGATAATGAATAAAATGGAGTGACGGAAATTATTGATGGAGTCATGGGTTTATATGTTTAATTATAATTTTGAATTGATTTGAAATATGATACAACTATTATTTCGTTGCCTGTTGAAAATGGATGCTTCTTTCACGATAATAGGAGATTTTGTGTTTCTTCATTCATGACCATATTTGGTTGGATCTTCTGTTAACGGGTTCTTTTTTATGTTTTTCTTTCTTTAATGAATTTTTTATCCGAGTAGGTAACTTTCTTAGACATTTGACGGATTGTATTTTGTTTATAATCCATTTGTCAGAAGCTGTGTATGGATTTTTGTTTAGGCTATGTTATGGAGTAAGGTTCTGAAAAAAAATTATTACCTATTTATGTTTAAAGCTAATGCAAAACTTAACTCTGATTAAGAGAAAAATCAGTTTCATGTACCCCTTTTGTTTTTCTTCATATTGTATATCTTCCATTTATTCTGGCTAATTAAAGCTCTGTTATTTTCTCCCTATATGTATAATCTGCTAAGTTTGATTGGATTGCTTCCGTTTTTGCAGGTTCCAAGATATCACGATCTTTTTGTTGAACGGTCCACAATTGTGAAACTTTTGTTTACCAGTCTCTTTGCATCAAACTATTACAAGAACTTCAAAATGGAGTTTCTTTTTTTTGATTTATTTATTAGTTCTTTTTTCTTTTTTCTTTTTGAAGCAAATAAGTTTTGATGATAGCTTCTTAGGTTATCATTATCTCTGATGCATTATTATTGAAAGTGTATTATTAATTAAAACGAAATAAGACCAACTTCTTTTTTTGCTTTTCTCAATCGATGATACCAAGATTTGATTTCATATGATTTGAATATCACTGTCTACTGTGTGAATCTTATACAAAGTAAAAATAAATGAAGATATAAAGTTGTAGATGGTAATCTCCTATCATTTTGAAAAATGAATTATGTATATTTTCTTTTCATTTTAGCATCAATCCTCATTTGCTGAAAACTTGGATTATGCGTCAGACTCTACCAACCTATAGATTAATTTTTTTTTTTGATGTGATGAAAAGCATCCACTAGATTGCAAGTTTAGATATTTTTTTTAACATAAATTTCAAAGGTTTTGTTCTTTTACTATCATTGTACGTTTTAGGGTCTGTAATAATTGCATTGTATTAACTTTGTCTATTGTTTGTGGCATATATTGGGATAATTATAGTGGTTATGAAGATATAATGTTTGCATTATACTTTACGACTATTGGTGTTTAAGTGAGTTCCCGATTCATTTGGAAGTAAGATCATACAAAAATTTAGTAATCCGATCATGAACAGTCTTAGATAGTTGTTGTTGTTATCGGGAATTTTCCACCTAAGTCTCTTTGTTCAGTTGTAATTTGTATAACTTCAAACAATCTTATGTATATGTTAAGACCGGGTTGTCGCTTTTTCAGTCATGTAGAGGGGTTGACTTTAGTGTGTATATATGGACATTATATCTTTACGATATATACAAAATGTAACCGTCTCATAATTAGGTGGCTGCGTGACAAATATTTTCTTTAACTCGAAGAAAACACGATCAAACAAGTGCAATTATGGACGAGTTATTTCTAGTATATGAAAAAACAAATATTTCCCATATATGTTTTAACAGTAGATACATTTTTAGTTTTAATAGTAGTATAAGGTAGTTAAAAATAAGAATAGGTTCCATAAGAACTGATCTACCTGACAACCCGTAAACAACATAAGATTTTTCAACACCAAACTCTACAAGCCAAAAACAAAAATTATATACAAACAGATTTCTAAAGGTAGTTACAAAGATGAACTAGATATAGGAAGGATTCCTTCACACTTTTATTATCACCCTATCTCACACGTTGGACATCTTTTTTGTGAATAAAAACCAAACCGTAGTGGATTTGAAGATAATATTTTGAGGATATGTTCCTCTTACCAAGTTATACGTGCCTACCAAAAATGAGCACGTTCCGAAATATAAAACCTCACAATCTACCGGTCTTAATTTCGACGGTCAGAAATCTGTTGATTTTCAACGGCTCATTTTTAAAGTAGTAGATGGTGGTGTTATATGTTTCGGATACGCTCATTTTTGGTAGGAACGTAGAGCTTTGTAATAGTAACTCATCCCCAAAATATTATCTTCAAATCCATTACGATTTGGATTTTATTCGTAAAAATGACATCCAACATGTGAGATAGTGTGATAATAAAAGTGTGAGGGGATCCCTCCTCCTTATATAAATTTATATATGCAAGAGAGTCTATGATAAATGTTAAAGTCTGCGGGCATCCAACTCAAAACCAATTGGCAATGAGTGGAGAGGCCGTGATGTGGGACTATTGTCCTTTCACACACACACTCACGTGTAAGGCCAGTCATTCGGCCTAACACGTGGGCCTACGTACGAGTGACCAGTCAATCGGAAACAGGTGTACAAGCGACTAAATCGGTACACATCGGCCACTCGGCCTACACCTCGGGTGTACAAGCGACAAAATCGGTACAGTTCGGCCAGTAACTCGGCCTACACCTGGCGTACAACATGTCTGGGTCTGGGGCTTAGCTTTGATACCATGTTAAAGTCTGCGGGCATCCCATTCAAAACCAATTGACAAAGAGTAGAGCGGCGCTTCCATATTATATTTAAGTTAATTATGCATAATCTAGCGATGTGGGACTATTGTCCTTTCACAATAAAGACCGTATGCTGAAAGGGATTAAAAGAATATACTATGTTACAGGAGCGTAGTCTAAGTTTGAATGCATCAAACAAAAATCAGTAACTTGACAAACCGGATTCGAATTATTAATATATAGAAGATGCAGGTACTCATCAACAAACTAGTCAGTTCCATGCTTCAAAAGAAAAGAAACAAACGAACCCGTCAGCAAGAAGAGCGGAAGATAATGAAGAAAATCAAGAATATCAAGGTGTGATAAGACATAATTAATGAAGACACCAGGAAATACCTAAGGCCAAGCGCTATGGTGCAGGGCATCCCTTCCCTATCCCTCAAATGTAGGGAAGGGATATCGGTCACAAGGCAGCCTCACTATGGTGCCCTTTTATCCCTTCACTTCATGACACGGAAACTGAATAGTGCCAAACGGAAACTCGGTTTCCGTTTTTTTCCCCAATTTTTTTTTCCGTTGAAATATATTTGTTTAGGTAAAGAAAAATAATTTAGAGTAAAAAAAGGAGATATAATAGGTAAAAAAGAGATATAATAGGTAAAAAAAGAGTTTTAGTAAGAAAAAAAGAGTGAAAAAGGAAAGTTTTAGGGTAAAACTAAAAAAACCAAAAACGGATACTTAGTTTCCGTGTAAAAAGTCACGGATACTGAGTATCCGTTTCAACTAAAAAACGGAAACTGAATATCCGTAAAGCAGTTTTTCACACGGAAACTCAGTTTCCGTGTGATTTCCCTTCCCTACAAGGCGGATCAGATCTGATCCACTTTGCCAAGTAGGGAAGGGATATCCCTACACAAGTAGGGATATGTGAGACCATAGTGGTTGGCTATTCGGATTTTCCCCTACATTTGAGAGATAGGTAAGGGAAATGAGGCACCATAGTGCTTGGCCTAACATGGATAAAGTAAGCCCAATATACGGGACACTTCAGCTGATGACATGAACCTTTCCCCATCCAAAAAAAATATAATATTTTATTAAAAAAAGAAACAATTATGCTCGGGTTGCAAATTCCCTTTGAGTTGGCATATACTCTTCTTTTTTTATGTAAAAAGGAATTATATTAATTAAAAAATATAGTACAGAATGTTTATGATCTCATTTTTATCAAAAAAACATTGGAAATAACACTAGATTTTAAAACTCTGTGCTGAATGTGGGAGAACCTGTGCCGAAGATGCTTAACTCGAGCTTCTTTTGCAATGTAGTCCGCCGCAGAGTTATATTTCATGTTTATATACTCTTTTTTTTTGACACGATCAGCGCGGGAATCGAACCCGCAACCTATAGGTTGGGAGCCCGACCCCTGGCCAACTGGGCTAATGCCAGTTGGTTCCTGTTTATATACTTCCCTGGGCTAGCGGAAGTTTTTCCAGAATTGAGTTCACTTCTTGTATGGTGTTATCCGCGCTCCAAGGAGAATCTTTGCAAGACTTGTTCATCGTTTCCGCCAGAGTTTTGCAGTCCGTAACTATTGAGACAGTGGATAATATATTCGTACTTAACCAAGCAGACGCTTTTAGCAAGGCTTTTGGTTCTGCATGAAAGGCTGAGGAAGCCCACTCCGAACCATCTTCAATATACATAAATGTTTCGCTGTCCACGGAATAAAGTAAAAACGCGTATCCCATGGTTGAATCCTCTTTTTTGAAAGCCGTATCAATAAATATTATCCAATCCGAAGATAGGTCAGACCATTTCTCTTTGGGGATATTTCTTCTTTTTATCTTCATTGATTTTTGGATCCTTTCTTGTGTATTCTGGTTCAGAAATTTCTTGATTTGCTCCATGAGGTGAATCGGGTTCGGGTTTATTTTCTTAAAAACTACCGAACATCTGTGTTTCCAAATGAACCAGGATATAGTAGCTATTTTATCCGATAGTTGAATGAAATCTTGGTCCGTGATCCAATCTTTTAACCAATTTTCAATGGAATCCGAAGTAATTATAATGTTCACCGCTTCTAGAGATAGACCAAACCAAATAGCTCCTGCAAAGGGACAAAAGCGAAAAAGGTGTTGTTATGATTCTTGCTCTTATGAATTACACATTGGACACTCTGTGTTTATGTCTGCATTATGCGCTCCGAGTCTTGAATTAGTTGGAAGAGCTTTTTGGGCTAATTTCCAGACGAATAATTTGATCCTTGAGATTACTTGGATTTTCCAAATTTTTTGCCAGGGAAAGGAGATTAATGTATTGCTATCTTAGTCTTGTTGTATGAGAAAGTTATAAACATTTTTTGCCAAGAAGGTTCCTGAAGGATGATGTTGCCATCTGACTTTGTCTTGTTCCTGTCTTTTTGGAATGATAGCTAGGATTTTCGCTTTTATTTTTGGATCAAAATAAGTATCAAGTTTTTCTTGATCCCATGTATTTTCTGGAGTGATCAACTCATTTACCCTCTGTGGAACCGGATCTTGAAGATTGGTGGGCTTTTGAATGATATTTGTGTTAGGAACCCATTTGTCTTCCCAAATTTTTGTGGAAGCTCCATTTTTAACTTGCCAGATAAAATTACCTTTAATAAGATCCAAACCTTTTTTTATGCTTGTCCAAATCCAAGATAATTTGGAAGATCTAGAGAATTCCAAAGGATGAGAGTTTGGGAAATATTTAGCTTTGAGGAGTTGAGCCCAAAGTTGATCTTGCTCTGAGATAAGACGGCTAGCTAGTTTAGTAAGGAGAGCTATGTTAAGCTGGCGTGGATTCTTGATTCCAAGACCTCCTTGGGAAATAGGTTTGCAGATACTGGCCCAAGCCCTTATATATCCTCCTCTGCTTTTGGTCTTATCTTTATTCCACCAAAAATCTCTTTGGATTTTGTCCATTTGATCTAGTGTTTCTTTAGTAAGAACTAGCACTTGCATTTGGTAAGTAGGATAACCTTGAAGAATTGATTTAATTAGGACTGTTCTGCCAGCTTGAGAGAGCAATTTCGATTTCCAGCCTTGAAGTGTGGCATAGTATTTTTGTAGCAGAGGTTCAAAATTTTATTTTCTATTTTTATCGAAGAAGAGAGGAGTTCCCAGATATCTATCATTTTTTGTCATCAAGGGAACTTTAAGAATTCTCGCAATGATTTTTCCATGTTTCGGATAAATTCTTGGACTGAAGTAGATACCGGATTTCTTAAGGACCATCTGACCCGTAATCTCTCCAAATCTTGATAGGACGTCTAACAGATTTTTTGCCTCACATAGATCAGCTTTTGTGAATAAAAAGCAGTCATCTGCGAAGAAAATATGAGAGATGTTCGGTGTATCTTTATTTACTTTTAGGACCGAAATTTTCTTTTCGGAAACTGCTTTTTCAAGAAGTCTAGAGAGAATCTCCATGCAAATTAAAAACAAGTATGGTGAAAGCGGGTCACCCTGTCTTAGACCTCTGGAAGTGGTAAATTTCGGACCCGGAGAACCATTTAGAAGGATAGAAAATGAGGTGGTTGATATGAATTGCATTGTTAGATTTACCCACGTGTCACCAAAACCTAGTGCTGATAGAGCCGATTTGATGAAGTTCCACTCCACTCTGTCGAAGGCTTTAGAGAGATCTAACTTTAAGGAAAAGCTACCTTTTCTGGCTTTTGAGTTTTTCATTGAATGAATAAGCTCGTTAGCGATGATAATGTTGTCCGTGATTTGTCTCCCTGGCAGAAAGGCGGATTGATTTAGGGAAATTATCTTGTTTAGGATTGGCTTTAGCCGGTTTGCTAGAATCTTAGATATGATCTTGTATATTGTATTACTTAGGCTGATGGGTCTGAAATCTGATGGGGTTTGAGGAGTGGATATTTTAGGGATCAGTGTTATGAATGAGAAGTTCAATTCCGGATTTAGGTTTCCGGTTTAAAGAAAATTATTGAACTGCAATAATTATATTCAGACCCATTATATCCCAATTAGCTTTAAAAAACCCTGGTTGAAATCCATCTGGTCCTGGCGCCCCCCACTGGTTCATATTGGCAATTGTATTCCAGATTTATTCTTTTGATGGTATAATTATTAAGGAAGAATTTTCCACCTCAGAAATGCAAGGTTCAATAAAGCTTGATAAATCTTCCACCATGTTGTTGTTGTGCGATGTGCTTATTTGAGTGAAGTGATTTATTAAGAGGGTATTGATTTGGTATCTATCTGAAATCCACATACCCGATGGTTCTCTAAGAGAATTTATAGCATTGATTCTTTTTCTATTGGAAGTTGTGGCATGGAAGTACTCCGTGTTTTGGTCATATTCTTTAAAAAATTTATCTCTTGATATTTGGTGGTAGTAATCATTTTTGATTGTGTACCATTTTCCTAGCACAACTTGGAGATTTTTTATTTTATCTAAATTTTCGAAATATTTCTCGGTTCTATGTAGACTTTTAATCATATTATTCAGGGATTTTATGTTTTTGTGAATGTTTCCAAACACATCAGAGTTCCATTGAGATAAATATGAGGATAATAGTTGAAGCTTCGAGTAGATGTTTGTATCCTGAGTAATATTGGAGTGGAAATTCCAAGAGTTGGCAACCATTGACGATAAAGTTGAATGAGACAGCCACGATCTAATGCATCTAAATGGTTTTTGGATTTTTTTGTTTTTCCGGATTTGAATAAAAAAGGAGAGGTGTATGATCAGAGCCAACTCTAGGAAGATGACTTACCTTAGTGTCGGGAAATTTCTGCGACCATTGAAATGATGTCAATGCTCTGTCTATTCTTTCACATATGTTGGCATCACCCTATCTATTATTGGACCATGTGAATGGTGCTCCTTCATAACCCGCATCTTGAAGTCCCAAAGAGTCAATTGTTCGGAGCTGCTTGAGCTAGTTTTATTTCCACCTTGTTTCTCATCTGGGTTTAGGATAACATTTAGATCTCCTATTAGGAGCCAAGGTTTGTTGATCTGTTGAGCAATGTTAGCAATATATGACCATTGTTCAAATTTAGCTTCTGGCTCAACTGCACCATAAACACAATTGATTAGCACCTCAACTAGTCCAATTTTTGTTTCGAAGTGGCACACATTGAGGTTTGAAGATAGAAGATTCATTTCTATGTTGTTGTGCCACGCAATCGCTAACCCTTTTGCAATTCCCACCGAAGGAACAATAAACCAGTCAGAAAAGTGTGATTTTTTAAAAAAGGATTCCATTCGAGATAACTGAGCTTTTGTCTCGGCAAGAAAGACTATGTATGGCTTGTAATAAAGATTGAGGTGGTCAAAGTGGTCTTGGGTAATTGGAGTACCAATACCTTGGACGTTTCAGGAGAGGAGTTTCATGATATCACTTGAAGGAATATGGAATTGAGCAAACAAATCAACTAGGGGAAAAATGGAAAAGTTCAAACAAGGGAGTTCTCTGAATAATTTACACCACAATATAGAACAACAAACTGAAAAAATATGGAAAAAGGCTTGGCAGGAAGAAGAACACAAAGAGGAAGAGTACATGAATTCAATCACAAGATAAACCCATAATTGGTACACACAGTTTCAACCATAATGGGAGACAACTGATGATTTTTTCAAAGATTAAACAGAATAAAGGATATAACCAAATAGTAAGAGACCAAGCCAGTCAAACATAATTTTTGCTAGAAAGGATACAAAATGCTAGTGAGAGATTATTAGGACAGTAAAGAAGAGAAACTGGGGATATTAATAACACAAGGATTAACTAAGAAGAGAAACTAAAATACAAGTAGATATAGACACAAGAAACTAAAGACATAAATTACAGGTAATTACAGATCCAGGAAAGAAAAAACTAGGTACACTAATCAAGTATAGAAAGCAAATAAACAGAAAGCAGCACAAAACTAGGTACAATATATAAATGACTAGGAAGCAAAAATCATAAGAAAGATGAAATACAAACCAAAAAAGAGAGCTCATAGGCTCTGATTTCAATCGATATACTCATTTTTCACATGATAGTAATTTACAAATGTTTAGGGGAAGTCTACTCTTCAATGATGCTAGGGAAATCAAACCCAAGGATCTGAGACGGCAATGTCAACTTGAGCACAATTCACGCCTTGTCCATCCACGCTCTTAAATCAAAAAATATCTGAGATTGGCTACAATGCGACACAAGGAAGTTATGCAATTCAAATTCACCCCAGGTACTAGACCCATAATGTTCTGAACCTGAAAATGATAGGTCTTCTGCAGCTGATTAAGGATTTGACATAGATTAAAAACACAACCATCTGAATGTCAAACAATATATTTTTAGAAAAAATACATCATTTCTCCCAATTAACCAAAGAAACTACTCTCTCACAGGGACACCTTGAAGGAAATGAAGAAACAGATATGAAAAGAGAAATTTTCAGTTGGGACTCAGAATATAAAGTCCTTAAAAACCCACTCTTCTAAATTAAAAATCTCCAAGAACTCTCAAGAGCCAAAGGAAAAACCCTATGCAACTTATGCTCTTGTTTTTTTTTTTTTTTTTTGATAAGCAAAAAATTGAAAATTAAGATATTACATTATTTGGATTTAGCCGGTAGGCGTCCATCCTATCATTTTCCAGAAACTTAAAAATTATAGACGGGGGTACAAAGTTTGAGAATAGATGGCATTTGCATTTAACTTTGTAACCAAAGCATATGCCACCTGGTTAGCTTTTTTGGATATACATTTAAAGCTAAAAGCTTGGTTGTCAGTGGAACTCCATAAAGAAGAGGTCTTGTAGTCTGCCAATAGAGAAACAGCTTGCCAGGCCAACTGTGTCTTTTCTCCCCTTAGCGCCTTTATGGTGTTGTTGCAAGTAGACTCCAGAAAAATGTTCTGACATCCAGTTTGTGTTCCCCAGGTTATTGCTTCTATAGCTGCCAGCATCTCCACTTCATCCCTAGTTTGAACCCTTGTTGTCTTGACCTTTACCTCCCTGCATATACCAAAACAGTCCCTGAGAATCAAAGCCATAGCTCCAATTTGAGAATTCTTATTCCAGGTTGTTGCAATGTTAATTTTTAGGGTGTTCTGTTGGTGTAGTTCCCATCCGTCATGTTGCTTGATTATTTGATTTCCTTGATTTAGGGGTCTATGAGCTCTTGAATTGTCTAGCCAATACTTCTTTGCAATAGAAAAGGTGTGGCCTAGCTGGGGTTGAACTCCTTTGAAAGTCTTGTCACATCTTGCTTTCCATATATGCCATATAACGGAGGCACACAACGCATTCCAGTCGCCTTCATCGCTGGTCCAACCTGCAGGTGCTAAATATCAATTCAAAATCCACCTTTTGACCGAGTCTGTTTGTGTGCCTAGTGGGAAAGGATTCATGCCACCAGCGAACCAAACACTTCTCGCAAAAGGGCATTGAATAAAGAGATGTTCTAACGTTTCTCCAATATGACTGCAAAAAGTGCAACAGTTAACCACATCAGTGTATCCTGACAACAAAGAATTTAGGGGAAAAATATTATGTATGCATTTAAAAACAAAGAGTTAAACCCTGTGAGAGGTTTTGATCTCCCAGACTCTATTCCACTGAATATTGGTGTCATAAGCATGGGGTTTAATCAAAGAGTACAAGGATTTCGTACTGAAGACTCCTGACGGTTCTGGTTTCCACCTCGGATAATCATCCTGACCCGGTCTAGGTCTAATTAGAGTTATCAATCTAGCAATGTTAGGAGAAAATATTGAGTTAATGAGATCTAGGTTCCAAGAAGAAGAGTCAACTAGAAGATCACTAACTAGATTTAACTGAGAAGAATGTTCATTTGGTAAAGTACTATGTCCTGGGACCCAACTATCCTCCCATATGCTAACAGAATTCCCATTACCAATCTCTCACACATAATATGGCTTAATTTGCTCAAGTCCTTTTTGTATGCACTTCCAAATCCATGTTCCCTCTTTTGTTATTTAGGGTCCAAGGGATGCCGACAATTTCTATAATATTTTGCCTCAAGAGTAGTTGCCCATGGAGAATCGGGACTCGTAATTAGGTTCCAAGCAAGTCTCCCTAGTTGCGCTAAATTGTTTGCTTCAATGTCCCTAAACCCCAGACCCCCTGATTCAATTGGTATGCACAATGCAGACCAAGCTTTAGGGTAAAAACTTCTTTTGCCTTCCGTCTTTCCCCACCAAAAATTTCTTTGTAGGGAAGTAAGTTGGCAAGTGATTACCTTCGGAATTTCATAGCAACCCATTTGGTAGATGGGCATGGATTCCAAAGTACATTTAACAGCGATAGACCTAGCTGCCGGAGAAAGGTTCTGTCCTTTCCAATTTTGCAGTCTACCTTTGAACCTTTTGTTCATTGAATCAAAGCATTTGATTTTAGACCCAGATATGAACATAGGTGTGCCTAGATAATTATCCTCCATTCTTATTTTCTGAACGTTAAGGATCATGATGATAATTTTTCCAAACCTATTTGGCAGATGGGTATTAAAGAAAACTCCTGATTTCTGAAAATTAATCATTTGCCCTGAGCCATTGCTATAAGTATTGATTATTTCAAGAAGGTTCTTCGCTTCAACTAGGGTTGCCTTCGTAAAAATGAGACAATCATCGGAAAATAACAGGTGGGGTATGGGAATACTATTGTTTGCAACCTTAATCCCATGAAGCTTCTTCTCTTCCTCTCATTTCCTAAGAAGCCTAGTTAGACCTTCCATACAAAGCATGAACAGGTACGGGGACAGAGGGTCTCCCTGACGAAGTCCTCTCTTAGGTTTAAACATCTTTCCTGGGGATCCATTGCACAACACAGCAATTGAGGGTGTGCTAATGCATTGGTCTACCAATTGGCACCACTCATCAGAGAAACCTAATTTGGCCAATATCTCCAATAGATATGGCCATCTAACCCTATCAAAGGCTTTGCTCATGTCTAATTTGAGACCCATAAGACCGGACTTTTTCTTAGACTTCTTAAGGGTGTGGATAACTTCTTGGGCCATGACAATATTGTCAGTAATTCTTCTAGATGGCAGAAAAGCAGATTGAAACGGAGAGATGATTTTCGAGAGGAGAGGCTTAAGCCTATTAGCCATGATCATTGAAATTATTTTATATGTGGTATTACATAGTCTAATTTGCCTAAAGTCACTAGGCGTACTAGGATTTTCTATCTTGGGGATCAGAGCAAGGAAGGTAGTATTCAATTCTTTGAGGATGTATCTAGTGTGGAAGAAATGTTGAACCATAAGAGTGATATCTTGACCAATCAATGGCCACTGATGTTGAAAGAACTTTAGATTAAAGCCATCCGGCCCCGGAGATTTGTCGGCAGCCATAGTCTTAACAACATTTTGAACTTCACAAGAAGATGGAATGGCTAGCAGAGCTAAATTTTCTGCCGTAGATATCACATGGAAGAAAAGATCAGTAATGGGAGAGGAGGGACCAGTAACATGGTCTGAGGAGATATTCCTAAAGTGCTCAGTGAGAATATCAGATATTTCTGGTTGACTAGTTGTGGTTCTACCATTACTTTCCACAATAGAGACAATTTTATTCCTTATTCTTCGGTTAAGGGTTCAAGAATGAAAAAACTTTGTGTTTCTATCGCCAAATCGAAGGTTACTCTCCTTGCATTTTTACTTCCACAATTGTTCTTCTTGATCATAAAGGACCTCTAACTCCTTAATATTGGTCTGGAGCAGTTGATCTAAGTTTCCCATATAATTGTTTCTATGAATATCGGCTATGTCTGCTAACTTATCTTTGATGTTATGCTGGATAATTCTGAAAACTTCTTTATTCCATTTGGAAAGGTGTTTCTTGACTAGTTTGAGTTTGGATAAGGCTTGAAAAGGAGGAGATCCCGAGAAAGATGTTTCCTAGCAGTCCTTAATGATTTGGACTGCCTCAGGAACTTCGAGCCAGAGGCTAAAAAACCTATAGGGGATGTGTTGTTTGAAAGATCTAGGAGAAGTATTGAGAGTAATAGGGCTATGGTCAGACCCTATAGCTGGAAGGTGGGAGACAATGGAGTTCGGATAGTTAGCAATCCACTCTTGGTTGGCGAGAGCTCTATCTAACCTGGCTTTGATCAAATTCCTACCCTCTTGATTATTAGACCAGGTAAATATTGGTCCAGTAAACCCTAGGTCTATTAAACCTATATTGTCTATAATTGTGAGGATGTTCTGTATAGGTGAATCACTAAAAGGTGCTCCACCTTGATTTTCAGAGCTAGCTAGGGTGATGTTAAGATCTCCTATTAGTAGCCATGGCAAATCCACATCAGCTGCCATTTCTTCTAGAAGGATCCAGTCTTTAATCCTCTCGGGCTTCTTCGGGTTACCATAGACAAAGGAAATTATGGTTTCCAACTTCAAAGAGTCATCAGTAACAATTGTATGGATCATTCTCCTAGATTAATTAAGGAATTTCACTTTAAGGTTGTCCCTCCATGCTAGGCACATACCACCGGAAAGACCTACAGGATCAACTATTGAGAGATTGGTGAAGCCACAAGAGTTTATAATAGGGATCACTCTATCCTCCTTACACCTAGTTTCGGACAAAAAGATGATATCAGGGGTATTAGAGACACAAAGCTTGGTAAGATGAGGACCAGTGTGTTTGGAACCTATCCCCTGACAGTTCCAAGATAAAATGTTCATTGTAAAAAAAAACAACACAGAAACCTACAGGAAAGACACAATAAAGATAAATGACAAAATCAGAGAAAATATAATAAACCTAATAAGGACAATGAAAATAAATTTTAGCAGCAAGCAAGCTAGAATAAGAGACTGAACTAATTAGTGAGCATATAGGCAGAAGTAAGCAGTTTTAACAACTAATCGTAGGTTGAATTGACCAACAACAACAAAATGAATACAAAACAACTAAAAGACGAGAGACAAGAAAGAAAATAAGACAAACAGGGTAGAGTGAAGAAAATTCATACCAGATTGCAGCCCGCTAGGAGAATCAGGAAGGCAGGTAAAAAAATAAAAATAAAAAATACTCTGAGCTTATTAAATAGATACAAACTAGATATAATTCCTAGCTAGCATGATATAAATACCTATGGAAAATGGTTAGATTATCCTGACTAGTCCACTAGATTACAGAGAAACTTCCTATTAAATGAGAGCTTAATAACGAGAGAAGGAATATTAAGTCAATTAATTAAAAACAAAGCATCTATTGAAACAGTACAGAGGGTGTTTAAGCGGACCTACATGGGGGTGTTGTCAGATCAGAGGAGCAACAGTTTGGACTGGGGTTTATCTTGTCTTCACCATCGGCATTCTCGGAATATGGGATAAGGGACAGCCAAAACGAACAACTTACAGACTTTCTTCCTTTTTTTATTTTTATTTTTATTTTTTTTAGGAAAAAGTGAAAAGAAGCAATCAACAGAGGATAGAAAACCAATGGAGGGGGCAAGGAAGGTTTTACTCATCGGAACTCCTTTGAAATAGGAACCTATTTCAAGAAAACCCCCGCAGGGTGAGCAGATGACAAACCAAATAGAAACCAAAGCCAGAATACAAGACACCAAGTTCAACTTTAGAATTAACGTAATTAAAGCTCAACTAGAAAATTAACCAGAAGATAAAACGAATAGGAAGACAGCCTAGGTTTATAATGATTTAAGGGAAGCTAGAGAAGCCAAGAAAAGAACAAACTGAGGGGATAAAATGATTTTGATTTGAATTTCAAAAGAAAAACACTAGTCTTAAAATGAAGCAACTAAAACTGACAGAAACATTTATCAAAGACATACTTAGATGAACAGAAAACAACAATAACTCCATTTTGATAGAGTTGACGTCTACGCGAGCAAGGAAAACAATGGTGACAATGACCACTTCAATTTGAAAATAATAAGACCAACGCAGAAGAGAAGAAATTCCAAGATGAGAATATTAAACTACCAATCGCGAGAAGAAAACACTTTTAGTCAAGGCATTGATCAACGGTATTAATTTGAGAACCTAACATACCATAAAGCAACCACCAATCAAAACTTTAACCAACAATCACCCAAGAAAACGGGGCTAAATTGAAGGCAAGAAGAAACATTCATTTTAAGGATTTTGTAAACCCCATAAGAGATATCCTAGAAATAGTAGAGATCTAGAATCAAAACACCCAAACACCAGCAGAAATAAAACCCCAAATTCGACCAAATAAATTGGATTTAAAGCCCCAGAATCCTAATCAAAACCAACCCATAAGAAACCCCAAATTCGAACCCTAGATCTAAGAATCACATTAGAAAATATTGTGATATTGAATTCAATCTATATCAAACAAAATGCAGATGCAAAATTAACCTAACAATCACCAAAAAATTATCAGACCCCTTCTAAAGAATCCCGACGGCAAATAAGGAAAAGATAACAAGGAAACAAGAAATAGAACGCTGGACAAAAACCACAAATTGGAAAGGAACCATTACCAGCCATATATTCCGTGCCTTTATCAGGTTCCCCAATCCATTCCCGTTCTCTTAATCTTCCAAACACCCCCTAGAGATCCTCAGAATTACCCGTTGTTTGAGATAGTCGCCATGGAATCGCCCTTTTTGGAGGAGAGAGAAAGAGCCGTTAGCACTTATGCTCCTGTTACAAACTTAAAATAAAACCTCGGACCTAGTTTACAAACATATAAACTCCTTGAAAATTCCATGGGAAAGAGATCATTTTTAAAACATCAACATGTCAAACTACAAACATGGTGATACAGAAACCCAGCCGAAAAGCTACAGGATGAACTAAATTTTGCAGAATATTTATGAAAAAAAAGGGAAAACATCAAGGAGGCTGGTTGTTCACCAAAAACCATCACCATGCCAAGCAGCTAAACATGGTGATACAAAAAAACACAGCTGAAGAGCTACAAGAAGAAAAAGACATTGCAGAGGTTCTATTAAAATTAGGAAACAACAGAGGATTAAAAGAAGCACAACACAAGACGAAAAGAAGTCTAAATATCAGAATTCTGAGGAGAAAATTAGGGTTTGATTTTCTAAATAAAAAGTCACTAACAGATAGAACCAAGGAGAATTTTGAAATCGAAGTACTATGGCTACTAAGGAGATTGAAATACTTATTTTCTGACCAGGGATAAGAAAAATCTTCATAAACTCTAGATATGGATAATTAGAGTCACTATAATACCAATAAAAACAATCAATCAGATTCAAAAAGCAGGGGTGAATTGAAACGCATAAATTCCAAATCTGAAATCAATTCCATGAATTAAATTACTTATCTCCAGCAGCAAGAGTTAGCATGAATAATGGCCTAGAGATGTTGCAGGGACCAATCTTTACTTCCACCTCCAAAAACTAAGCAATCATATCCCCGATAAGTTGCAGTAGATTTGGTGGATTCGATTAAATTTCACATCATCAACGTCTGCAGGTGAAGGATGGCAGTGGGTTTGTCTTCTTTATTCAATTTGCAGATCCCCTAAGTAATTCCGCCAATTTGATTTTAAGAGACATCCCCTATATTGCAGTAAATCTAATAAATTGAGTATACCTTCTCCATCAGAGCCTATGAGACGGCTAATTAGCCGCTCATGGCAGGATTAAAATGGAGGAAAATTGAATGAAAACGGTGAAGATTAGGGAAGAAAGGAGAAGGAGACTGGTTTTTCCGAGGGTTTAAGAGGTTGATTTGGAGGAAAATGAAGAGAAAGTGTGGCATATACTCCAGAATACAAAATTTTGAACATAAAATATGTGAACCTTAAAAACCGAATCAATCAATAAGATGGAGTTATACCTTGTCAAACCTGTACTCTTTCTTTAATTCATATATCTGTCTTTGATTTTTATACTCTTTCTAAGCAATTTGTTGTTTGATACTTCCAAGGTTTTTTTATGGCATTTCCATAGTTTATTGGATATGAAACTTAGGTGCGCACTTCATAGAAGTTCGCAACGCAACGAACCGGGAAACCTATCACTCCATTAAAGCTTTCATAAAAAAATTTATTCAAATCATTTCTAAAAGGATTATAACGGCTAAATAAAAAGATGATGATATGTTATTCTTCATGAAGTACTGATCATGCAACCTAACGAACCATTACGAGGGCAAGCGCTACATAGTCGCCCATAGCACTTCCCAGATGAACCACATTTAGATCGTAATGCACATTCTTTCACGGTATCTCCGAAGAATGCATACGTTTTTCTCCAATGAGCATCAAAGGGATGAGCAGCTGGCATAATGTAGCTATAAGCTACAAGGTTTCCATCTGATTCTAATCTAAGAAATGAATAGTATTGATAATGATAATAATCTGTCATTGCAAGTATGACTCTTTTAGTAGAGGGAGTGCCCGCTAGAGATAAGAAATAACTTGTTTTACCCTTTGCTTCCGTATATTGATAATAATCTGGCGGACCTGGTGGTGGTTGAACCGGATCGATTCTTGTAATGGCACGGAATGTTACATTAGAAAGGCCCTTTGCTTCCCAACCTGCATATTGAACAAGGTTACCAGAAGTGTTTTGATACATTATGAATCCTTTCTTGTCGTCAATTATAATACTGTAATGACCATCATGGCTGTCGCGATTTGATGTACGACTAACGAGTTGCGTATTACCCTTGAGTTCAAGTGATTGACTTACTGCAAGAGTATCAGTTGGATGATGGAAACTTTGCCAAATAAACTTCCCCTTTTTATTATGAAGTACTAAATTCCCATTAGTTTGCATAGAAATACCGGTAACACCTTTGTCGGCTGTATCAGTATGCCAAACTACAGAGCCATCGACATCGGCAAGGACTAAGTTCCCCTTAGTACCGAAAGTTAGAGTAGCATTTTCTCGAACTGGGTGGTTGCGATTAGCTTCCCAGATCCACTTAAGAGTGCCGCCCATATTACCGCCAGCAATACCAAGAACGTATGCATCGGGTGTAGTATTATAGAAATATAGCCCGAATGTGTATGTTACTAATTTGGAACGTATCAAGTATGCCATAGAATTTTCATATGGTTTTGCCAGACCGCCCGTGCGGAAATTCGACCCATATTCATCTAGCTTATTATGATATTCGCCTTGGTTTATGAGTTGGAAAGTCTGATTGTTAGGAACTTGAGATTGAACCAAGACACTGCAACAACAACTGAAGATGACGATGAATAACACAAGGAAATGCAAATGAATTTGGGGAGCCATAATGAAGGTGATGAAGATAATTTTAGGTTCTTCTTTGTATGTGATTTCAGTAGTTTGTATATATAGATCTTTGAATAAGATGAGATTGTACAAATCATAGGACAATTTTTAGGGTCTAACACGTGCAAATCATCACTAGGAGTAATATTTTACTTATAAGTAACAAAGTCAAGGGCTTGCATTCAAAGCCGAGGAGACAAGATGCTGCTATGAAGGCAAGAGGACTAGTGGGGCATTTGCAACCAATGGTGGAGGCAGAAATTTTTCCTAGTGGCAGGGGGTCATAAGATCCCTTTGGATTACAGCATGCACATCAAGGATATTAATTAGAGAGGCGCCTATGTGTCAGAGACAAGTTCCGGCTTCGGGTCATGGGGTGGTAACCCCATGGACTTCACTGCAATTAGAGAGGCGCCTACTTGTTTAGTTAAGGGTGAACTGCGGTGGTACTTGTGTTCAACAGCTTCAAATGAGTGACCAGGAAATGAGTTCACACATTCTGCGTCCTTTGTGAACACAGAAAAGACAAACTAAGCTGTAACTTCTTAGCTCAGATTCCTGTCGTAGCTTACAATTTTCCAAAAAAAATCCAGTGACCTAAGGATTAAGTTGCAAACTATTACAATCCTCCGCTCTAGCTACCAGCTGAGCTGAACTCGGTGTTTGAGAAGTTTCACAAATTAATAAATAAATACTTTACAAAATCTAAAGTATTAGTAGTACATTTGAATTGATGCTACTTTGTTGTTAGGCTAAGTCCTATGGGCTAGATTGAGCTGTTAGATTAGCAATTAAGTGTTACAATTTTTTTTTTTAAATGTGGCATAAAAGTGAATACTAGTTCTCTCTCCTAACGGGTGTTCTCACTCTAGGTCATGTCCTATTTGTACTCTAAAAAGTTGATTCATTTTCCCAGTCTCTGTTTGCATAACCTTCAATTCTTATGGTCCTCCCTAATTACACCGTCATCTCCCTAATTCTTACGAAAATTATAATCGGTAGTTAAAATGGTAATCCCGTGATATTAATTTTCTACCGATTGTGGTAATAGCCCCAAATTTAAATTTTTCAAAAACCAATAAAATTTTGAATTTCTCTATTTACACAATCGGTAGTCTCGTGATATTTATTATCTACCGATTATACAATCGGTAGTCTTGTGATGTTCTTTATCTACCGATTGTGGCAGTAGCTCTATTCAAAATTTTCGAACTCTAAACAGTTGAATCATTATCCCACTCACCTTTAATTCTTATGGTCCTCCCAAATTACACCGTCATCTCTATAATCCTGTTCCCTTATCCTCCTCGATTCGCACATAGAAAATCACAGCTCTTAAATGCAATGGAAGAGAACAAACACCTCAGGTGAAAAAAAGCATTTTCTTGCACTGTTTTGTGTACGATAATGATAATGATTCAGCGTCAGGTTTTGGATAGAAATTTTGTGGATAATGAAATTCTTAGGCGCTGTTTGGTTCAGCGTCACGTTTTTGCGCGTTACTGTTCAGCGTCTCGTTGCTAGATTAACAACACCATAGGGCTTAGGAGGTTGTCCAGGCTAACGTGGACTGCTAATAGATTAGCACACCATAGAATTTAGTCTTAGATGGAGAATCATGGGTATATATATATATATAGCTTAGTCGATCATCTTATAAGGAAATGTTTTTAATGTCCTTTATTTTAATTTTAATTTTAAATTAGATGTCGATCCAGTTCTATTAAATAGAAAACATTAACTTAATTAGTTACGTGCATCAAGCAAAGTTAAAGGACTTAGAGCATCTCTAATAGAATGTGAATTTTTTTATTTTCCATAACATGTAGGATTTTAGACCCTCAATAAACATAAATCCATCTCCAATGGTTGGATCCTACAAACTAGGAAGGATGGGAAAATAAATATGAAGGTGTTAAAGAAAGTCTTATTAACACCTTCAAAATTAGTTAAAATAAAAATAAACGGTTAATATTTTATGACATAAAGTATACTAAGGATTAAACCCTTCACCATTGGAGATAGTTTTTTAACCATGTGGTCCTATATTTTACTATATATGTAAAATCTTCTAAATAAAAGTCTTATTAGACTTCCACGTAGGACTTTTTACACCCACTATTAGAGATGCTCTTGGCAGCAACATATTTGGGATGCTAATCAGTTGGCGCGTGAATTAGCTCAAAAACCAATTCCATATTCATCCTCCATTATCTTTCCTGGAAGGAGAAAATGCAACACTAGAGGAACACCTTACGGATAAGAATTAGTTAACACACATAGATTATATTTAATTTACTGTGACTCAAGCAGACAAATGAGCCCAAGGTCGTCTATAAGACCACAACAACTGCTGCAGAGTTCACCATCTTTTACGGAGCATACACTTGCGAATAGAAACAACATATGCTTTAATGCAAATCTTTTATTTATGTAATTTTATTAAGAACTTTGACACACTTTTGCAATACTAGAATTCAGTGATTAGATTCACCCATCATTTTCGTCCCATTGACCGTCGGCATCCTCAGGGACACTGGTCCAACTCGGCTCACCGGCATTAACAACATCTGCAAATAAACATCCAATAATAAGTACATTAAAAACAGTAGCTAGCTACTATGAAAAATAAAGTTGTTGATCAATTTTACTATACCGATAATCGAATTCGTTTATATCCTAATTTTTATACATGTATAAAAAGAAGAATGCGGTGATAGTTATGATATACTTACGCGGTGCAGCGGACATCATAACCAAAACTAACATAAGAGCAGCAAACAAGACTCTCAAAAAACTTTTTATTCATGATTTCGAACTTGTTTCTTTTCTTTTCGAAGACTAATCTTTATCTGATGATTTGTTTTGATTCGATGAGGATCTTGTGAATGAGAACAAGATTTCTATCTATTTATATGAAAACAACAAGTAGATAATTCCAGAGAAACTAATGAAGTATTAGAATATAAATATATATGTAATTGTCCTTTCAAAAACTTAAACTAAAATATCAAGGATATGTTTGAATCTCATAAACTATATTTAAGGAAGTCTAATTATCAAGACAGTAAGCTGAAAGGGACTAGAAGGATATATATACTATGTTAGAGGAGCTAGTCTAAGTTTGAATGCAGAAAATAAACATCACCGACTTGACAAATGGATTGAAAATTAATTATTAATGGAAAATGTAGGTACTCATCAACAGAACTCGTCGGCAAGAAGAGCAGAAGAGAATGAAAAATATCAAGACTTTCACGGTCTGTCAGAATATGAAATAGGGTTCATGTAGTGTTATACTGAGCCCTGTGCTAACATGGATGGAGTAAACCCAACATATGGGGTGCACTTCAGCTAATGACACAATCCTTCCGACTCGAGTGTATCATACCACCTCTGTTTTTGTAAAAAGAGTTTTTTTTTCCTGGCGTCTTTAGGGGCGATCCGAAAGAATTAGGGGCGACTAATAAGAAAAAATAGGGTCACCCAAAACTAAAACAAAGTCACTCCTTATCTCAATTTTTTCAAAATATCTAAAATGCCCTCCATAATCGGTAGTTTATATTGATGTATGTTGGTTTGTTTTACGAAAATTATAATCGGTAGTTAAAATGGTAATCTCGTGATGTTAATTTTCTACCGATTTTGGTAGTAGCCCCCGAATTCAAAATTTTCAAAAACCAATGAAATTTTGAATTTCTCTATTTACACAATCGATAGTCTCGTGATATTTATTATCTACCGATTATACAATCGGTAGTCTTGTGATGTTCTTTATCTGCCGATTGTGGTAGTAGCTTCATGCAAAATTTTCAAAAACTAGTGGATATGAATTGCGTAGGTATACCCCAATTTCGCTTAACAATCATTCATTCACCTCTCTTTTTTATATAAATGTACTTTAGTACTTCAACGCTAGACGGCCAATATTAGTTTGTCAGCTGTTCAAAATATTCCCCTAGCACTCTTTCAAGATTCCACGAGAAAATGACCGACTGTTTACCCTGCTAAATGCAAGTTTGGATATTTTTCTTGAGAGAAGTTAGATTGGATTTAGAAGGATTTCTAGATATAAAAAAAGTTAACTAAATTGTTTTTTCTTATGACTTTGGGATTGATTTCTAGTTTTGAAGAAGCAAATACAATTCAGGTTTTGATACACGAAATATAGGATTTTTCGGTTTACTCTTGACTTGTTCAGAAAAGAAAAGAACAAAAAAAAGGAAGAATCGTCGTACTTTGTTTGAGACTCCGGTGGAAACATGAAGATCACGGCTCTATTGGTACTGAATTGTAACGAAGCGAATCCATCATCTTCGTCGTCATCAACGTCAGTAGAACCAAATCCAATAATATTAGTAAACGCGTGTGATTTAAGTAAGTTTGGGTTTTTCATGAGAAGTGGTGTTCGTGAATTCATTGTTTTTGTGGGTCGTACTGTTGCTAAAGGTACTCTTTCTGGGCAACGTAAATCTGTTCAACATAAAGAATACAAGGTCCATTCTTACAACAGGAACGGATTATGTGTATTGGGATTATGGATGATCATTACCCTGTGCTTAGTGCTTTTTCCCTTCTTCACAAGGTACTGGATGAATATGAGAAGAATTTCGGCGACTCTTGGAAAACTGCACAGTCGGATGCAACTCAACCATGGCCTTATCTGACTGAAGCTCCGACTAAATTTCAAGACCCTGCTGAGGCTGATAAATTTTCAGATGTTCAGAAAGAGTTGGATGAGACCAAATTTTTCCTTCACGAAACACTCGATAGGCTGCTAGCAAAAGGGGAGAAGCTGGACAGTTTAGTGGGGAAAAGTTCTGATCTGAGTGCAGCATCACAGATTTTCTAGAAGCAGGCATATTTGTATAGGCAGGCAAATAAAACCGACCAGTGTTGTACCATATCATAGGGACTTGCCTGTCGGGTGGGGTGATATGTACGTTGGCGCGACCCGAGGCGACGGATGTGTAGTGCTCCTTGAAGGGAAAGAAGGATGGTCTGCCGCTGTTTGCATTTGTTATTAAAAAAGAAAAAAAATTGAAGCATGCCGTATGTGTTAAGTGCTGCGTGTATATATATGAACTCAAGATATCTTTATGCAAGAAATGATAATAGTATTTCGTTTCGAGTATCAGTATGCAGTTTCTTTTGAAGCAATTGATATTACTCTGATGCCTTGTGCATCAGGAATTTCCTTTCGTTTGGCCTTATGTGCATTTGGATATTTCAGCAAAACCGGCCAAGCTATGAGTGACCGATGAGGCATTATGAGTGCAAATTCAACAAGTTTACTGAAGAAGTCTTTTGATTTGTTACAATTATAATACTGTACGGGCGGGCCATCATGACCATTTCGATTTGATGTACGACCTAATGAGTTTCGTATTACACCCTTGTCAAGAGTTGTTTCAGTTGAATACCTGAACTGAATGATAATAATGTATAGATGATATGCTACTTCTGTCCCTGAATGCAACTTGATTGAGAGAGCTAGCCTTTTAATAGTAGAAAAATGACATCAAATTCTGACCGAATATATATATATATATATATATATATCAAAAAGAGTGAGAAAAATGTTTCACATTTTCGTATGTGGTGCAGTATTGGTCTCATGTACCTGGAGTGTGCAAACAGATCTTTGGCAGAAAATATGTTTTAAGTGCTGCATATATATATATATATGAACCAGCGCCCAAGCCACTATTTATTGTTTGGAGGGACAAATATATATAGGAAAAATAGTAATGCCGTAAAAGCAGGCGGTTAAAGGCGGTAAAAAAAATTCACGCTGTTGTTTTTTCCTTCAGATATGTCAACAAAATACCCAATAAGTTGTAAGACGTATAAATTAATGGTTGGATATGATATTTGATACTTTTCGTTTCCGTCCTACATAATATTAATATTCAAACAGAGTTTTATCCTAGTTTTTAAAATAAGTATAGTACGGGATTCAAGACTCTTTAAGTAATATATAAGGATAAATGGGTACAAAGTTGTACTCCCTTAATTTCAGGAAAAGTGTTACTTTCATTTTTTCAATTTGGCTTATTTTTAGGCTAAAATGAAAAAGTGAAAGTAACACTTTCAAGAAACAGAGGTAGTAAATACTTAAATTTTTCAAGCCTAATATGGTAACTAGTTATATCATACTCCCTTCGTTCCTAAAAAAAAAATACTTTTCCTTTTAATTTTTGTATCTACACAAGAGGTACTTTAATTTACACTTAATTTTTAACTTCCAAAATTATCCTTTCCCAAACTAATTAGTGGCAATTATAGTAATTAAACACTTTATTGAGGGTAGTTTTATAAATAAATTAGAAAACTACTCTCTCACTGGGTGCCTTAAAAATTGTACGAATAAGAAAAATATATTTTATTTAAGGAACGGAGGGAGTAATATATACAATACGAATCAAGAGGGAGGGACTGCTCACTGCTGTCCCTACTAGACTTGGTGCACTCTGCCTGTTCTGAACTCAAGATATCCTTATGCAAGAAATGATAAAAATACTGCAATTTCTTTTTTGAAGCAGTTGATATTATTAGGATGCCTTAGTACAATTTCCTTTGGCCTTATATTCATTTGGATATTTAAGCAAAGCCGCCAAGCTATTAGTGGCCGATGAGGCATTAGGAGCATAGCACGGATAACTATTCAATGGAAATCAGAACAGTGCACTATTATTACTCGATCATCTTAGAAGGAAATGTTTTTAATGTCATTTGTTTTAGTTTTAATTTAATGTGTTCTAACAATCAGGAACGTTAGCTTGAGGTAATTATGTGCATCAAGCTAAAGAGACTTGGCGTAATTAAATGCAACACTAATGGAAACAATATATGTGCAAGAATTATTCACACAGAAACAACACTTAGATTATATTAATTTGCTGTGACTCAAGCAGACAAATGAGCCCAAGGTCGTCTATAAGACCATAATAACTGCTGCAGAGTTCACCTTCTTTTACAGAGCGCACACACTTGCAAATATATGCAAATCATTTATTTATGTAAAAACTTGAAACACTTTTGCCATACTAGTATTTTCAGTGACTAGTTTCACCCATCAATTTCGTCCCATTGACTGTCAGCATCCTCAGGGACGCTAGTCCAACTTGGCTCACCGGCATTAACAGCATCTGCAAATAAACATCCAATAATAAGTCGGTGAAAAACAGTAGCTAGCTATCAAGAAAAGTAAAATACCGATAATCGAACTCGTCCGTATCCTAATTTATGTAAAATAACAAAAGAAAAACAAAAGAATGCAGTGACAGTTATGATACTTACGCGGTGCAGCGGACATCATAACCAAAACCAACATAAGAGCAGCAAAAAAGACTCTCAAAAAACTTTTATTCATGATTTCGAACTTTAGCTAATGATATTTCTTTTGATTCAATGAGGATGTTGTGAATGAGAACAAGACTTCTATCTATTTATAGGGAAACAACAACAAGATAGTTCCTAATAATATTTAGGATATGTTTGAATCTTATAAATATGTTTGTAAGAAAGTCTAATGATAAAGACGGTAAGCTGAAAGGGATTATAATGATATACTATGTTAGAGGAGCTAGTCTAAGTTTGAATTGCAGCAAACAAACATCATCGACTTGACAAATTGGATTCGAATTATTAATAGAGATGTAGGTACTTATCAACAAAATTCTTCATCAAGAAGAGCTGAAGAAAATCAAGATTATATCTGTGTGTCATAACTTATAAGACAGAATTTCAATGAAGACACCAGACGATTTATGAAATACTATCTCAGTTTCAATAAAAAATAGGCCGATTTCATGTACAATTTACACATAAAACTAGCCTGTTATTTTGAAATGAAGGGAGTAAGTTAATGTAGTGTTATGCCGAGCCGTGTAACAACATGGATGGAGTAAGCCCAAGATATAGGGAGCACTTTAGCTAATGACCAAATCTTTCTTGTTCTACAAGAATTTTGATTGAAAAATAAAAACAGTAACATCATCCATCTTTGAGTAATTCTTCGGAACACAGAACTTTGACAATTTCTTCATGGTAACATCATAAAATATGTAAACCTTAAAAGATTAAATTAGTCAAGAACATGGACTTATACTTAGTCAAACCCGTACTCTCTTTTTTAATCATATCTATCTTTGTACTATTTCTACCGAATTTGTTGTTTGATGTTGAAGAATTTTTTTATGGAGTTGTCACTAGACACACTACGTGGCTCCACCAATCATTCATTCCTCTATTTTTATTAAAAAATTATTTTAGTACTTCAAAGCTTAGACGGCCAATATTAATTTGCCAGCTGATCAAACGATTCCGCAAACATTCCTCTCAAGATTCCATGAGAAAATGACTGATCGTTTACCCCTTACATATGACCTGTTTGGAAACACAATTTTTCCTAAAATCAGTTTTCACGGGCTGTTAAATCCATTAGAGAGCTATTATAATAGGACAAAATAGGATCACTAGATAGTAATTTTAAAAGCTATTTCTCTTAATATTTTTATTAATATTTTAGTAATCTAGTTGAAATTAGTTAAAGATTAGATTAATGAGTTTCTATTATACTTAGTAAAAAACTAAATCAGATCAAAGTGAGTTTTGGAGGAAAGAATAAGTGGAGAGAATTTTTTTTACGATTTCTTTAATAAACCGGCACGCGGAGAATCCACTCCGGTAAATAGGACCCAAAAGAGATAAACAACTCCAATCCAGGAGCAAAGTGAAGAATAACGATCAATGATGATCAATCTCTCAAAGAGAAGTAAACATGGTTTTAACCAAACAATAGTTTTAATAGACGAGCTCGCAAGCTGATTACAATGATAAAGGAACTAGATACTTATAGTTCTATCTAACCCTAGCAAACACTCGGCTGATCATAACTTCACATACGTGTGAAGTTTATCCTAACAACATTATTCCTAAGATACATCTGATAACTACTCTTGACTAATCTTATTGGACTTGCAAGATAACCAACAAACAGATTGAAACGAATCCTAACAAATGAATCTAATCAAGAGATATGCACTTAGATAAGAACCAGCCCATAAACTCGCATAACAGGTCCTCTAGATACGTCCCGTATCAGGCTCCCTCACTGCAACAAAACTCGTCTCGAGTTTACCTTGGTCAGCAACAAACATATGGTCATCACAAGGGCCAATAGTGGTAACACATAAAGCCATATTGGGGAGCATTCCCCTTTCCTCCCTGACTGGATTTCTCTTGGTCGGAAGCAGCATCATTTTTGTTCCCCTCCAATAGAACTCATAGGTATTTGCCTTTCCGCGAAATAGTGCATCCACATCATACTGCCACGGTCGCCCCAAAAGAACATGGCATGAATCCATGTTTATCACTTCACAGACGATAGTATCACGGTAAACCTTTCCAAAAGCAATGAGAATCTTACAAACTCGTTCAATTCTTGTTTCTAACCCGGTTTTGATCCAACCAACTCGATAAGGATGAGGGTGTGGTTCCATCGGCAACCCAAGTCCACGATACCAGATTTTTCAGTGCTTCCACTATCAATAATAAAAAAATTCTAGGATAATACCTTTGAATTCAAACTCTTGTTCCTTTTAGTATCTTCCTTTATTCTTCAAGCAAGAAGTACTGTCCTGTTCTTACCTTCACGTTGTAGAACCTTCCTTACAACTAGCACAGTCCTTCCCATATCATCAGCATATACTTGATCAACTTCTTCATCTTCCTCGCTCTTGTTCTCCTCGCCCTCAACTACTGTTGTCTGGTGATGTCCCGGTAGTCTGCAACGATAACAAATATCACTCATTGGTTTAGCATAAGGATTTTTATTTTTCTTACCAGTAGAAATGTCGACTATAGGCACCCTTGGTGATGGTGGCGGGGGCTGAAAAGTGGGTGTTGTTGTCGATTCTGTTGGTGCTTCAAGTGATACCGATTTGGTTCTCTTTGGTTCGTTCATTTGTCTTTGCTGACACCTTCGGTTGTAACTCAATCTTCTGAGCTAGGATTATGAAGGTGATTCTCCTGGTGAGAGTTTATGAGAGAGAGTGTCTGCGAATCGGTACCAAATTGGAGATTGACTCAGGTCTTTTTTCTCTTGAAAATTTTCTTCGTTTTTAGTGAAAAATCATTAAATCCAGGTGAAATCGATTGAAATAAATTATTGGTGTCTCATACAATGTTACATTTGTGATTTAAATGATTGAAACTATGGCTGAAACACCTAAAAATTGATCAGAAACAGGATCAGTTTCCGGATCAAAAAAATTTGGATCTAAATCTGGGTTTACTCATGTCGAAAATTCGAGCCTTCCTGAAGGTGACAAAGAAGATGGTAACCCTAAATGCTTCATTCCTGATGAGGATATTGAAGACAATTTGGATGAATGGAAATACAATTTGATAGGAAGATTGGACTTCGTCAAATTAAAAAATGGAAGTTGCTGATTCAACTCTACGAAAGCAATGGAAAATCAAAGGTACTCTTCAAATCATTCCTTTAGGTAAAGGTTTCTTCATAATTAAGTTGGATAATGAAGATGATAGGAAATATATTTGGGGAGGTGATTGGAAAGTTGAATCTCAAAGTTTGAAAATAAGAGCATGTGAACCCAATTTTAAGCCAGATGAACAAAAATCTACCTCTGCTTTTGTCTGGGTATAATTTCCAGGAATAAGTATGGAAAACCGGAAGGAAAAGATTATATTACACATTGGTAATTCAATTGGAAGATCGATAAAGGTAGATGAAACAACTATCAAACGAGAGGTTGGATATTATGCAAGTGTATTGGTGGAAATTGATATGTCAAAATCGATTCCAAGTAAAGTATGGGTTGAATCAAAGTATGGAAGATTTGAGCAAAGAATTCAGATGCCAAAAATACCAAAATTATGTAATCACTGTAAAGTTGTGGGGCATTATGTAACTGAATGCAGGACTAAAAGAAAAGTTCAAGAACAACAAGTTGATGCTCCAGAAGTCTACAACTCTAAAATTTGGAAAAAAGAGTTACACCAAATAAAATGAAGCAGACTGGTTTTGATATTTGTTTTACTGAAGCAGAAAAGGATAAAAATCATAAACTGGATGACAGTGATGATGAGTTAATTGATGCTATTATCCCTTCCATAATTCAACATGTAGAAAGTGCACAGCAAGGTGAAAGTTCTTCTTCCGTTAATCTAACAGTCAATGCTGGAGGTAATGTTTCTTCTGGTAAGTTCCAAATTCTTCAAGATTTGAATGAAGATTTTTTAAAATCTCATGTGGAATTTCCTATTTTTTCAGTTGAGAAGGCTTTAAAAGTTGCCTCTGTGGCTCCTTCTATTATCCCCACAAGTTACAGTTGTTCCTATTTTTGGGAAGGGAGGTACAAATGAAGATGGTAATAAGCAAAAGCAAGGTAAGAGTGTTGTCACTACAAGGAGACAAGCTGCTAGTTTAAATGTTGTTAGTAGTAATAATGGGAATCAGAAAAGAAATAGTTCTTCTCTTTCTCAACATTCTAAATGAAAGCAGTCTTTTGGAATGTCAGAGGCCTGAGAAAAGTAAAGGCCAAAGACAAACTAAAGAGTTTAGTTAATTCTTTTAGTCCTTCTTTAATAATTCTTGTTGAACCAAAAGTAAGATATTCACAAGATTTTTGCAAAAAAACTGAAATTATCAGGAATGCACTATGAAGCAATACATAATTCTAGTGAAGACAAAAAAGGAAATATCTGGGTAATGTGGAATTCTTCAATAAAGCCTCCAATAATTGTCTCAAATACAAGACAAGCAATTACAGTTGAGGTGGGTGGTACATTAATAACAGGAGTTCATGCAGATTCTTTGACTGTAAATAGAAGAGAATTGTGGTGGGAGATGTTAGACCTAAACAATGCAAATAAGCCATGGTTAGTGATTGGTGATTTTAATACAATAACAAGTATATATGAAAAGGTAGGAGGTTTAAAACCTCTGAGGATTTCAATGATGGAATTCACAGATTGTTTACATGGGTGTGGACTTATTCAGGGACCAAAAACAGGACTGGAATTTTCATGGTACAATAACATAGCTAGAAAAAAGAGAATTATCTGTAATCTAGACATAACAGTTTTTAATGATAAATGGATGGAGTTATACCCAACTTGGGGATACAAGGTAGGAGTAAGGGGAATATTTGATCATGGGGTGTTGTATGGAGCAAATGCAGATTTTCCCAAGCCAAAAAATGTTTCATTTAGAGCATTGAAGGTGTGGAAAAGCCATCCTATTTTTTTTTACAAATAATCAAGGATTCTTGGAATGAGAAGATAGTTGGTAATCCTGGGTTCATTTATATGAGTAAATTAAAAAGACTCAAGAAGGATATTCAAAAGTGGAATTGGGAAATTTTTGGTGATGTTGGCAAAAAACTAAAACAAGCAGAAGAAGATATAATGGAAACTACTCTCATATCTGATAGAAATCCAGAGAATACTTATCTTCTGAATAAATTGGTCACAGCTAGAGGAAATCATGAAATATTACTGGAGCAACAAAAACTGATTCTTCCGCAAAAATCAAGGATCAAATGGATGAAGGAAGGTGCATCAAATTCTAGATTTTTTCATATCAATATGAGACTTAGACAAACAAAAAATGCCATAGTGGAGCTGGAAAAACCTGAAGGTGGTATAGTGTCTGATCAAGCAGAAATTGCAGAATTACTAGTAACTCATTTTGAGGAAAAATTTAAATTTAAAGAAGTAATTTTTTCTCCTAATATTTTCAAGGATATACCAAAGTTAGTGACAGAAGAAGACAACAAGATGATGGATACTATTCCAACTGATGAGGAAGTGAAAAATGCAGTGTTTGAACTTGACCCTGATAGTGCTCCTGGTCCAGATGGCTTTGATAGATGGTTTTATAGAATGTCATGGGAAATCATCGGAGGGGAATTTACAAAAGCTATACAGTTCTGTTGGAGTAGAGTGGACTAAATTCCAATTTTTTGTTATTACTGCCAAAAGTCAAGAATGCAAAAAGGGCTAATCAATTCATACCAATTGGATTGATGAACTTTAGCTTTAAAGTAATTACAAAAAATTTGTCTACAAGATCGGGTAGCTTAATACATAAAATAGTTTCTCAACAACATAGTGCATTAATAAAAGGGAGAAGTATTCAAGAAAATATTGTGTTGACATCTGAATTGGTGAGTGAATTAGAAGTACCAAGAAGAGGAGGCAATATGGGATTAAAAATAGACATCACACAAGCTTATGACCCTCTAAGTTGGGATTTCTTATTTCAAGTCATGAGAAGCTTTGATTTTTCTAGAAAATTACTGCTAAAATCTGCAAAAATATCAGTACTCTTAAATGGTGGACCTGCTGGTTATTTTCAAGTAGGGAGAG
The DNA here is from genome assembly GCA_023531105.1 of Papaver atlanticum. NCBI lineage: Eukaryota > Viridiplantae > Streptophyta > Magnoliopsida > Ranunculales > Papaveraceae > Papaver > Papaver atlanticum. Next base: position 4,094,500 of record JAJJMB010014022.1, on the reverse strand, counting down.
GATTAAGACATGGTGATCCCTTATCCCCATTGCTCATTGTTATTGTAGAAAACCTACTAAGTAGAATGCTAACAAACAGTGTCCAAGAAAACAAGCTAATTCCAATGATTTCAAGAAATGGAGTTCATCCTTCCCATATATTGTTTGCAGATGACATCTTCTTGTTTTGTAATGGTGATAAGAGAAATGTCAGAAAGTTGTTGAAAATTCTTCAAGACTATCAAAACTCCTCTGGTCAAATCATAAGTCTTGAGAAAAGCAAATGTTTCATAGGTGGAACAAGTGAACTAAGGAAAAATCAGTTGGCATAAGAATGCAACATTCCATTATCCTCCTTTCTAGATAAATATTTGGGAGTCAATTTGATTCCCGGTTGCATTAAGACACATCATGTACGGAGCTTTGTAGAGATGATGCAAGAAAGACTAGCTGGATGGATGGGTAAGCTATTATCCTTTCAAGAAAGACTCATCTTGGTAAAGTTTGTTTTATGCAGCATTCCCATATATAATATGTCTGTGTACAAATGGCCTAAAAAAGTTCTAAAAGAATGTGAAAGAATTATAAGGAACTTCTTATGGTATGGTGACCCTTCAGCAAGAAAACTGATCACTTTGAAATGGGACAAGGTTTGTTCACCATTAGAGGAAGGTGGTTGGGATTTAGAAGACTGTAAGTCATTAACAAAGCACTACTTATGAAGCTACTCTGGAGAATACAAAATGGAACAACTGAAATGGCAAGATTCTTTCAAGAAAAAATCCAAAACAAGAAGGGAGAGTGGATTAGTTATTACAAAAAATCATCAGTATAGCCAGGGTTAAAATGGGTTGCAGAAGATGTAAGTGAATATTCTAGATGGTTGGTAGGAAATGGAGAAAGCATTTCAGTGTGGAAAGATATATGGGTAAAAAATGAAGCTCTTATACAACTATATCCTGAAAATGAGTTTATGAAGTTGTTCCCAGATATGAAAGTTGCTGACTTACTTCTTGAGGGAGAAGGGGTGATTCCACATGAACTTCTTGATATGATTCAAGTATCTGAATTGCCAATTCCTATTGTGAATGAAGATACCAGAATTTGGACTGGAACAACAAATGGTGATTTCACTGTTGCTTCAGCTGTGGAGTGTATAAGGAAAAAATACCCTAAACAAAAATGGGAAAAACAGGTATGGAATTATTTAGTGCATCCTAATATATCAAGTGATATATGGAAACTAGTGAGGGGGATTTGTCCTACTGATGAAAACATGAAAAAGAGGAAATTTCAGGTTGCTTCTAGGTGCTTTTTCTGTAAAGAATCTGAAGAAAATCTAGAACACATTCTCTGGAATTATACAGTGAAATTACATGGAAATGGTTGGGTGGCATGTTTTGTTTCATCAATCCCAGATATTTTGAAGACATCTTTAATGCAGCAAAAACTAAGAGTCCTGCTGTAAAAGAACTATGGAGAAATGCAGCTTTGATACAATCAAGGAACTGTGGTTTGCCAGAAACAGGAATGTGTATGAAAGTGAGGAATTTAAGGAAATCACAGTAAAGACAAGAGTAATGAAGTTCACAATTGAATGTGATATAAGGATGAAAGCACCTATGTGGAATTCAGCTTATGATCTACAAGTAATTAAATCTTTTGGGTTGAATTGCAGAAAGATTAAGCAACACAAAATACAGGAAATTTATTTCCATCTACCTGATGAAAACCAAATTCTACTGTGCTGTGATGGAGCTTCAAAAGGAAATCCATGTGAAGCGGGATATGGATTCATAGGTAGGATTAGTAATGGTGAATGTGTTATAGCTGTTGCAGGTGGTTTGGGGGTGGCAACTAACTACTATGCAGAGATAATGGCTATCATGTGTGCTAGAGAATGGGCTATTAAAAATCATTTTTGGAATGTTCTCTTCAGATCATATTCAAAAGCTGTGATTAAAGCTTGTAAATCCATGAAAGTTCCCTGGTTTGCCTTGTCAAGGTGGAGAAGAATATGTGCCAGGCTGAGATCATGGGGCTTTGTACACAATTTTAGAGAAATCAATTTTTCAGCTGACACAATGGCTAAGAAAGGTGCTTGTTTAGCAAAAGGTGAACTTCTTATATTTGAACAGAAACCTCCATTCTTGCAATGTATGGAAATTGAGAATAAACCTTACTATAGGTTCAATTAGATAGCCTAGTCTTCTGTGAATTGTAAAAGTTGTCTACATGATAACTTCTTTTTGTTTTGTCTAGTTTTTCCTCTTATGCTTTCCTTTGTAGCTTCTTATGAAGCAAAATTTTTTGTATTTTTTGTTGGTTTTATTAAAATCATTATTATCAAGCAAAAAAAAAAATGAGCTAGGCTTACCGCTTCAGTCACCGTGGATATTGGGTGAAGGTAAAAAAATTCTTTGATTTTAGGGTCTAAACCATGAAGATAGCGCGAAACTTGTTGCGCCTCTGTCTCTGGCAAATTAACCCTTGAACCCAATCGATAAAATTCTTCGTTATACTCATCAACTGGCCTCCTCTTCTGTGAACATTGTTGATAGCTTAGGAAAAGTTTTTGAGCATATTCGAAAGGAAGAAATCGAGCCTTCATTAGGCGCCACATTAGGGACCAAGAAGTGATTGCAGACTCACCCCTAAGTCTTCTATTATGCACGGTTTGTCGCCACCAAGAAGCAGCGCCCCCCTTTAACTCATACGATACCAACTTGACTTGTTGGGATTCAGGAATTTTCATACATTCAAAAAAATCCTCAACAGCAGCAATATAATCTAAAAATCCTTCAATATCGATCTTACCATCATATGTTGGCACCTCCAGTTTCGCCTTTTATGCTGATTTGGCGTCGACTCCGTCATAGATTGCATCAGTTTGAGAGACATCATCATAAGAAAAATCAGCATCGAAACAATCTTCCTCCCACTCGTTCATGGCTGGTCGTCCATGCCTCCTCGGTCCTTCATACCTAAGACGACCTTGCATGAGATTTTGGTGTTCCTGGACATGATTACGAAAGTCAGTTCTCATACAGATTCGATCTTGCATAGGGTTTATTTGCATAAAATCTTCCACCTCCTCAAAATCCATAAAGCTATCAGGAGCAAAGTCATATTATGAAAACCCTCTCCCATCCCGAGCAGTTCTTCTACGATACTCATTGATGCCTTGCTCATTCCATGAAAGTCTCGATATAGGGTTTACCTTTCTAAAACCAGATTCACCAGTTTCTTCGAAGAAGTTAGTTGTCTAACTTGGTCCTCATTTGAAATTTCTTCTCAAACCGTATGGATCTCCACTCTCATAGCCTTTAGAATTAAATTTTTGTCCCAATAGGTTTTGAAAACGATTGTAAGGTCGTCGTTCTCTTCCTTGATTATGTTCAACAGGGTCCAGTTTCTCAAACTTCAAATCCTTCATTGAATCTTGTATATCCTTCAAGATTTTTGTATGAGATAGTAAGGTATCCCCTAGTCCAGCGATGATTTTGTCCTGAACTTCAATCATCACCAACATAGGATCTTTAGCAGCGCCTTTTTCTCTGTTATCGTTTTCAGTGTTTGTCATCTTTTCTGAATACCCTATATTATACGGAAATCCTCAATCATTTCTAAGATAGATAGTAAAGATGTGCAGCAGGAACGAACGGTATCTATGAATCCACCTGATATGGCACAGCGGAAACAAGGGTTAGTAAACGAAACACACAGGAGAATCCACTCCTAAATCAGTAGCGTAAATCCAATCCAGGAGTTGGAATGATAACAACTCTAATCCAAGAGTTAAGAAACAATAACGATCAATGATGATCAATCTCTCAAAGAGAAGTAAACATGGTTTTAACCAAACAATAGTTTTAATAGACGAGCTCGCAAGCTGATTACAATGATAAAGGAACTAGATACTTATAGTTCTATCTAACCCTAGCAAACACCCGGCTGATTATAACTTCACATACATGTGAAGTTTATCCTAACAACATTATTCCTAAGATACTTCTGATAACTACTCTTGACTAATCTTATTAGACTTGCAAACTAACCAACAAACAGATTGAAACGAATCCTAACAATGAATCTAATCAAGAGATATGGACTTAGATAAGAACCATCCCATAAACTCGCATAACAGGTCCTATAGATACGTCCCGTATCAGGTTTGATTCACTTGACAAAATGATGAATCAATGGCTAAAAATAATCAGACACACATCTAACTTAGTTCCAGTGTCCTTTTTATTGGTCAAAATTGGTGAACGAAAGTAAAAAAAAAAAAAAAAAAAAATCAAATTTTCAGAGTAATCTACAGTTGGGGTTTTACATATGAACCAACCGTTAGACGCATTTACAATTGGTATTTGATGAACTTCCAACCGCAACTGGTTAAATTGGGGAAACCCCAATCGTGAACCAGTCACGGTTGAATTATAATCTTGCGAAAAGAGCCGTAAATAAGTTACGGTTGATATTATGGTATCCAGTATCCAACCGCAACTCATTATGTACATGGGTATGTTTATTGCACTAGTTACGATTAATTAAGAAAAATATAACCAACCTTAGGTAGGATTACGGCTAGCCTTCATGCTTACTCATTCAATCGTAAATTCTATTTGTATATTGTGTTTTACAGCTACAATTAGAAATATAAGGTTACGGTTGGTTAACTTCATTTTCGGTTGGTTTCCATGGTCTTTAAGCCAACCGTAAGTTAATGTTTTGTGTCATTAATTGTCTTCATTCGGGGATATTTACGGTTGGTATTGGTAGAGTCGAAACCAACCCTAAATATATTTTTAGGATTATAAAATGAGCCGTAACTTTACATTCCAACTAGCTTTTTAAGATTTACGGTTGGTAGCTCTTCGATCACCGACCGTAACACCTTCAGAAATCGAGATTACGGTTGGTCATTGAAGAACAACCAACCGTAACTCCAACTGCAACCCTAATTTTAACTAAAAATTGAAAGCATCTAACCTAATTTTAACACAAAAAAGAAAATCCCGCCTCACATAAGTCATGCAGGTTAATATATCCGGTGGTTTAAGGGTTTGAAAAAAAATTAATGGAAAAGAACGGTTACGGGAAGAGGAGAACGGAAGAGATGGAAGAAAACTAATTTTGATTTTAGTTCTTTTTTCCCTATTTACTAGGTCCAAATACACCGTTAGGAAATGTAGTTATTTTGAAAAATGAAGTGAGGATAATTTAGACCTTTTAAAGATATGAGGGTAATTTAGACCTATAACATGACATTCGGACACCCTCTAACTAGTTTGATAGACATTATTATAATGGATAAAGTTCATCCAATGGATTCAACAACCCCTATAACAGGTTATTATAATATCTTGTTATTTAAATCATGCACCAAGAAGCAAATTAAACCAAAAAATAAAACAGTAAGAAAATACAAATCGTTTGTAAAGCACAAAATTCTATAGCATGCTTGGAGGAGAAACAAATGAAAGCATAAAAATATTTAGAAATTAATTTGGTGATATGAAGGCGTTTGGTGCAAAGAATCACGATCGCCATTTTCATCCCTATAACTAGGAAAAGGAAATCCTAAATTAAAAAACAAACTATAACTAGGAAAAGGAAATCCTCATAAGAATTAATATAGTAAATAGAAAACTTATGAGTAGGATGTCCTACATCATTTTCATTCTGCAAAATTATCAATAAAGACATGTTAGGTAAAATTAAGGTAGTGAATGAAAATGTCAGCTAATGGGGTGTTATTTTCTTGTGTACATCTTCACTGTGTATGTCTTCTTCTAGCAACTTCATGATAAAAGAACGATGAAATAGAGGAACTTGAATCCTCTTCATCACTATCATACATGGATGTCTTGTAGGTATGGCGGGTTAATCGACTGCCCAAGGACCCAAAAATGAAAGGGCCTGAAAAAAGTCACTTTTCCTCTATATATTTGTATGAATACAACTTTGTCTCAGTTCATCTTGTTAGAGCACTGCTCGGTCGAACTCGCAAGTTTTGCTATCTCAAGCTTGTTGTCAGTATTATTAGCACAAAACTATAGCTTGATTTCTAGTCTACTTAAGTCAAGTCTCAGACTAGGTTTAAAATTGGTAGTTGAGTATATCAGATATCACTGAATAACCCTCGAAGATTGAATAATGAAGATCAAACGAAGACATTTGGAGAACTTCATCAACAAAGAGGTATGTGAAGACTGAACCATTTAATTTACTCACAAGTATTACCATTCTATCTATACGAGATTATGTCGTATCGCTCTTGGTAGATATTGCAAAGGAGAAGCTTTGAGTCAAGATTGTCTTGTTAAACATCTCGAAATATGATTCAATCAATGGATGTTCATAGGTGCTTAGCAATCTTAGTTCGAAACAATTTATTGTTCAAAAACTATGTTTGTGGGTCATTTGAAAATTTCCCAAGCAATGATATTTATATTTATGGCGATTGGGAATGTTTCAAACATTAAAAAGAGAGTTTTTAGAACTACTGAAATCTGGACTCAGGAGGGTACGCATGCCCAGTAAGTGTACCATCATTTGAGGTTCCATAACATAGGTAGGCACGCATACCATGATGTTCAAAATTCCTGAATGGGGGGCCAGTATGCATACCTCAAAGACCCGAGTGCGTGAATAGACTTAGGGTACGCATACCCAATACGCGCACCTTGGTCATCTGAATTCACGTACTTGTTATAGGTACGCGTACCCTTTCGCATACCTACCCAGTACGAATTTGCAGATGCTCACAAACTATTTTAACAAATACATTTAACATTCTACAACTCTCGTTGACACCTCTAAGACATCTTTGATCACTAAAACACCTTGTATATGTGCATCATGATTCAAGTCTTAAGTGTTTAAATGAACACGATATTTCTTATTAGTTCCCAAACCATACTTGTCATGAACAATCATTATATACCATTCTGATACTCTGGACCATAGTTTATATTCTTCTATGTAATTTCAAGACAAACTTCTCACACGATTACATGAACTCCTAACAAGAGTTTCATCTAAATATCGAAAGTGTTTGCTTCTCAAGTTATCTTTGCTTGAATTTTAAGCAACCCTAATCTTGAAATCTATTAATAGAGAGACTCAAACAATCAGGAAATCCAATCCCTTACACTTCTGTGTCGTAGTTGTTTGCTAGAGTCGTCCTCTATGAACCTAGGTTTCCTCATTGAAAAATAATTAGGTTTGAAACTTAAATACTTCACCTAGATATTCGTGAAGCCAAGTCCGACTATCTTTGCCTTGATAGTTTGTGTATCTTGATATTGTTTTTTTCTGTTATCAAGTTTTTAGTAATCTCTTTTAGGAACGAGCTAGATAAATTAAAAGTGCAAAGTTTTCTTCGTCTTAGACATTGTGATTCCTTAAGATGCATATCTAAAACTCTTCTTAATATATCGGTTTAAGCTTGTTCTTGAGAGGTGGTTAATAATCCAGACTTCTCAGCTAACTGAGTGTAAGTTTCTGTTTTTTATTTTTGCTAGCTTTGTTTATTGCAAACATATTTCCAAGCCTTGATTTATCGATCTAAAGGGAAATTAAATAGGCTTATCCTTAGATGCATATTGGTATCAAAAGTATTCACTTATGCTGAAGCAAATCTTAGGCTGTAAAAGACGTCAGCTGATTAAGGAATCAATTACGTAAATCCTTCCGAGGTTCAAGAGACGTAAGGAACATGACTGCAGCTGAATTGCTTGGAGAGTGAATTCAGTCTCAACTCTATTCCAGTACGAAGTCCGATAGTAGGCTAGTGTCTGTAGCGCCTTAATACAGTTAGTTGTTCAAATATCGACAAGTTCTCGGGGTTTTTATGCATTTGCAGTTTTCATCGTTAACAAAATTCTAGTGTGGGTGCGCTTTTTTACTTTTTAGCATCTTTTAATTGTTAAAAGTACAAACACAGGTTCATACTCCTATCGAGCGAAAAAGTTGGTGATGATGATTTTGATGAGTTAAATCCCAAGATGAATACATGGATCCTTATTTTAATAATACACATGTACTCTTCTAAATGATGTTTAATGTCCATTTATGGTTAAATTCACCAAAAAAAAATATTTATAAGTGATGCGGTGAATCAGAGACAGCTTCGACTTATATTTTGATGATTGAAACTTGTTTTAGATGAACAGTTTGGCTAATACGAATGCAACTTGTATCAATTGAACCTTAATCGCCAAACTTATAAGTCAAAGTTCGGCTGATAATGGGTGTGATACTAATTTCAAACATCTTGATTTGGTTTGTGTGACTATACAAAGGAATCTTTGTCTACTATGATGACAGCCAAACCTCCTACTTTGTTTGAGAAAACCCCAAGTTAAATGGTTCAGGTCAAAAAGTGAATTTCGTACCAGCCGAAAAATTATTCTGTTAGGTCCGTCAAGGTGGTCGGCTTATAACCAAGATTTCGAATCAGCCGAACCTGTAAAAAATATGTATTTTTTGACGTCTAACCTCATGATATTCTTGTGGATCGCTCCTAAGCTTGTAATAATGGATGATCAACCAGATGTTGTTGATATCATTTACGAAGATACTTAAGATCATTTCCTAAATGACTTGGTAGGTAACCAATTTATATTTTTCTTTAGTTTCTCAAATATGTTCTATCTCAAACCCTTAAAATAACTTTATTTTCTTCAACCTCTTTGCTTTTATGTTGTTTTCATGAGCATCCACACTCTTCACCTCTTTAGTGGTGCAACTGAATTCCAATTCGGTGTTGGATTTTGGCCAACCAAGATTTTTCTTGACCAATACGTACAACTCATACCAATTCATTTCATAAAACTCATAATCTACCCTTTTCCCTTCACTCTAAGGCCAATGATCTTCTGTGCATCATCGGGAGTAATTGTCGTCTCTCCGAAGGGGAGATGAAATGTATAAGTATCTGGAAAAAAATCTCTCACAATAGGCCGAGCTTGTCACAACATCAAATTCATTTATGGTCGGCCATAAACCAGAGCCATGTACTAAAGTCACCACCTCAGGAACCTCTTGCAAAATATGTCAATGAACAGTTCTCTGGTGTCTCAATGCACAAATTGCATCCCTATAATCCAAAATCTCATAGATTCTCTTCGCCCATAACTTATTGTATCTAATCAACACTCTTTGTCCATCTTCCAGAAGACCGTGGGTTCTCGAGCAGGTATTACATTTATTATCACTTGGAATGTGCTTCCCTCTCACTCTAGGTGTAGCAAGCTTTTATTCTCTTTCACTTGTTTTTGTCATGGTATGTCTTTTTTTTCCTCCTTTTCGTCTTCCCCATCATCATCTCCTCCTCCTCCTCCAACTTCTCTTTCCTCTTCATCTTCTTGTTCCACATGATGTAAAGAGGAACTTATGTTATAGTTCCCCTTTTACATGTCTCCAAGTTCTTGGTGCCACCTCCTCGAGGTTCGAGAGTTTTAGAGGTAGACAGAGTTACTTCCATTGTTCTCTTTTCACCTTTCTCTTTGGGTTGGTTCATAAAACCAAGCACATAGTTTATTTAATTCTCCGAACAATATATGGTTCGGCTTGTAAATGTTAAAGCTCGGCTATAAATGTTTATTAGAAATCATCCAAAATATTTAATTTAATCTTAATAAAATCTAATAAAATTCATATTCATAAGGTAATGGCCGTACTTTTTGTATTTAATATATTTTATAAAAATAAATAAGCGAGAGATAATGTATCGCTTTGGTTTTCATCCTTCCAAATCATAACACTTAGCCATTCCTCTGGCTTACATGGCGACACCGCACTAGTGGAGGTTTCCCTACTTCTTAGGACTTGCCTTTAGTAAAATAAATTATTTATTTTTAGAGAACCCCTAGACTAATACAGTTTTCATTTGGCTGTCTTGACTGATATCTATTTATTGCCAATGGCGGCTAAAAGGACAATATATGGTGCTTGCACCCTATGCAATGTGTACTAAATACAGACAAATGACGATTTTTTTTCTCCCAAAGTTGGCCTCCATAGGGCCAGGGCCTGCTCTGATTACGGTGACTAACTCAAATTGTGACATTGAAGAGGAAAGAGTAGAATGTTTGTATTCGGTTGTAGCTTCATTTGAGGGTTTCAAAATCAAGTAGGTGTTTTGCAACAAAATTTCTTACCTTGGCAGCAAAACAAACTGAAAGGTTAAAAGGGAAATATTTGGATCTTGTTACTTTAGCGGTAAAACAAACTAAAAGGTAAAAACAGAAATATTTTGATCTTTTTACCTTTGCGGCAAAATAAAATGAAAGTTAAAAACAAAAATATTTGGATCTTGTTACCTTTCACTATTTGTTGGGCGTATCGCTTATTTAAACAAATTAAAGACTGCCCACTCACAAAGAATGGGCCTCGCGACCTCCAGATTTTCAGAAGGAGGATTTTGGGGCCGAACTATGATGAGGCGATTTTTAGGCCATCAAAACGGAACATAGATCTAGAATTTTTGTTTGTGGGATTGCTCGGAAAGAACGTAATTGTATTGCGTTTGGGAAAAAAAAAAAGTCGAGGAAAGAAATTGTTAGAGCACTGCTCGGTCGAACTCGCAAGCGTTGCTATCTCAAGCTTGTTTGTCAAGTTTAGGTGATCAAAACTATAAGTCTTGATTTCTAGTCTACTTATAGCTATGTATCGTATTAGGATAGAATGTGTAGTTGAGCTTTAGACTTCACGGCGTTCATCGATTGAAGACGAAGATCTACTGAGGAGAGCTTGGAGGAACTTCATCAACAAAAGGTATGTGGAGACTAAAACTTATCTATCACTCAGAAGTCTATTATATTCTATCTCCCAATGAGACTAAGTCGTATAGCTATATAGACTTTTACACTATACATATTTGATATTTCGAGCTGAGTTTAACTCGCTTATATCTTTCTCGGAATATGTGTTGGAAAGCTTTTTTCTTTAACTACGTTTATCATTATTATTGACGAGTTTAGTTGGAAATAATTTATTTGTTGGAAACTAAATAATGAGTCAAAAGATGATCATGTGAAAATTGCCTTGAAACATCTTACATGATTTGTGTGAGACAGTTATTTGATGTAGACTCGGAATGTTTCGTATTGATCATTCGATCACTTGAAAATTACTTATAAGCTAATAGTTTGTGTGACACAGCTATTATCGTCTTCTAAGAATGTTTCAATGATTGAAATGGGAGTTTAGCAAATAACCATTGTCTTGATATAACACAGTATGCATACCAGTATGCGAACCGTTGTAGTATGATTCAGGTCCGGGAACCAAGTTTGCGTACCAGTATGCAAACGGTTTTAACTGTCAAAGTCCGGGAACCAAGTTTGCATACCCGTTTGCGAATGGTTTCACCTGAGTAAGGTCCGGGACGATAGTATGCGTATCCGTTCGCGAACTGTCGGCCAAGACCAAAGTACAGAACTTAAGTTTGCGTGCCCGTTTGCAAACTTAGTTGGTTTAAGTTCTAAAATCGGTTAAGTATGATTTCATACTCATGAACAAATACATTTATAAATTAAGGAATGCAATCTTTGTAAACCGTGGCTACAATGGTCATGAACTGATTCTTTTGAATCAATCCGATTTTGTTTCAATTGTGTCTTGTAGACTTCTATGAGAATATAAACTATTGAACCTATAAGTAACACAATTAGATTCATTTGATTATCATTTGATTTAGAAGTGTTAGATGAATGTTGTTAATACAAAAGTGTTCATATGGCTAACTTCGGTTAACTATTATTGAGCCAACTCAATATACACGTTTAGGTACGGTTACCCATATCTAAATGAAGGTATTCATTTGTGTGTAACAAGCTAAGACCATCTAACAGTGGAGAGATATTACTTTGGTTTAAAGAAAACTTAGCTTTTATCTTAAATCAGGATTTCATCTAGCGGTGAATATTGATTGCTTTGTTTCAAAGCTATCAAACCCTGATTTGAAGACTATATTAAGGAGAACTCTAGCAACTGGGAAACCTAATCCCCACACCTCCTGTGTGATACTAGTTGCGTACTAGAGTCGATTCTCCTTTAACCTAGGTTTTTCCTAAAACCATTATAGGTTAACGACTTGAAGACTTCATTGGGATTCTAAAGCCAGACCCAGCTATTATCTCTATAGTTGCTTGTTCTGATCTTACTTGTTCTATCGTATTGAGTACTATCTTCTCTAAGATTTGCTCGAGATTTATCTCCGATAGGTAAGATATAAAAAGTAATCACAAAGCTCTTCGTCTCATTCTTTGTGATTCCACAATAACTTGTTTTACTACCATATAGTTAAGTTATTGTGAGGTGATTGATATTTCTAGGTTGTTCTCCGAGAATATAAGACCATATTATCAATTGGTTCCTGTTCACCTTGATTTATCAAAATACGGAACAAAACTTCATAGGTATTTCTATGGGAGACAGATTTATCTATCAGAATAGACTTTTCTGTGGGAGACAGATTTTTTTATAAAGTCTTCAGCTTTGGGTCGTAGCAACTCTTAGTTGTAGGTGAGATCAGCTAAGGGAATCAAGTGCTTAGAGTCCTGCTGGGATTCAGAGGCGTAAGGAACGCGACTGTACCTTAATTGGTGTGAGACTTGGTTAGGGCTCAACTACATTCCAGTGCGAAGTTAACTTGTAGTAGGCTAGTGTCTGTAGCGTCCTAATACAGTGTGGTGTTCAAATCTGGACTAGGATGGAAGAATGGTTTCTATGTTGATATTGTTCACTCTTCTATCAATATGATTCATGCAATTATTAATAATGATCATGCTAAAGGAGATTGTTTCCTATCCTGTCTTTATGGTACTCCATATAAAAATGACCAACTTAGTCAGTGGCAATACATCCATAGTCTAAGTTTATCTGTTACCATTCCATGGGTTCTAATATGAGATCTTAACATTACAATGGATGTTACTGAAAGAAATACTAGTTCTATATCTTCTGAAGTACTGGACCAAATTACAAACTCTGACTTGCATGATATGGGTTTTAGTGGAAACCCATTTACTTGGACCAGTATCTCTAATGGTACCGGTAAGATAAATTTTGGATTAAACAGATTATTAACTAATAGTGAATGGACACTAACCTATCCAGATGCAACTTTAACACATCTTCCCATGTTAGGATCAAATCGTGCTCCAATATTGCTGTCTTTATACACTAAAACTGTTATAACAGGGAGAAACTAGTTACAAAATGATACTTTTTTAAGTGAAATAGCTAGTGCATGGAAAACTAATCTTATAGGTTCTGCAGCTTACCTTCTCTCAGACAAATAGTCTAATACTAGGCATTTACTCTCTATTTGGAGTAATAAAACTTTTGGTAACATCAATTCAAGAATTAATGAACTTTAACAAGAGTCAACTCATCTGTAAGCAATAGATCTACAAGGTAGTAATACTTCTGAAGTTCTCAAGATTGAAAAAGAGATTGAAGGGCTACATGAAATTCAAGCAAGTTCTAATAGACAAAAATCCATGGATCATTTCTACAATGACATGGACAGAAACTCAAAATACTTTCATATAAGAGCAAATCAAAGGAGAGTTAGGAAAATGATAGAATCTTTGTTAACCCCTGATGGATCTTGGTGCCAAGATAGAAGCTCTATTGAAAATCTTCTTGTAATTCATTTCAAGAATATTAGAGCAACTTCAAATCCAGCTGACAGCTATCATTTTTTTCAATATATTCTAACTTGCATCACTAATGAAGACAATAAAGAACTGTATGCTTCTCCATATGATGAAGAAATATATGGTGCTTTAATGTCCATGGATCCTTGGACATCTCCAGGACCAGATGGCTTCCCTCTTGGATTCTATCAATCTCAGTGGCATCTGGTTAAGGAATATATTTGCAACATGATAAAGTCCTTTAATTATGGTTATCTGTTGAAGAAAATTAATAATACAAGAATCACCTTAATTCCAAAATGTTCAACATCACATAAACCTGAAGATTATAGGCTCATTGCTTTGTGTAACACAGTTTACAAACTCATATCCAAGATTATTGCTCAGAAATAATTAAAAAAGCATATCTCTAACATAATTTCTCCATTGCAGACAGCTTATGTCCCTGGCAGGTTAATTTCTGAAAACATTTGCTTAGTTGAAGAGCTAGTTAAGGCTATGAAGAAGAAAAAAGGAAGAACAAGACATCTTGCTCTAAAGATGGACATGTCAAAAGCATTTGACAGATTAGAGAGGGAATTTATAATAGAAGTTTTAAAGAAATTTGGCTTCAGTGACAAGTTATGTCATCTCATCCATCAATGTATTAGCACTACTCAAATAGAGATTATGGTCAATGGCTCTCCTTTTAAATCTTTCAATCCTACAAGAGGTATTAGGAAAGGGGATCATCTATCCCGTTACCTATTCATTCTAGCCATGGAAGCATTTTCAAGACAAATAAATCATCATGAACTCACTCATTAGCTTACAGGAATGAAATTTTCAAGATCTTCTCCTAAAATAAACCACTTACTGTTTGCTGATGATTATCTACTTTTCTGTAAGGAAAATCTTGTTGAAGTAAACAAGCTTCTCCAAGTGATTGAAGATTTCAGTGCATGTTCAGGTCATCTTACAAACTTTCATAAATCTGTTTTTTTCTTCAGTAAAAACATGCTACCTTCTTCCTGTCATCATTCAAGTCAGAGAACTAGACAACAAAGAAGAAAAATACATGGGTCTTCCTTTCTTTGTGGGAAGAAACAAGAAAATACCATTTAATCCTCTCATTGAAAAAAATGGAAACTAGGTTATCAAGATGGAGATGTATAAAATGTCTGAGGCTGCTAGATCTGTCATGATAAGGAATGTAACAAATGCTATCCCCGTGCATCATATGAGTAGTTTCAAACTCCCTGATGATACCATTACAAAGATGAATACTGCTCAACAAATTTTTTGGAGAAATAAAAAGAGTAACAAATTAAGGGAAACAACTCATAACATGGAGGGCTATAAATAAACCCAAAGAAGAAGGTGGACTTGGATCTAAATATTTGCACTTATTCAATAGAGCATTACTAGCTAAATCATCATGGAAGATGTGTACTGATAATACTTCAATATGTGCTAAATCTCATTAGGCTAAATATTATCCAGATGAGGAAGCTTTTAAATTACCCTTCATAAAAAGATATAGTTGTTGGAGTGTTGGTAATGGGCAAAAGATCATGATCTGGAATCACAGATGGATTGAGGATCTAGATGGTCCACCAATTCCAAAAACTGGTGGTACAAATTATACACATCTTTATCAACTTTTCTCACAAGATACAACTAGCTGGGACTATCATCTTATATACTCCCTGTTTGAGGCGTTGTTGATGGTGGATTTTCGACAAAGGCTAAAATCGTAAAATCATGATACTGCGTGTTCCTGACCTGGCTTTAGGAATGTATGTGACAATTCATATTTTATGATCCGTGAACAATTTCACGACCTATGACCGAGTGAGTATCCCTCTCTGAGCTATGATGAATATGTCCCTCGAAAAGCCTCTTAGCTGAGCTTTCGACACTTTGCACATTTCATCATCACTTCTACATAGAATCAAAATGATTGGGCGGTTCCTAGATATATTGCATGCTAGTATAGAGCCTAACGCCTTCAGGACGTCACGCTATTCGTTGTTCCCTGACTATACACCCCCTCAAAACGAGTATGATGCTTCTATTATCTCATATCTCGATCCTGCAACTCATAGGTTAGTTCTAGCATGTCATTCATCAATTAAATTCCTAGAAAATAACCTATTTATCTCATTACTCTGTTCTATGACTGATCCTTAACTGGATTTAATGGATTAGTAATAGATAATCATTTTATTTTACTAATCTGTTTCATGGCTGATTCTCAGCTGAATTCCATGAATAGGTAATAAATATTCACTGATCGGGCATCTGGGCCACCACCAAGTAAGCCCAGAGAAAATGGTGCGAGTGTACTTAGCAATAATTCACAAACGAGCACCCGAACGCACGAACGAGCATTCAAAAATATGGACGTACGAGGAAACTTATGCAAAATAGGGGAGGAAAAATAATATTAATAAAATAATAAAAGAGGCGCCTATGAGACCGGACAAACCGGCCGTCCGTCCGTCCCCACGCCTCTCCCATTATTTTATTATTTTTCCTAATCTCATGAAAACTCCTTCATTCGAACGAATTTCCTTGTTTGAGCAAAACTCTTAGTTTCTCCATATTTTCCTTCAAACGATGAAAAAATAATAAAAAATAGGGAAGGGAGTCACGTGACCGAGTCACCTAACCGGATGGCCATGCCCTAGTCGTGGACGGTCCCACACCCTATTATCCCTTTTTTTTTTTTTTAATTATTTCCTTCATCTCATGAAACTCATTCATTTGAGCAAAAAAACCTAGTTTTGCATATTTTATCAAATATTGCTCAAACCATCAAAAGACCAAAAAGTCAAATGGTCACATGACCGACTAGGCTACTCACGACAAATATTAAAATATTATTATTTTAATATTCTCCAAATATTGGTCGCATGAGCAAAGTTCTACTTGCTCATTCGAGCAAAATCGAGAGTTTCCGTCAGGATCAAACTCTTCTGAAAATCCAAAATATTGCTCAAACGCGCACCAGGAAGTACCAAAATTCTCAGGACACATTCATGCCACCTTGACCGACCAAGGGTGGCCCTTAGGCTTGCAAGGAGCCGGTCCCACACATATTCATAATTTTGACCTAATTAGCTCTCTATAGTTCATATTGGGTTCAAACTCTTTCCAATCAACTTGGAATTTTCTCAATCGACCACCATCTGGTCCCATGACCACCAAGGTCTGGTTTCACACCCCTTGGTAGGTCCCCCATCTCTCCATTATTAGGTTTTATTACCTAACGTTCAGACGAGCACTATTTTAATAAATGATTAAACCAGCGTTTAATCATCCTTTCACCGACTGGTCGGCAAAGGACTTTGATGCATGCTCACTCGAGCACATGGGCGCTCAATGGTCGGACATCATCCCATGTAGCTGGTCCCTCCTTCACTCAGTGATTGATTTTCAATTGATCAGTAATCGATCAAAATTAGGGTTTCGAACTGAATGTTCTGCAAATTATAATTCTAAGCAAGTTTAAACACTAATAATTTTATATTGATCCAGCAATCAACATCTTAATTAATTATATAATATTCAGTCCAACTACCAATATTTTAATTAGTCATGCTACCAATAATTCATCAAACGAGCAATATTTGCTCAGACAAGGAATATTGATTCAACCAATATTCAGTAATTTATCAAACGAACAATATTTGCTCAGACGGGCAATATTTGCTCAGACGAGGAATATTGATTCAACTATCAATATTATGTAATTTTACTCAGACGAGCAATATTTGCTCAGAGTATTAATATTGATTCAACTATAAATATTCAGCAATTCATCATACGAGCAATATTTGCTCAGCCTGTCAATATTCATCATGTTGATTCAATTATCAACATTCATTCGAGAATCATATTGATCCAGCAATCAATATTCTAACTTATATTTAATGTCTGGTCATGCTACCAACATTTTGCTCGACTGAGCTACATGGTTCGAACGGACGACCATCCAATATTTCTGATTCCTACCTTATCATTCGATCACTCATGATATATTAGAGCATTCTGTACAATATCTTTGATTTCCTGTTGAATGTTCGAGATATCAAAATGAGTCCTCGATCGAGCAACTTCATCGGAAGGTCGATCCAAATTATCAAAATATCATTATTATCTCGACTGGTAAATTGATATCAAGACTCAACGTCTGAACACCATTACTGTCCCGGCAGACATGTTCAATCCATGAATCATAGAGCATTTGGCAATCATGCTCGACTTAACAATACTTAGACTCACCGTCTAATCAAGTCAACAACTGACTAATTAAATAAACGTCTACCTTGCAGACTCCACGTTCATGAGACATCAATCACGTCACATGGGGGATATTAATTAGGGTTTTGGTATGGCCGCCTACGGCACGTGTGTTCATCCACGATGAGAAATGTGAGTAAGTCGTGTAAGCAGTTGAGAGAGTTAGCAAAGTAGTGGGTGGACAATCAACTAAGTCTCCGCACGACCTGGAACTGGTTTAACCACGATTTACTACTTTCCCACTCTTTCACTCGAGCAACCGTCACACTTACTGGAGATCAATGTGTCTACATTCTAGCAATATAAATAAGTTTCTGAATCCACGATTGAGAACACCTAGTCTAACAAACAAAAGGAAGACAACGCTTGTCTAACCAAGAATTCTCATCAACTCTCAACAGAGCAGAATTCAGTCAATCAGTCAGAACTTATTCGAACCCAGCTGTTCATTTGCAGAAACCTATAACACATTCGCAATCCTTGATCACCATTGATCTCACATACTTCTCAGCTTCCCTCTTACAGGTCAACCCTCTTCCCTATTTGTGACCGAATTGACTTTGGAACGGCCATTGTCTTGGTTTAGGACGGAGTCCTACAGATTGATCTCTCAAACTTAAATCACTCTCGTGCAGTGCATCTATTTGAGGTTAAACAGTTTGCTCAGTTGAGGAGTCCCATCCGCACGGTCGTCTCTTCACTCTTCCTAAAAAACTAGTAAATCGTTTTTCCCAATTAACAGATTGACGACCACAGTGGGAGATTAATCTCTCGGTTGCAATCCAAAAAAATTCAAGATGGTTAATTATAGGGAGGTCTCAGAAACATTCAATCTCAATTTATTATCTCCCAATACCAGCGAATCTCTTCCAATTACTACTAAACTAGGCTTGCCTGGTCAAGCTCCCTTAGAAGCTATGAATGCTCAAAGCTCAACCACTATTGTTGATCTGATGAAAATCCTAAATGATGTAGTAACAAATCAAGAGGAAATTGTCAAGATACAGAACGAGGTGTTCACCCTTTTGAAAGTTCTTACAGATAAGTTATTCGAGGGAACCAACATATGATCGCTCTAAAAAGAATGTCGCTGATAATCTTTCGTATGTTACCGCCGGTTAAGATCCATACCTCCTCCAGTGACGATGAAGACAAGGTCTACATTCATACTAAGCATAGAAGCCTCCACCAATCTAGCTTGGATGCTCGTGAAAGCTCAGAACAATTCCCATGAACTCATAAAGAAGACCCTTCCATTTTAACACACTTTAATCGGGACTATTACGATGAAAGGATAATTCCATTTTATAAATCCATTTTAGAGGATTTGCATTCTCGGATCGTATCCGGAGCAACTGACCGATCGACTGCTGCTCTACTCAGCCAATCTGAGTCATTCCAGAATAAAGAAGTTTGCGAGGGTATGAGGAAAAACGGGTATTCTTCCAATCCAAAACTCAACCTTCATTCTTCCATGAACGTTGTTGCTGAAGGAAGTAAAAAGAAAACCGAGGCACAACAACACAAGCATACTTTCCCAGTATCCCAGGCTTCTCCACAAAGGAAGGATAATCAAACTCGAAATGCACAAGCACCGAATCAGCGTCAACAAAATGACCAGGAGGACCCAAATCTTCCTTTTCCCATTGAAGAGGTAATCGAATTATTAGAAGTCTAGATTCAAGATGGTGCGATCAAATTGCCATACGTAAGGAAAGAGCCGACTGAGAAAGAAATGGAGAATCCTCGGTACTGCCATTTTCATAGATTTGTCAATCACCCAACAAGCTATTGTAGAGTCCTGAAGCGCATCTTTAAGGAAAAGGTTGATTCAGGAGAACTGGGGACTGAAGGAGTGCACATAAATCCTCTTCCAATCAGGACCTTTACACTCTATTAACAACCGGTCAAAGAAGCAGTTCAATCCTTGATCGAGCATGTATGTGAATTGCTTTATCTATCAAGAGCTCAAAGGAAGGACATGTTCACGACTCTGAATCACATAGTTTTAGGGAAACGCCTGTCTATTCCTGAAGCGGTCCCTGAACCTCCAGCAACAGACGAGAAGATGTACGACTAGGTACTTCTTACCGAAGTCAAACTCAAGGGAATTGAATTCAAGAGAACATTGGTTGATGTTGGTACTACGGTCAATATCATCCCTTTGAAGACTCTCAGAGCTGCAAGCATCACTCGAAAAGAAGCAACTCATGCTCCTATCTCAATTAGGGATCACGAAGGAATGCTCAGAGATGCATATGGCTATATCATTCTTAAAATGAAAATTGGTTCAACCTGGGCGGAAACCAAGTTTCACATAATCATGGAAGATCCGGGATATGACATGATCCTCGGACGGACATGGATCCATGTTGAAAAGGTAACTACTGCACCTTCGATTACACATTTCTCTTTTGAAGAAAGCTCTGGTTCATAAGAAATAAAGGACACTCCATCATCTGAGCACCTGGAGGAAATCAAAGCACTGATGGTAACACAAAAGTCTGGAGATGATGCGCTTTGATTTCTCAAAAGGTTCCGCACTCAGGCAAGTCTTATTCCCCCTCATGCGTCCATATTACCAACTTTCAAACATGCTCTCCTGGTCCGGGGACTCAATTTTGCTGACAACTTAACTATTACAAAGCGTTATGAGTGGATGATCTCACCTCAGCAATATTTTACTAAATGGTTGAATGTGGAACCTCTCCGAATTGAGCATCTCACCGAAAAATTTGTTGCTGAAATGATGACCAAGTACAACAAAGGATATCTTGAGTATTCTCCAGCAATCTTACATGAGTGTCCGCATGTGTTACAAAATCGGAAAGCTTCGATATCCGCACGAGCATGGAACCCCACTGTAAGAGGAATGCCGAACCAGTAGAAGATATTCAAGGCAAGAGAAATCAAGTCTAACAAATTCCATGAAGGAGATTTAGTTCTCAAGGAAGCTAAACGTAATCTTCATTCTGCAAGGAACTCTAACTGGGAAGGGCCTTTTATGATTGTTAAGTCAGTGACTGGTGGATATTACAAGTTGGTCGATATGGATGGCAAGACCAGTATACCAGTAATACGGGAGAATTGGATCAAAGCATTTGGTGTCTGAGACATTCAGTGTTTGAGGTGTTAGGTGTTCAAGGCACGGACACCTAAAATCTCTAAAATTTGTATTTTTAGAATTTTCTTTCACCTGTATTTTCAATTCCTCCAAAACGTATGCAATACTTGCATCCAGTATTTGAATTCAGCAGTTAATAAAAGTTCATTTACTTAAATAAAATATCTATAAAATCCAAAAAAAAATCCTCAGTCACTCACTTATCCAAAGCCAATCAAAAAATCAGAACCAAATAAAATCTCACATCTCTTAGAAGTTCGGAGTTCAAGAGATTCTGAAAAGAAAATTAAAGGAAGCCGGCGAAGTAGGATTCCTGCTCCTCAGCAACTTTCAAGTCTCTCAAAGCCGCTTTCTCAAAATCTAGCTCTGCAGTCAACTTGGCAATCTTGGCTTCCTTCTCCATCATAACATCACTGGAAAAAGGTACACCATTCTCACATGCATTCCTGATGATGTTAATTCTCTGACGCATCCATTTCAAGTTGAATCCCAGTCTCTCAGCCTCTCCAAGTCGTACTCCCAATCAAAGAGTATATCTTTGGTAACAACACTTCTAGCCCTGGTTCGTATGTCATCTATAACACCCTATGGGAACACTGAATCCACCGACTAGATGATGATATGGGAGTGGATCACTGAACGGAGGATCGAAATCAATCCATGTATTAGGGTATTCATGCACCACCATACGAGTCTCGACCATGGGAGCGGTTTCTTCTATCCTTGGAACAATTTCTTCTGTCTCTGAAGTGACGGTGACTTGAGATTCCATTGCTTCAATGGTTCTAGCAGCAGAATCCTCATGACCTTGAAGTGTAGAAGTGATCGTGTCATCATGTTGGTTCACATTGCTCGTCTTGTCAAAATTGGCTCTATTGTTTTCAACTCCTTCGTTTCGTGCCTAATACGATGATTATGTGAGTTAAGATGATTTAACTATAGAATTCGAATGTCATTCATGAAATCCAACATATAATTGAAGCAACATCATCAATATCCTTCATTATACATCCAAGACACGAGCAAATAGCAAAAATCACAAAAAGAGACGTTTTACAGCAAGCCTGTCTGAAGTGATTTTACAATGCCTTGTACAAAGTGATAATCTGGGAGAAATTGGTAAGGATTATAAGGTTGAGTCATATGTCATTCTCTTCGTATGGATGTCCTCTACAACATATCCAAAATTCACAGCAATTGGATAAACTTTCAAAACGATGTAGCCAAAACTTGGGACTACATGACAGCTGAAAATTTTCTGAAAACCTCCTGAAAGTTTACTGTTTCGTAAATTTCGACCCCTGAATTTGCTATAAAAGCGAAAAGCTTCTCTAAAAGGCTTGTAAATTTTCTGAGGATGAAAAAACATGGGTAGATCACAAAAATCCGACAGACGAAGATTCTATAGCGTTTTTATTAAAAGGCCGAGTTCTGAATTTTCTGGTGACGTATTTCGGCAAAACTTTTCATTCATTCATATAGGTTCTCACTCATACATACACAAATAAGCAATTTTATACTTCTATGAAGAAAATACTTGATGGACACTTACTTGAGTGGTCTCTAAACCGTTTGAGGGGTCAATGTTGCAGGAGTCACCATTAGGAACGTTGCTGCTTTCCTTCGTCTCCGAGCTTTGAATATTCTCCGTCTCGCCATTTTCCAAGGATGAATGAGCATCATCAACATCTTTTTTATCCATGAAAATTTCTTCATGGATACATCAACAACAATTACTATTATTCCATTCAAAGAAGTACCACGATTGATTATGCAAGGAGATACTTACATCAATTTCGTCTTCATCAATGGTGCTCGATTCATCGATTACTTGCCCAGCAGGAGCGCGTCGGAGACTGTTAATACTCGATGGAACAAAACTCTGAAACAAGGTAACAAATATTTGTTTTGCGATCCTAATTACATGGAAAAGAAAAGGTCACGACGCGAAGAAAAGTAATCATACTGGGGACTGATAGCATGTGACCATGATTGGACAATGTCAAGAGTCGGCACCTTAATTCAAGTCGACCGTTTGTGCATATCACACGTTTCTTCGACTGCAGCAATGTCTACACGGTCTAGTATTTTCAACATATGAACAGACGAACACCAGAAGGGATTATGATCAATCTTTTATGAATATGAACATTGGTCCACTTCATTCAATCAAAGGAGTAAAAGAAGTCAGCGGGATATATAATAAAAGGATTTCCATTCAAAAATTCTAATTCAATATCTATGCGGAAAAGTTTCTCAAACGATCAAGATAATATCTCTTTCTACAAGAAATAAAATGATCAACTACTCAGGAAGATTGCAAGCAAGACTAATCATCGGATTCATCGGATTCATCATCGTCTTTACGATCATCATCATTCATGGAATCTTCTTCAAGCCTTTCCTCAGAGTCATCATCAAAATCTCTATTGGGAATTTCTTCCAATTGGTCTTCAGGATCATCATACATTGCGTATAAATATTCATCCTCTTCGTATTCGTCTCGAAGGTCAGCCTTTGCCAATCGCTCAGATCTCATACCTGATAGATATGGCTTAACTCTATGCTCAGTAGGCTTCCAAACAGATTCAACTTCCTCAGCGTCTGAATCAGAAGCTACACCATCAGAACGAGGTCGAACCTCATCTTCAGCTTCTAGTATCGCTTGCTGAAGTTATTGTCTTTTCCGATGATATGCTGCAAGTTTTTCATCTTCGTCTTTTCTTTTCTGTGATAACTCATCATGTCTTTGCTTCTCTTCCGCGTCCACATAAGTTAAGAAGTCATTAAATCCCTCACGAATGGCTCTCAGACAATCAAGAGACATACCGCGTATCAGATTTTTAGCATTTCTGAAAGGTTGATCTACCTCTGCATGAACATCTGCCAAATTCTTCATCTTCGTTTTGGTGTTTCTGGAGCATTTCCCAGAAGAGTCAGAGACATGGTCATCACCAGGAGCCGCCATTAGCTGTTACCGAAAGTGCGGAGTCAAAACAAGTTGGCAACAATATGCGTTAAAATGGTAACAGCTCAAACTCTTACCTTTTATAATTTCACTAGTTGTTGTAATTATAACTCGAGAATTTTGTTCACTCTTTCAAACCTGCAAAGACGAGAAAAATTCATTATTCGAAATCATAACTTGATTTTTCATAAAACTATGAGCAATTCACATAATTTTTACCGTGTGAGCGATTTACATAATCTTCACCGTGTGAACATTCACTGATTTTCTACTGTGTGTACATACACTATTAAATCACAAAATTCATGAAAACATTATTTCACTACGAATAATTGTTTGTTTTCAACAATTGCTTAAAATCAAAATTTGGTTTTACACAATAAATTTTTTTTACCGTGAATAATTCACGTATATATTAAAAAAAAATTGTCGTGAATAACTCACATAATTTTTTTTTCCTTCGCTCGGACGAGCGTTCGTCTATCAAATGAGGGTCTTTTCGATTTTTGTAAAAGTCCGTATATTCCAAATAAAATTTTGTTTTCATGAAAGCTCATAGAAAAAAAATTCTTCACTGCAATTACATCATGTCTACTTAAAAATATGCATATCTCTTTCACATTAGGGATTATTGTTCGTTTCTTAAACCGACAGACGGACGGACGTTTCCTAAAACAAATTTTCATTAAAAAAAAGAAAAAAAGAAAATTCACTTCCTGCTGCATGGGTGAAGGAGTTTAGGAAGTTGGAGAGGAGGTGGTCGGTCAGTTTTTAAAAAATAATAATTTAGGGCTTCTTCCCTTTTATATCAACTTTATTTTCAAAAACCTGATTAAACAAGGATTTCCCTTTTGGGCCCGGGCCTGTGAACGCTAAACCGACCAAAACTGGACATCTGATCGTCCAAATCAACAGTGCTTCATCTCTTCGTGCTCACGGGATGACACTCTATCATATTTCCAGAGTCCTTATCCAGGCATTTGCTCATACATAACATCATTGGAGCAAATCGGGGATTCTGAAAATGCCTTTGTACGACTAAGTTCAACTACTTATCTCGTCTACTGGAAAATCACCATCCAGTGCTTACTGCGGAAAATGACTTTCCCTCACTAAGCAGGGGACTTAATATTGATGGTGGATTTTCGATAAAGGCTAAAATCGTAAAATCATGATACTGCATGTTTCTGACCTGACTTCAGGAATGTATGTGACGATTCATATTTTATGATCCGTGAACCATTTCACGACCACTGACTGAGTGAGTATCCCTCTCAGAGCTATGATGAATATGTCCCTCGAAAAGCATCTCAGCTGAGCTTTCGACACTTTGCACATTTCATCATCACCTCTACATAGAATCTAAATGATTGGGTGGTTCCTAGACATATTGCATGCTATAGAGCCTAACGCCTTCAGGACGTCACGTTATTCGTTGTTCCTTGACTATGTAGAGAGAACGTATATAGAATCTCCTAATGATTGGGCGGCTCCAAGACATATTGCATGCTAGTATAGAGCCTAACGCCTTCAGGACGTCACGCTATTCGTTGTTCCCTGACTATACACCCCCTCAAAACGAGTATGATGCTTCTATTATCTCATATCTCGATTCTGTAACTCATAGGTTAGTTCTAGCATGTCATTAATCAATTGAATTCCTAGAAAATAACCTATTTATCTCATTACTCTGTTCCATGATTGATCCTTACCTGGATTTCATGGATTAGTAATAGATAATCATTTTATTTTATTACTCTGTTTCATGGATGATTCTCAGCTGAATTCCATGAATAGGTAATAAATATTCACTGATCGGGCATCTGCGCCATCATCAAGTGAGCCCCGAGAAAATGGTGCGAGGGTAGTTAGCAATAATGCACGAACGAGCATTCAAAAATATGGACGAACGAGGAAACCTATGCAAAATAGGGGAGGAAAAGTAATGTTAATAAAATAATAAAAGAGGCGCCTATGGGACCGGACCAACCGGACGGCCGGTCATGCCACCGTGGCCGGCCCCACGCCTCTCCCATTATTTTATTATTTTTCCTAATCTCATGAAAACTCCTTCATTCGAGCGAATTTCCTTGTTTGAGCAAAACTCTTAGTTTCTCCATATTTTCCTTCAAACGATGAAAAATAATAAAAAATAGGGAAGGGAGTCACGTGACCGGGTCACCTAACCGGACGGAAATGCCCTAGTCGTGGCCGGTCCCACACCCTATTATCCCATATTTTTTATTATTATTATTTCCATCATCTCATGAAACTCATTCGTTTGAGCAAAAAAACCTAGTTTTGCATATTTTATCAAATATTGCTCAAACCATCAAAAGACCAAAAAGTCAAATGGTCACATGACCGACTAGGCTACTCACGACAAATATTAAAATATTATTATTTTAATATTCTCCAAATATTGGTCGCACGAGCAAAGTTCTACTTGCTCATTCGAGCAAAATTGAGAGTTTCCGTCAAGATCAAACTCTTCTGAAAATCCAAAATATTGCTCAAACGCGCACCAGGAAGTACCAAAATTCTCAGGACTGAGACATGGACACTATGGTGACACAGGCATGCCACCTTGACTGACCAAGGCTGTCCCTTAGGCTCGCTAGGAGCCGGTCCCACACATATTCATAATTTTGACCTAATTAGCTCTCTAGAGTTCATATTGGGTTCAAACTTTTTCCAATCAACTTGGAATTTGTTCAATCGACCACCAGCTGGTCCCACGACCACCAAGGGACGGTTTCACACCCCTTGGTCGGCCCCCATCTCTCCATTATTAGTTTTTATTACTTAACGCTCAGACGAGCACTATTTAATAAATGATTAACTGGTCGGCAAAGGACTTTGGTGCATGCTCACTCGAGCACCTTGGCGCTACATGGTATGCCATCATCCCATGTAGCCGGTCCCTCCTTCACTTAGTGATTGATTTTCAGTAAATCAGCAATCGATCAAAATTAGGGTTTCGAACTGAATGCGCTGCAAATCATAATTCTGAGCAAGTTTAAACACTAATAATTTTATATTGATCCATCAATCAACAACTTAATTAATTATATAATATTCGGTCCATCTACCAATATTTTATTTGGTCATGCTACCAATAATTCATCAAACGAGCAATATTTGCTCAGACAAGGAATGTTGATTCAACTAATATTCAATAATTTATCAAATGAACAATATTTGCTCTGACGAGGAATATTGATTCAACTATCAATATTCATTAATTTTACTCAGACGAGCAATATTTGCTCAGCCTGTCAATAATCATCATGTTGATTCAATTATCAACATTCATTCGAGAATCATATTGATCCAGCAATCAATATTCTAACTTATATTTAATGTCTGGTCCTGCTACCAACATTTTGCTCGACTGAGCAACATGGTTCGAACGGAAGACCATCCAATATTTCTGATTCTTACCTTATCATTCGATCACTCATGATATATTAGAGCATTCTATACAATATCTTTGATTTCCTGTCGAATGTTCGACATATCAAAATGAGTCCTCGATCGAGCAACTTCATCGGACGGTCGATCCAAATTATCAAAATATCATTATTATCTCGACTGGTAAAATAATATCGAGACTCAACGTCTGAACACCATTACTGTCCCGGCAGAGATGTTCAATCCATGAATTATAGAGCATTCGGCAATCATGCTCGACTTAACAATACTTAGACTCACCGTTTAATCAAGTCAACAACTGACTAATTAAATACACGTCTGCCTTGTAGACTCCATGTTTGTGAGACATCAATCACGTCACATTGGGGATATTAATTAGGGTTTTGGTCTAGCGGCCTACGACACGTGTGTTCATCCACGATGAGAAATGTGAGTAAGTCGTGCAAGCAGTTGAGGGAGTTAGCAAAGTAGTGGGTGGACAATCAACCAAGTCTCCGAACGGCCTGGAACTGGTTTAACCACGATTTCCTACTTTCCCACTATTTTACTCGATCAACCATCACACAAACTGGAGATCAATGTGTCTACATTCTAGCAATATAAATAAGTTTCTGAATCAACGATTGAGAACAACTGGTCTAGCAAACAAAAAGAAGACAACGCTCGTCTAACCAAGAATTCTCATTAACTCTCAACAGAGCAGAATTCAGTCAATCGGTCAGAACTTATTCGAACCCAGCAGTTCATTTGCAGAAACCTACAACACATTCACAATCCTTGATCACCATTGATCTCACACACTTCTCAGCTTCCCTCCTACAGATCAACCTTGAACGGCTATTGTCTTGGTTTAGGTCGGAGTCCTACAGATTGATCTCTCGAACTCAAAGCACTCTCGTGAAGTGCATCTGTTTGAGGTTAAGCAGTTTGCTCGGTTGAGGAGTCTCGTCCGTACGGTCGTCTCTTCACTCCCCTAAAAAACCAGTAAATCGTTTTTCCCCATTAACGGGCGTCAACAGCAAGATTAATCCTTAATATATCTATTCATCCTCAACATGAAGAGAAATTGATCTGGACTTTAGAAAGAAGTGGCATTTTTTCAATTAAATCTACTTACAGGAAAATGTTTGAGGAGAAAAATACTACTCAATCAGTGGGTCCAAGAATGCATAGAATTTTCAAGAAGTTATGGAAACTACCTGTCCTTCCGAAAATAAATCAGTTTTTGTGGAAATGTGTTAAAGACATCCTCCCTACAAGAGCAAACTTACATATGTTATACAAGATGGAGATGTGAGCTGTCCTTTTTTGTGCGCAAGTTGCTGAAACTTCTTCACATAGCATTTTGGAGTGTACTCTACTAAATCATTTTGGTTTGCTACATTGGGAATTCGTATTCAACATGGTACTAACCTTCAAGAATGGTTGTGTTGCTGGATGAACCATTTATTGGATAATAGGATCAAAGAAGAGGAAGTCTGCAAGATAGTGATTGTAGCATGGTGTATATGGACTGAAAGATGTGACAAGGTCTTTAAAGGAAGCAATTCAACATATGAGAAAATCATACAAAGATGTAGGAAAGAGATAACTGAATTTGCAGAAAAGGCTCTTTCTTGTCGTAGACAACCTGTACCCCAAAAAAGTGATAGTCTGCATTGGGTTCCACCTCCTAGAGGCACTTTTAAAATAAATTGTGATGGATGCTCCAAGGAAAGACTCCTTTCGCTATCTGGGATCGATGCTCCAAAGTGATGGGGGAATCGAGGAGGATATTCGCCATCGAACTCAATCTGGCTGGGGGAAATGGCGTCTGGCTTCTGGAGTCCTTTGTGACCGCAAAGTCCCGCTAAAGCTTAAAGGTAAGTTTTACAAATCAGCGATCAGGCCTGCCATACTATATGGTGCGGAATGTTGGGCGACGAACAGTCGGGACACATTGAAGCTGAAGAGTACCGAGATGCGGATGTTGAGGTGGGCATGCGGACATACGAGGCATGACCGTATCAGGAATGAGTACGTACGTAAGGAACTTATGGTAGCGCCGATCAAGGAGATGCTCGCCCAGCATCGGCTGCGCTGGTTTGGGAGTCTCCAGCGAAGACCGCCTAATGCTCCAGTACGAGTAGGTCGCATTAGGCGCGTTGAAGGAAGGATGCAACACAGAGGCCGACCGAAGCTAACTTGGGATGAGTGCGTAAAGAAAGACATGAGCAACCGAAATCTTTCACCAGAGCAGGCGTTGGACAGACAGACATGGAGGGCGGCGATAAGCATGAAAGAGGTAGGTTTCAGGTACGAAGACTAACGAACCCCTTTTCTTTATTTCTCGTCAATTTCTTTGCCACTCAATCAACGAACACGTAAAGGCAACCTTGCAGATTGTGAAGGGGGGGAATCCCCCTGTAGCGCTGCAGTTGGAAGGATTGTGAAGGGGAAACACCCCGTAGCTTCTGCAATAGGGACATGGTGTAAGCATATCCGCATTAATGGTCGAGAATTCGTAATCCCATAAACACGGTGATTATTTCCCATAGTGCAAGTTGTGCAAGGCTCTGACAGGCCGGCGTAAAAACTATGTTATACTTTTATGAGATATTCTCTAGCCGACCCAGTACTTGCTACTGGAAAAGGCTTTGGATTTGGATCTTTTCTTTACTCTAATGAAACTGGCGGCATTGGACTAACCATTTGTGATTTTGCAGGTACATACTGGGGTTCAAAACGCATCTACTTAGAAGCTGCAATGGGTCCGGAGCATGCTAAATGTAGGGGACTATGATAGGCTACACAGTGGGCAAATGACAAAAATCTGGAGAAAGTGGAATTCGAATGAGACTCAAAACTGATAGTGGATGTGCCAAAAGAGAAGAACAAAATAGCAGATATTCTGTCGAAATCTACAAGAACAGAGAGATTGAGTAGAGTCTGGTTATTAGTTCCTCCTAGTTGTATCTTAGATAAGCTTCGGGGGACAAAAATTATGTAATTATTTCTCCTTAATCAATTAAATCTTCAGTTTCAAAAAAAAACAACTAAGGATCAAAGACATCCCCTTGGTCAGGCTGAGTGAGCCTATAAAACAACAGGATCACCAAGTCAATGTCTAAATGTCTTTCCTAATTATATGCTACATGACACCACATTAAGTAAACAAATTAGGGCTGGAGATAGTCCTTGCTCTTAAGAATTGGATTTATGTTGATTTTGTGATGATTTGGTACCACCAATCGAAAATGTTAGGAGGTTTTCTTCTCCGTCACAGTTGGACGGTGCAGTCAAACCCACTTCCACTTTTCACAGTATTTCACAGCTGAGCCAAATTCCCCAAAGAAAGCCCGTTCCGGGACATTTCCCGGAACGCATTATCAAAAGCGGGACCTATCTTGTAACCAGACAAATGACCCCAAGGTCTATTGGATAACAATAACTGCAGAGTTCATCCCCCATATACAGACATTTGCAAACAGAAACTACATACGCCAATCGTATTAATTTAGCGCAGCTTTATTAAAAACTTGACAAACTTTCGCAACACTAGTATTCATTCGGTGACTACTTTGCAGCTTGGCCATTCCAGCTACCGTCGACATCATTATGGAAGCCAGTGCCAGTTGAGTCACCAGCACTAACAAAATCTGCAAATAAACAAACCATAAATTCATCAAAAACAGTAGCTACCTAGAAACCACCAAGAATGTGTAGAGAGATATCATACTTACACGGTGCAGCAGATATCATAATCAATACAAAGACAAGAGCAGTGAACAAAACTCTCATAAGCTTTTGATCCATGATTCTGATTTCTAACTTGATGATATTTTTGATTCAATGAGGGTGATATAAGGAGAACTCAGATTTCTGAAAATTTATAGAAAAACAACATTATCTGTCCTTGTAGTTGACATACTCTAGAACACAAAATTTGACAATGTCTACATGATAACATAAAATATGAGCTTAACATTAACTGAGTCAAACCTTGCAACAAACTAAAAGACAACAAAATTGCGAAATCTGTAATGGCATAGTCTTCCCTTCACGAAAGATGATCAATATGGGTTGTGAAACATTTCGTAATTACATGAGAGTTCTATAACCCCAAAATAAGGGCATTATCATATCAATAGCTGCAAATCAAGCTGTATAACTATAAGCTATATACATGCTAAAAGCTAGAACGAAAAATACATGATGTAGAATACTATCTTGAATCCTGGTAGCACCGCGCAGATGCATTACCCCTTCACAAGCTAAAAGAAAAGCTAGGAATTCGAAAATACTCTCTCTTATCCTTGCAGCACCGGGCAAATGCATAACCCCTTCATAAACTAAAAGTAAGATTACACCTTTTAGAATACTGCTACTAGTCTCTCTTTTATCCTGTCTTATCCTTGCAGCAGCAGGTATATACGTTTCGACTTCACTCAGCTTCACTGCTCCACCTTTAACAGACAAAACCTGATACAAGAAGATGTTTTCAAATACCCACTAACAACATGAACAAATCATTTCCGAAATAAAAAGGCGAGGGGATTTTTTTCATGTCAATCTAGTAAAATCGAAGGAACGATATCTACCTTATTAACTAGACATCTAAGCTTGTCCGTCCATGAAATCTGAGCAAAAAAACAACCAAGATGAATATTGACATAGGTTCCCTCTTAAGTTACATTAAATTATACACCTAAAAATCAGACACAATCTTCACTCCAGTAAATATTACAGAACATTTACTTGCCTTTTCATTCAAACCTGCCAGTGGAGAACCCTGACTAGTTCCTTCTGCATAAGGTGCACCATTGGGAATTGTTCTGCTAATTTGTGGACCATCAATCGAGTCATCAAGGCCATGCTTTTCAAAGCTCATGAATGAACCCAAAACTCCTAGGAACCCATCATGTTGCAAAAACATAGCCTTTTCTGCACCCTTGGACCTAGAAGATAAGTACGAAACTAGCATATGTATCAAACAAACGATATGATGAAGAAAATGGAAACAAAAAGGATCCAGAAACAAAGAGGTCTGGATGGAGAGCTAGTCTTGGTGATAATGTTGAACTTGGAAAGCTTAATAATCAATTGTGGCTTCGAGGTTGATCAAAATAAGTTTGTGTATAGCAAATCAACTGAAAAATAAAAGACGGGCTACCCTTAAGCTTTTACAGAGCAATAATAATTTATGACTATACCTGAAATCAACTACATTGGATATTGCATCCATAATACAAGGATGACCTCTCACGAAATATCCTCCAAAAAATATCCGCCTCAGCCCGAATAACTTGGCATTTAAGTAGGCGATCTATTACCAGAAAAATAACATAGGCACATAAGATACACTAGTAATTTTCTTAACATCAAAAAAATAAAACAAAAGATACAGTAGCAAAAATTGAAGTTCAAATCATGCTAATGTCACTATTTTGGATGTGTTACTATTCAAAACTTACATGTCCAATATTGTACGAAATCATCCGCAAAAGTGATAATGATATATCTTCATGGCGGTAGTCTTCAAGTTCCTTCTTTTCAGATACTACTTTCCCAAAGCTAGATGCAATAGTTGATGCGGATAGACCAATCTACATCAATTCAGAATAAATGGAGCATCTGATTAATTCAAAGTGGAAGAAGAAAGAATAGACAACATTGTATTTCCTCATGAAATGAAAGCATGACTTAAAATATGCACCTTTGAATAGTCCATACCCCCGTAGATGTCTCCTACAAGCAAGTCTATCACTTTATTGTCTCCCCGCTGACTCAACTCTAGCAATTCATGAAAGCTGGAAACCAGAAATTGACATGCCAAGATTTAATATATAAAAGAAAATTATCATATGCAGTATACGATAATTTATCATATGCACAACTATAAAACAACCTGTATTTGCACCCTGTCATTAGCATTCCCTGACCACAATAAGTACCACCTCCAGCATGTGTCCCATCGACCCGCTGAAACGATCCATCTCCATCCACCTATATCCGTATGAAAACAAGCAACAAGAATCAGATTTATATAAAGCTACATATTTGGAACTAAAAGTATATACAGTGTCGGATAACGTTAGATATTAACGTACCTTAATAATGCTAACACCAGAACCAATGTTTACAAGAAGATAAGGGAACATATCATTTTGGTCAATATGCACAAATGATTTCTTGCCGTCCATGTGTGTGAAAGCTTCGTGATGGATTGCCTACTCGGACAAGGAAGAATATCAGTACCGGATGATTTCAAACACATGGCCCCTTAAGTTCCATTAAATAGATGATTATAAATACCAGACATATGTTGACTTTTGTGAATACTAACAGCACATTTACTTGCCTTTTCATTCAAACCTGCGAGCAAGGAACCATGATTAGTTCCTCTTACATAAGGTGCCCCATTCGGAATCATTCTGCAAATTGATGGGCCACCAATCAAGTCACCAAGTCCATGCTTTTCATAGCTCATAAATGCACCCAAAGCTCCTACAAATCCGTCATGCCGCAAAAACAAAGCTTTTTCTTCACCATTGGACCTATAAAAAAAGTATGAAACTAGTAAGCTTTTAACCAAACTTTATGACTCTGAAAATGAAAACAAAGGATCAAGAGAGAAATAGATTTGGATGGAAAACTAATTACATAATAATATTGTACGAAAAGCAGTTTGGTTAGCATATTAATCAATTATGTTCTAGAGCTAAATCATAATAAGTTCTAAAGAGCATATTAACTGTGAAGCGATAGATGAATTTACCTGAAATCAACTGCATATGATATTGTATCCATTATACAAGCATGGCCTCTAATGAAGTATCCTCCAAAAAAGATCCGCTTCAGTCCATATATCTTCGCATTCAAGTAAGCAATCTACTACCAAAAATAAAATAAAATAGGTGCATGAGAACAGTAAAATCCATAAAACTGAAGCTAATTCTTTTATTTATTTATTTACTTTGTTCAAACTGAAGCTAAATTAAGCTAATGTCATTATTTTGGGTATGTTTTGCTCTATACAACTTACATGTCCAATATTATACGAAATCATCCGCAAAAGAGACAGGGATATATCTTCATGGCGGTAGTCTTTAAGTTTCCTCTTTTCAGAAACTACTTTCCCAAAGCTAGAAGCGATCGTTGATGCGGATAGACCAATCTGTGGCATTTTAATAATAAATGGAAAAATTTGGTCTATTCAAAGTGGATGGAGAAAGAAAAACAGACAGCATCATTTTCTAACAATACGAGTATGATTTAAATATGCACCTTGGAATAATCCATTTTACCGTCGATGTCTCCAACAAGCAAGTCTATCAATTTATTATCTCCCCGCTGACTCAACTCTAGCAACTCATCAAAACTGGAAACCAGGAATGACATGCCGATATGTTAATATGTAGGAGAGGACTATGGTTACCTTTAACAAAACAAAAAGAATTAAAAAAAAATTCACGATATTATGCAGAATATCGAAACAATTAACCTGTATTTGCACCCTGTCAGAAACATTCCCTGACCACAATAAGTACCACCTCCAGCATGTGTCCCATCAACCCGCTGAAACGATCCATTTCCATCCACCTATATCCATCAAAACTAAGAAATTCAATCAGGTCGGATAAAAGAAGGACAGTTAACTAGATAGAAGTATTTTATGTCTAACATAATTAAGATACCGGAATATTACCTTGATAATGCTAACACCAGAGCCGATGTTAACAAGAAGATAGGGGAACAGATCATTTTCATCAATTTGTACAAATTCTTTCTGGCCATCCATGTGTGTGAAAGCTTCATGATGGATTGCCTACAATGACAAGTAAAAATCTTAGTACTGCTGAGTAAAGCAAATTATATGATCTAAGTGAAGCCTTCCAAGTGTTCTGCTACATCTCTAAAGAAGCGCTGTGCAATCTAATTTTCCTGAATTTGTATTTCCATGACTATAGTATTGACAGCAATGGAGTTAACAACAAGAAATGATTTTCAAAGAAAACTGGTCGAGACAAATATTATTTCAGGGCTTTACAAAGAAGCTAGCTCCACGACATTCAATGTCAAATAATGGAGTGTGCATAGCAAACAAGAAATAAGGTGTCAGGATCTTACCTTAAGCAAAAAATTGGCTCCAGCCACCAGAGAATCCATTTCATCTTCCTTGTCAAGATTGACCCCAAGCCTCTCCTTGAAGAGGTTTGCGTACATGTATGCTCCTCCACCTGTTGCCTACAAAAAAGAAAACAATTAGTTAAGTAGATTTGCAAGAAATAAGCCATCTGAAGCCAAATATACTAATGGTTCAAACTAAATAATTTACCTTGATTACCATGTTATTTTTGCTTGCAGCCTCAGAACTCCGCCAATAAATTCCTATGCATATAAAAGTATCTATTATTTGAATAACAATTGACAAGAAGAATAAGCCATGTATTTCATCTGAAAAACGGTAAGGGTGTCTAAGCATATATATATACCACCACGGTGAAGCTGCTTGGAATCAATAAAATCTAGACACTCGTTAATCTTCCGGGTATCAAACTTCAAAAAATGGAGACACCCCCCTTTAACAGGGTAGCTCCTATTGCTACCATTAGAAACTTCCAGTCCCTCTTTCAAATATCTTTTTTGCTTATCATCCACCAAAGGATCTCCATGCCTCGAGAAATAAACCATTTTGATCAGAGTTCCTGAAAATTGAACCAGACAATTATTTTGAGATTCATAAAATACCAACATATATATGGCATAACAACATTTCATAAACAACCTAACTATATCCAAACATATAGTAACAATGTTAGGTAATTAGTGTACCCAAAAGTTCTAAGACCGAGCTTAAAAGGCGCTATAATCCCCTCTTTTGATATCTTTAAGAGCATTGTTCATACTGATACAAACACCATTAAATCCTGGGACGATCTACTTCTTGGGTTCTTGGATTGAACCAACTTAAGAAATTGAAGGAAAATGTAGAGCTTTTGACCTATGAAGGTGTCCCTCAGTCTAATATTTCCAAGTTCCTAATCAGGAAACCTACTGGATTTTTAGGAGACGCTGATAAATTTAAAAAGATTGTGGAAAAGGTTAAAGGAATGGGTTTCGATCCTTTATGCACAACATTTAATGAAGCTATCAACTGGTATCAATGAGCGAAGCTACTTGGAAAAAGAAAGTGGATGCTTACAAGAGCTGGGGTTGGTCTGATGATCAAATTCAAACAGCATTTAGGAAAGCCCCTCATTGTATGATGGCTTCTGAGAAGAAGATTACAGCAATTATGGATTTCCTTGTGAATGAAATGGGTTATAATTCTTCCAGTATTGCTGAAAACCCAGTGATTTTCAATAATAGCTTGAAGGAGAGGATTATCCCTAGGTGCTCTGTCTGTTATTAGAATTTTAGTCTCAAAGGGTCTGATTGAGGAAATTTTTTCTCTGACTGTGCTTTCAGTAATGACAGATAAGTCATTTTCGAACAAATTTCTGAAACCATATGAGCAAGAAGCTCCTGCATTAATGAAGGTATTCCAAGGTCAGCTGAGTTACCAAGAGCTACTTGTGAAATGAAGGATTCGAAGAGATGAATGCGCGTTACTGGTAGTCTGGTATGCAGTCTTTCCCTTTTTGTTTACTTGTTGCCTCTCTAGCGTGTTAGGTCTATGCTTGTTTATGTTTGTTTATTACTTTGGAAATGAAAATTGTGTCACTTCTCATGTATGAACAACCTGGAGAAAATATGTCATGGAGTAGTAGTTGTTTGCTTAATTGTCACTAAGTTAATGTACAACAACTTTGTGCCCAATCTGCATTCTCGCTGTGTAACAGAAGGAAATATATTTGGGCATGGCATGTGTGGTTTGCTGATTGATTTTGGAAGTGTATGTACTGTATTAGACTGCCTCCCATGTGTAGGCAAGAGTCAAGATAAGCCGGATAATCCAGTTAGTTGCTTGTATGAACACTTATGAGTTCTTCGGTGGGAAGCGCTGCCAAAATTATCACATTGATAATGCCATTAAATTGAGTAGTTAATAGATTGAAACTTATAATTCTGTTATTTTGTAGCTCTTTGATGGAAATGGCTAACACATTTAAGTTCGATGACCTTGATCAGATTTTATGAATTGGAATGCCTTGGAAAAATCATTCTAAATTTAGCTAAATCCAGGTTCGGTTTGTGTCAGTTAGTATCTTAATTTGGCTGAGCTAAGTTGACTAATCGTAAAACAGGATGGTCTTTCGACAACTGACTCGGGTATATTAACTTAGCTATCTACAAATATGGCATTCCGTAAATATCTTTTTTAATGGGCTTCTTATAACTTTTTCTATACTGTTGTACGCCAGATTTATGTATATGTACATGAAGAATGTATATATTATTGAATTTCCTAGTTGATACTAAAGGATGTCTATTTTGAGATGGTGTGATTGATTAGGATGTTCATATAGTCTCTGTAGAATGCAACTAAGCTCTCTATGTGCTATCAAGAACCAAGATAACCCGAGTAATCAAGTTAGTTCCGTGTACAAACACTAGTCATGTTTCCATCTGAAAGCTCGTATGTGTCTGTAACTTAACTGTAGTCAAAATGATGTCGAGCTTAGTAGATTACAACTTCATGGTTGCTAACACAAATAGATATAGTGGCGAGGGAGGTGCTTTTGTTATGCTTTGGTGTGGACTTTGTATTTAAACTAAAATTCTGTGGAAGTATAAGAACTTCGACAAAGTGTCCGAGTGTTGTTTATTCAAACTTGGTTTTTTGTTACTCAACTGAACTTCCCGTTCTCAGTAGTGAGGTAGATTGCAGAGGTAATGCTACAAGGTCTTTTGTAAATGTTTTTAGTGTTTCTGTCACTCGAAATGCTGACATTGAAATTTTAATCCTTAGCGTTGCAGGTGAGTTGACAGTGAAACAAACAAGCAGTGTGTATGCAGAAGTCTAAACTTTCTACTGAATAACACTGGACTCTAAAGCTGGGTGTTAAGAGGGTATAATTTGTAACCGACTGCAAGAGATTTGCAGTCGGTTACAATGGATAATTAGCAATACTAGCGAAACATATAGTATGAAATATCTTAAGAAAGCAAGTATGAAAAGAAAACACTCACCTCCAATATCCAAAGCCAAAAGGGGTATATCATCCTGCTGATTAGGTAATAAAATTGCAGGGTCTCTCCCTTGATAATTCTCTTGAAAAATTGCTGCTCCACTAAGATTTAACTGAGGTCGTGCAGGCACTTTATCATTCTCCTCTATTTCACTCTCATTCAAAATGCTGTTTTGAGGAACTGACGAAGCCATGAAGTTCTAAGTCCGATCGTTAATATTCTCAACTCCAACTATTTTTCAAGCTTATTTGCTGGTGTAATTGTCATGCACTGAAAAAAAAAAAAAAAAAAAAAAAAGAATGGGTGCTCATGCATACATAATGATTTGGATCAATACATAGTCAAATAAGACCACAGCTTATTCAAGTCGGTTTCCTTGCTAAATTTTATTGAAGGGCGATTTAGTTTTGTGATTCAGTTGTGGAGTAGTAATGGAGAATCATGTCCAGTTGGAACCATTCCAATTAGGAGAACCAAAGAAGAAGATATCTTAAGAGCTAGTTCTATAATGACATTAGAAGAGATACTTCAAGCAGTGGTCATGAGGTTAGTAGTTCTAATTATCCCAAAACTATTCAATGTGCACCGAAGTCATCCTTTACTTGACTTGATATTGTTAAAGTGATACGATAGTATATTTGATTGTTGTCTTTACTTGAGAACGAAGGAATTCCATAAACACTGTTTTTAGAAAAGATCGACAAATTACACAGTTATGTGTCTAAACTATCATCAGTGGCAGCTGCTGATACATGTTACTACAGTAGCGACACTTTTATGGTGGGCTGTAGATATTTCGGTGAAGTCAATTTATAAATTTGAACAGTGATGTGATAATTGTAAGAAGAAAGCAATGTAGTAAAATTTACAAAATCATCATCGTATATGAATTGGTTTGGTACTCATACATATATAATCTCAGCTTGATATTCTATCAAACAGTTAAAGTACATATAGATATCTAGTTAATGAAGAGTAGATTGAAAAAAAAAACATACCTTTAAGTTGCAGCTTGAGATAGAAAATCAGATAGAATTTGCAGTGGTTATTATGAATTATATATAAGTCTGAGAATCCCCCTACTCTTACAAATCGGATATCACATGACCATCTTCAAGAAACCTAAAAGGGTTCTTCCTACTCTCTCCATTAATCTCGAACCCAGTTCCAGATGATCAGGAATTCAACAATGATCCTACTGGTCTCTCTTGCCTCGGTCATGTAAAAAAAGTCATAAATGTCGCCTTGTTGGGGGTTAGGCGGAACAATAAAGAATTGTGGGGATGTTTAGATGGTGATATTACTATTTAACCCCTCCGTAGAGAAATACTTCAGCTGTACCAAAAACTAATCGAAAATACAGTAGCATTAACTCTCTGCCTCCTCTGGTC
Source organism: Papaver atlanticum (assembly GCA_023531105.1). Classification (NCBI taxonomy): domain Eukaryota; kingdom Viridiplantae; phylum Streptophyta; class Magnoliopsida; order Ranunculales; family Papaveraceae; genus Papaver; species Papaver atlanticum. The sequence goes on along the minus strand of JAJJMB010014022.1, from coordinate 4,054,522 downwards.
TCTGCTATTGTCGTCCGTCCAAAAGGTAAAACCTTTCTTCGCTCCCTGTGCTACTATTTATGAAACCCATGAATTTATAAACAAACCCTCTCTTGTATATGCAGATTTATATATGATTAGTAAAATCAATTTGGTTGTCTCGCATTGAGATTGACCTTAACATTCAAGTGTGTGGTAATCACAATTCTGTTCGATTTCTTTGATTGACTTCGCTGGATTGTGAATTCAAGATAGTATGCGCAGTAGCTAAACGAAATGACCTAAAAAAGTTCAGATTTGATTTGATTTGATTTTTTATTCTTTTTTGATAATGGAAGAAATTAGGGTATTGTTAATTGTATCCAACAACAACAAGATTTTTCACTAGCTAGTTTTTCTGTATGCGAGAGAGTCTGAGACCATTCATCAGAAGTAGCTAAACTTTTGACGACAACTTATTTTATTGAAGTTGGTTTGTTTTACATGAATCAGGTGGTGCATGATAGGCATTTAAGGCTATTTCTTATCCACCTTTTTTTTACCGACTACTATGTACGCTGATGTAAATACTAGGTCTTTAACCTCTAATCAAATGATCACCTCTGCTTATCGGAAAAAAGAAAAAGGAAATTGTGTAATGTTTTGATTTGACTTGAGTGCATTACGTTTTATTTTTTTGTGAATCTGATGTTTTGTGCTGTTATTTGGTGCAGTGCAAGTCATGGCTAGATCATTATCTAATATGCTCTTCAAGGGCATGTCAAATCTACCAGCCACTAATTCTCTGAGAACAATGGTAAGATCCTGGAGTTTGACGGCCTATATTGTTTGTTGCTTTGTTTGTTTCGTATCATAATTTTTGGATGACACTGTCTCAAGAATAATTGATCTTATTTTTTTGGTTCCCCAACTTTTAACAATCCATGAAAAATATTTCGGTAATAGCCTGAGTGCGTGGTGAATAATCGGCTTAGAGTTATGGGTTTTCACAGCCCATACTAACATTCCTCTTGCTAACTGAAACTGAAGGTTGACGTCGAATTGGTATAATGCCAATATGACCTATCTATGTTATTCCAAGACAGTTTGTTGAGTGTAGAAGTTTTGCTTCGCTTCTATGTTGATATCGCTGTAATCATGATTTCATTCTTGGCTAAATTTGTGGTTGTAGGTCTCAGGATCTTTTTGTCGTGAAGGTATGCAATACTCCACAACTGTGCCTAGCGACCCTGACACACATGACGATTTCAAACCCACCAACAAGGCTGCAAATTCCTGCATTTCTTTAAAGGATATTGTTGAGCAGGTACTTGATATTATCATCAAAATCTTCTTCCTTAATGAGCTGTTAAATCTACTTGTCGCTTGGCTGTAAAGAAGAACTTGTTATGAAATTCTTCACTCATTGGTGTGGTTATGAATATTTTCAATAGGATATCAAGGAAAACCCTGTGATGATTTACATGAAAGGAGTTCCTGAGCAACCTCGATGCGGATTCAGCTCCCTGGCTGTGAGAGTGCTGAATGAATATAGTAAGTATCCGCTTGTTCACTTTACTTACAAAATAGTTGAGTAATTTATAGCCTGTACTGAACTATATTTATGACTCAATGTGGACATACACTGGATTTGTATCATATAGTCTAATGTTAGTTAAAGAAATTCGCAGTCAATGTAATTATTTGGCGCTGTTGCTATGGGGTTTTTCTGCAGATGTTCCCGTGGGTGCCAGGAACATATTGGAGGACCAGGAGCTGAAGAATGCTGTAAAAACTTTCAGGTAAAGAATTTCATGTTTGTCTCTGTCAGAATTAAGCATCACTAGTTACTGTGGATGGTATAGTTCAGAACTTTAAAATATTGCGGTGGAATGCAAGTCTAATGCTAAGAATTTTTGGTGTGTAGCCATTGGCCTACATTTCCTCAAATTTTCATTAAAGGTGAATTCGTGGGAGGGTCAGACATCATCCTCAATATGCACCAGGTAAAATTCTATGGCGCATTTTTTTCGTTGAAATTTGGCTGTTCTAATTCTTTTGCTGCCGTTGAATATTCTAATTCTTGTAAGGTGTCCTTGGCAGAGTGGAGAATTGAAAGACAAACTGAAGGATCTTACTGTAGAAGACGACACGCAGGAAAAATGAAGATGAACGGAACACTTGAACGTATATTTTAGATGGTATAAGTCTAAGTTTTGTCGAGTCCATGAGAACGAGAGGATCCTTTTTGTCTTTGTTTTGTAACAAACAAAATGCAGGTGTGACAGAATTTGGTCAATCTGTTTGTCCAGTGACAGCAATAAAGCACTGGAATTTGTTATTTAGAACCTTGGCTGTAAATTAGCAATTGATTATAAACATGATAAAACTCTGGCATTGGAGTATTTCCTCCTTTTCTACCAAATCTTGGGAACAGATTTGTGATTCTGGAATTGGAGGGATTGAGCTAGACCCGTTGTTGGGTTATTGATTCCTTGACAATTCCATGCCAAGATACTCATTTTGGATCGCGAGATGGAACCGATTAGGGAAGGTTTTGCTGGTTAAATATGAGTTAATCAATCTAGACTCAGTGAAAGGGAACTGGGAATGGATTAATTTTACTGAAATTATTATGGATTGGTTATGGGCTTGATAATGGGGGATGTAGAGACAAACTATTTTGGGCTTGTAGAATATGTGTGCGCAAGGGTGTGGAATTGTTGTTTAATGAGAGAACTTGATGGCTTATTTCATGAACGATGTTTTGGGGACTACTCTTCCAATTTGGGGGTGGATATTTGAAGTAATTTTGGGTCACCTCTTATCTAATTTTTTTTAAAATACCAAATTTACCCTTGGTAATTAAATTAGTTAGTGTTAGTGTAATGATTAATTAGTGATTAGTTAGTTATTAATAGGATAGTTTTGTTAGAAGAAGAAGAAGAAGAAGAAAAGATGAAGAAAAAGAGGGAAGAACACTCAAAATGTTATTTTGAGTTTAGTAAATATGATATGAGTGATTCATGTGATGATACCTCCTCCTCAGAATCAGAACCTCCTTCATCTCCAAATATATTTGTCAATATTTCTAATGATCCGGATATGAGTTATTTGTTAGATGATGAAAGCTATTTACCCAAAACTCAACCTAACGACCCAAATGACGAATTTTATCAGCCACAACCAAAAGATGAAGTTATGGGTACTCAGGTATGTCTCAAATTTAGTTAATGTAGCTTGAATTGTGCAAAAAATCGGGGAAATCGAAAATTTCAGGAAGAAATTTCGGCTAGGTCAAAGTAGTTCGGTTAGCAATCCTGCAGAACAGGTAGCCGAACTCTCCTGTATGTGCAGTTCGGTTACTCGTTTCAGCATACGCAGGTAACCGAACTCTGTTTTAATGGAGGTTTTTGAGAGTTCGGTTATCTTTTTCCAGAAAACGTTGCCGAACTAATTTTATAGAGTATACAGTTAATAGTTCGGTTGAGTCGAGTTTAGTCCCTTTGTTACCGAAGTTTATGTTCGGCAAGCTCGCAAATCACGTTCATTGAATAGGTAACCGAACTTTTAAGTTCGGTTTAGTCGATAGTAGTAATTATGTTGCCGAACTATACCATAGAAAATTCCAAAGAACAAGTTCGGCAAGATAGCAATTTTGTTTTCATAACCGAACTTTTTGTTCAGCAAGATCGCAATTTTTTTTCCATAACCGAACTTATTGTTCGGCAGGATCGTATTTATTTTTACATTGCCGAAAATTTTAGTATTTCTTATTTTTAGTTGGTATTGACGTTGTGCTATTACTCGTAGGTTGCATATGATCCAATAGAACCAATGGAAAATCAACCTACCCCTGTTGATATTTTGTACGATGACACGTCCGATCACTACATGAATGACTTGGTATTCAAAAGTCCTTTAGTGGCAAAGAGTTGGGCTAGACAACATGCACTAAAAGACATGTGCGTATTAGTATTGAATGGGAGAGAAAGCAAAACCCGCTTTGAAATGGTTTGTGAGAGAAGCGGTGATCCCGATAAAAGCCACAAGAGGAAGGGTTATGTTTATAAAGGAAAGACAAATAGGAAGAACCAAACTTTCTCAAAGAAGATTAAATGCCCATTCAAGCTTGCATTTAATTACAACAAAGAATTGGGTGGATGGGTTCTCTACAAGGTTATGGAAGGTTGTCATAACCACCCTCGTCCGGAGCATCTTGAAGGACATTTCATGGCGGCCAAGCTAACTCCTGAAGAGATGGACAAGGTTGCTAAAATGAGGAAAATGGGTTTTTCACCGATTCAAATGCTCCAAATACTAAAAGAGGATAACAAGGATAACCACTCATCTTTGTCCACCGTTTGTAATGCAATTGTGACAATTAGAAAGAAGGAATGGAGAGATAGACAAGTGATGCAACAATTTTTTTTTTGGCCAAAGAGAAAGACTACGCGGTTCAAAAGGATGTGGATTCGGACGGAGAGATAACACAACTCTTCATTGCGATCCAACGAGTGTTCAATTGGCTCAATGCTTTCATGAAGTTCTCATAATGGATTGTACTTATAAGACGAACAAGGACGAGATGCCATTGTTGAATATTGTTGGGCGTACTTCGACGCAGTCACCGTTTACCGTGGCATTTTGTTTCTTAAGGGACGAGCAAGAACCTAGTTACATTTAGGCACTACAACAAGTTAAGGAAATCTTCCGAGGTGATGATATTCCTGGGGTTATAGTCACCGACAATGAAGTCGCATTGATGAATGCAATAGAGGTAGTGTTTCCATTAGCACACAATATGCTTTGTACGTTCCATATATGGTGTAATTTGATAAATAGGTGCAAGCCAACAATTTGTCCACCCAAGAAAAAAGGATATGAAGAGATTAAGATGCTACCGGAACATGAAAGAGCGGATGCAAAAGAGGAAGTTGAAAAACAATACGATCTAAATTACGCTAAATGGGTTGCTTTTAACGGTGAATGGGAACCACTGTGTTGGTCTCTTACCGAGGAAGAGTATCATCTAAATCTTGCCGGGTTTATCTCCCATTGGGATACTCCCGATTATCCCGGTGTTGTATCGTATGTTCTTCGCCAATGGTTGGAACCACACAAAGAGAGGTTTTTTAATGCCTATATCAACCAATATAAACACTTAGGAAATCAAGCGACAAGTTTAGTAGAGTCGGCTCACCATCGGTTGAAGAAGAATCTCTTTGGATGTGTTGATAATTTCGCAACCGTGTGGAATGCTATGGACAATTACTTTAAGCGCGACATTGATAGAATTAAAGAGAAGTTCCAAAAAAGCCGTATATTCAAAACGACCAGAAAATATGCCGACCACCCATTGTTCAAGGGAATCCATTACAACGTATCTCGCCAATGTATGAAGTTGTTGATTATAGAAGTCGAGTTGATTGATAAGTGGGAAACCAAGAGGGATGAGGTGTGTGTATGTAACATGAAGAAGTCTATGGGACTCCCTTGTCGCCATATGATAATCAACTACGAGTATGGCGTAATCCCTTTAAGCGACATTGATCCATATTGGAAGCATCTAAGTTTCATCCCTCCTCCAAAGGGAGAAGAAGTCGGAGAGGAGTTTGGTGATAACGAAATGGGTAGAACCGTACTAGAGATGTATCGTGGCATGAACAAGCTCCAAAAACAAATATTTTGGGATGACATGAGGAAAATCATATATCCACAAACTTCGGAGAATGTTTATGAACCGTCAAAAGGCAAACGCAAAGGTAGGCCAAGCAAAAAAGAAACTAAAAAACAACTAAGAGAATATGCAAAGGTGTTACGTAAGAAGAAAAGTGAGCAAACCCCATTTACTAGAGATCCTTCGGCCCATGAGTATACCGCGGCAATGTACCTGGAGCAAACCAAGAAACGGGGTAGGAGTATTGAGGAGAAAGGCGAAACAAGTGAGCGAGATTTGAAGGAAAAAGGTACAATGTGTCCATCACAACCAAGGCAACCATGTTTCGGCGACGTGAAGCTTAAGTCTCCAATTTTCCCTATCCAACCATCTTCCCTATACATGAAGCTTGAGGCTCCAAATAAAGACTATTTGAATGACCTACTCTATACATTAGAGAATACGTTATATCCACCGACGACGTTCCTCCAGATGATAATTGTTGTTTTCATGTTGTCAATCAACAACTTGGGCCTTTCATCGAAGGTGCCAAGCTAAATAATGGGTGTGCAATCACTCATATAAGGCAAAGGTTGTTGTCCAAACTAAAGGAGAATCCGGCATTTTACAAGACAATGTTGTGCGATGGGGTGGGTAGTCTCAATGAGCAATTTGTTAAGTATCAACGTCGTCTTCATGGGGGCCATCCGATCACACCGGATTATTGGATGAGCATACCGATATGTGGACACTTAATCGCCGAGGCATTTAATTGTGTGGTTCATTATTTCTCAAAGTATGCTAGTTTCACCTTCACCCCGAAAACAACCGTATATGTCGAGCAACTCAAACGAAGGAGATGTGTGATGGCATTGACTAACAACAACCACTTTATAGGCCTTCGTTTAAAACCCGATTGTCCACTGCCTCCAATATCCGGAAACTCTTATTGGCCTGCATTTAACTCCGATATAATGTTGGGTTGGTGTATTATGTATGAGCATAACATGGAGATGTGGAAAGCTTTGGAGAAATCGGACGAAATTGTACATGAAGGTCAAATTTCCCTTGAGGATGATTAAATGACACATGTAATGGAACTAAGTATGCTTTTCAATCTAATACTATGTTTTTTGAAGTGTGGTATTCATTATCGAGTTAATTTTAGTATTTTATTGAGTTGACAGATAATAGTTCGGTAAGCACATCTGATTATCCAGGTTGCCGAACACCTGTTTTGTGTCAGATATAGGTGTTTTATTTGAGTCTTCAGAGTAGAGTTCGGCTACCAGTCAAAATGTTGCGAGGTAACCGAACTCTGTCTTCGGCAACCTGGTAGGATTTAGCTGTTCGCCGAAAAAACAGTTCGGTGACCATTAATTTGTCACACTTTACCGAATTTTAAGTTCGGCTAGCTCTGTTCAAATTTAGGTAACCGAACCTTTTACCTGAAGTGTAAGTCACAAACTGGTAGGATTTAGGTGTTTTATTTGAGTCTTCAGAGTAGAGTTCGGCAACCTTGAAAATGTAGCATGTAACCGAACTCTGTGTTCGGCAACCTGGTATGATATAGCTGTTCGCCGAAAAAATAGTTCGGTGACCATATATTTGTCACAGGTAACCGAACTTTTAGTTCGGTTAGCTATGTAAAAATTTCAGGTGGCCGAAAAACAACCTGTATTCAAAATTTCATCCATATAAAATTGAAAACACAAACCCAATTATAATTAAAAACGCAAACAAGGTTGTAAAACAAATATAAAAGTTGTTATACATACACAAACATACGAAATTAAACCATACGAAATCCACAACTAAGATGTTTTTTGACACTAAAACCATACGAAATCACTAATGACCACCGCGACGCACCCTTTTACCACTTTCTTTTTTACCACGAGTTTTAGGTGGAACTTCCTCATCACTTGGGGTTTCATCTACTCGCCTGGTTTCCTCCATGGCGCGACTTGAACATTCTCCTTGTTGTCGACCCCTCTTCAATTGCTTAGACCTACTTGGCTCCATCATTCTATTAGTTATAAGACCCTCCCACTCGCCGTAGAGGTAGGTTTGTTCCTTAGTCGACATCGGCTCTCCACTACGGATTTTAGCCATCCATTTCTTCAACAATTTCGTACCCTTCTTCACCTGATTCCAATTTTAAGCATAAGTAAATATATTTTCAATACTTTCAAACAACAAGGAAGTATAAGAGAAGACATTTTCTTACCACATTATCCCATAACATTTTTGCTTCTTCTCCACAAATAGGCATCTCCTTCTGAGCTCTCTTATCATCCCTTTCCTTTGCCTTCGCCTTCGCCTTATCATTCTTAGCTTGTTCTTCTCTATTTATCACAAAACGATGACTAATTTCCTGATAAAACTCCATATAATCTTCATCACATGCATTTACATCTCCATCACAAGGTACACAATCACCTAAAGGTAAGTAGTAGTTACTAAGTGCATTCCAATGTCCTACCGTAGGAGTTGGTTCATGTTTTGGAACAAAATATTTCTCGGTGTTCTTTGTTCCTTGAACCACCAAATTGAAATTTTCATTCACCACGTCGGGATCCATTTGGACACAACAAAGTTATCTTAGTATTCTCCTTGGATTATATATTGCGTAGCCATTAGGATACCAAATTGGTCCATAGTATGCCGAGACAGTAGAGAAACCATTCATATCTTCTTCATCTACAGGGACATCATCGGGTACGGCGTATGTGTGAAATACCACATCGTTCACCGTAAGTTTATCCAATTTCTCTCTCAATGAAGTCAACTGCTCTTCTTTAGACTTCTTTTGTGCGTCCAAAAACAACCATTTTCCTGCTGTAGGTTCGTCATAGGGATAAGGTGTCTTTTCCCTAGCCAATCCCAATGAAGGGAAGTGGTCATAAATCCAAACCTATGCGAAAATACGAAAATATTAACCACATACATGATAATTGATTTGGGAGCAGAAAATTTATGCGAATAATTTGCTAACTAACAATGTAAAAGCTCACCTGAATAAGAGTTAAGTAACCTCCAATTTGAGTTGTCTTAATCCTCGACCCTTTGCTCATCTCTCCTAGAACAAAAGCAAGCACCCCAGTGGCCCAAGAGTATTGGTTAATCTCATCGAGATTCTCCAAAAGCTGTAGATAATGTGCATCCACCCTATTTCCAGAAGTGTCGGGGAAAATGACGGTTCCTAGCTGATATAACCAATAAGCGGTGACATGATGCATAAGGGTCTCCTGGTCCATCACCAACTTTCCTTTCTCCACCTTCTTTCTTGTCCCTCCAAATTCTTCCTTCAACTTTACCAACTTGAATTTCTTCACCTTCTTCTTGAACGCTCCATTTACCTCTCTTGGATTATACTCATCGCCCCGTTTAGGGGACTTCACAGAACGTCTAAACTCACATTGAGCCTTTCTTGCATCCCATCCTAGACATTTTAGAGCCAATTCTTCAAGAGCTTCATAATGCATCGAGGGGTTGTAGCCTTCTCGAATACATTTACCTTCCACTGGTAAGCCGGTTATTCTCGAGCAATCATCGGGAGTAATTCCCATCTCGCCAAATGGAAGATGCATTGTATATGTCTCGGGATAATACCTCTCGAGAAATGCGGATACGGCAACAACGTCAAAATCCACATGTGCATACTCTATATCTCTCCATAACACACACTGTTTCACCTTTGCTTGAAAATCGTCACACTCCAAAGAAATATCCCATTTGGACGCCTTTTGACGACGAATAAGACGAACTGCATCATTATGATCCTACGAAAAAAACATAACACTATTAATACTTGACGAAACATGTCCCAAAAAAAAAACGTTTTGTTAGGTAAGAATGAACTTAAAGAATACCTTTGTCGCATAGATCTTCGCAGCCCATGAGTGTTTGTAGCCAAACAATGTGGCCCCTCCATCATTTGGAGTACCATAAGTTGGGTTCACTGGTGGCAAACACAAATTATCAGGGGGAATGTGTGAGTATCTATCACAAGGTGGCTTCCTCTTCTTTTTCTCTTTAACAGGAACTATTTCTTGCTCTTCTTCCTCTTCCTCCACTTCATCCTCTTCCTCCTCTTCATCCTCTCTCTCCTCTTCATCATCCTTCTCTTCTTTTTTTCTTTAACAGGAACTATTTCTTTAACATGAACTATTTCTTGCTCTTCTTCCTCTTCCTCCTCTTCATCCTCTCCCTCCTCTCCTCCTCTCCCTCTTCTTCATAATCCTTCTCTTCCTCTTGTCCTTCTCCTTCTTTGCCCTGTCCTTGTTCTTCTTCCTCTACATTCTCAACGTGTTCTATTTGTTGTTCAACCTCTTCATTTCCTTGGTCTTCATTTCCTTGGTCTTCTTCATCATCATTCTCTTCTTCAATAACATTATCAATTGTATTCTCCATCACCTCTTGATTGACTTCCTGTAATGATCCCCCTCCATGTTTTGCATTTTTAGTACCACGGTTTTGGAAATCCAAATGTATCCTACCGCGAGGTGTTGGAGTTCTCAAATCTTCGGCTACGTGGGGATTAGATTTTTTCCCTTTGTTCCTAATGAATGAAAACCACATTATTACCTAAACAGAATATTGTCTTATCAAATAAAATTGAACATGGGATTACATCAAACACAAAATGTTAACAGACTAAAGTTCGGTTATCTGGTATAAGTTGCGAGGTAACCGAACTACAAGTTTGTATGTGACAGATCAAAGTTCGGTTACCACATAGAAAGTGCGAGGTAACCGAACTATATTTTATCAAAGTTCGGTTACCTATATAAATTTATCGAGGTAACCGAACTCATATTTTTCATATAAAGAATGAGTTCGGTTACGTTATTTTTTTGCGAGCTTACCGAACTTCATAGTTCGGTTACCTTAAAATTATTAATTGGCCGAACTGTTCTTCATATTGAAAATTCGGTTACCTATATAAATTTATCGAGGTAACCGAACTCAATATAAAGAAGGAGTTCGGTTACTTTTTTTTTGCGAGCTTACCGAACTTCATAGTTCGGTTACCTTAAAATTACTAATTCGCCGAACTGTTCTTCATATTTAAAGTTCGGTTACCAAATTCTAGGGTTTTAAAAATTTCTCCTAGCCGAAATCTCTACTGTAACTTTAATTTTCAGTGGTTTTTGATGATTTCTTCAACAAAAAACGATTCAATGGAATGGGTATGAAGGAAATTACCTTCGGATTTTCATTTTGATAGAATCAGACTCCTTGGTTGATGTTGGATGCTTCAATTCGTCTCCCAACTTTGCTTGAAGTTGTTTATCAACTTCAAATTGATTTGGGAGATTCGCTATGCTAGCCAGACCCGGACTCAATCCGGGAATTCTTGGTGTCTGCTTAGAACGCATTGTTTTATAAAATTGATTAATCGACGATGAATTTTTTCGAATCGACGATGTATACGAAGAAGAGGAGAAGAAGAAGAAGAAGAAAATAAATAATATGGGTTTTAAAACTGATTTTAGGTTTTAATTTAGGGGTTAGATTAGTGGGTAGTGGTTAAATTAGTGGGTTATTAGGATTAGTTATAACCTTAATTAGGATAAGGGCAGATTAGTCTTCCCTAATCTTTTAGGACACCCCTTAAAATTTAGGGTGGACATTTGAATAACAAAGTAGTCCCCCACTGTTTTGGGGTAGTCCCCAAAACATCGTTCTATTTCATGGAGGTGGTGTAATAGTCGCTAGATATTATGTCCAGACTATATGATACAACAAAGATAGGGATATGATGTAAAACAGTGGGATGTTGTAGATGAGAAGCCACTCCGATTACAACCAATGTAATTACAACTAGTGATATAACCCACAGAATGTTACTCGAGAGTGAGAATGAATTAAGCACAATGAGATCAACTAAGAGATGAATTAAAACTGAACCTAAGTTCGGAGGGAAACAAACTATAAAAAGGTCAAAATAAGGATACAAATGAAGATGTCTAAACTAATATGAATAAAAGAGATTCTATATGAAGTTACTGGGGAATGACCCGTGCCTTGCTATTTCACAAGATTATCAGCTGAAATTATTGATCATACCAATTTCCTAATCCTTCACTAGCAGCGGCTAGGCCATCTTAATCTACACCCTCTATATAAAGCAGCAGCAACACTATAAAAGCTGCTGCTGATGCTGCAAAAAACCATAAGACCAAGATGAGCATAGCGAGTCAAAATCATGTTGCTCAAAACTCAACAAATCGAAGAGGTAAAAATCTAGCACCATTAAGTGTAGAAGCAGTGTGTAAATGGGTATCAGAAAAATGAAGATGTAGTAGCAGAGAGTAAAAAACAAAAGTAGACAGATTCATGTAACAAAAAGGGTGTTTCACACATGTATTTAAGTATTTCAGTTTGATATCCAAGTACACTTTAGTGTTCTGTAGAAACACAACAGCTCCTAAAACTATGCTTAAGACTAAAACATAAAGATACAAGAGCCTCACTTGAACCAACAAGTTGCTCACACTGAACTAATGTTGCCATCACAGCATTTACCAGAAAAGGTTCAAACCAGATGTTGCAACCGAAACACCTCTAAAAATGATGATTCATGTTCTAAACATGGAACTTGTTGCACAAACACACATACCTAATATATACTTCTACCCATAGAGTACAACAGAGGAACAACCGTTCTTGGCTCCGTTTTGGCCTCCCTCTGCGCTTCTTGGCAGGTGCAGTCCATTGCGGTTGCATGTGCCATAGTAACAACTCATGCAACTTTCTTCTCTTTTACAGATTCATTGTCAGAATCATCTTTAGGTTCTTCATTTACATTTACAATCACACGAACAAGAAAACAATCATGCATTAAAAAAGAACCAACTGATAACTCATACTTACCGGTGTTTGCTTCTCCTCCTTTGGTTGGCATCGATAGATCTAGTGTAACAGGGAAAAAAAAACACGCATTAGTAACCTATCAACCAATAAAATGAGTACAAATCCAAATAAGTTGTGTTAAGGTTCTTACCTGGAGACAAGCCAACTTGAAGCTTATCTGCAACATCACAAAGCATCCTGCCAAAAACAGGACTCAAACTCAAAGGTGTACTATTTTCTCCCATATAATATCCTTGACTGTTTTTCATGACATTACCTACAACCACCAGCAGTCGACAATTTAGAAATTTGCATTACTTCAGGAATGGTGCCACCACCATATATAAATATCCAGAAACTTGTGCCAGGAGAGATGATGCACAGCTCTAAGTAGAGTTGAATATGAAACCAGGTCCGATGTTATCGGCGTGAAGCTAGAATAAGAAGTAAAACATGAAATTATAAGAGAAATGTGCTTCTTAAGTGATTGATTAACTGCTAAAGATATCAGGAAGCTCAAAGCACCTGCGCACAGAGATCTGAAGTTTTCTGCATAAAGAAACAGATATAGCCAAGCATCAGGCAATCATATCCAAGTAAACGAAATACACTGTGCTGAATAGATCAAGTCTTGCTTGAGCATTCCTTGTAACGGTAGATATATCAAACAAACAGAACAAGGAACACAAAAAAGAAATCTAAACTAGAGAACATAACTGGTAAGGAAAAAAGAGTAACAATTTGTTCTGAGCATTTGGTTATTCTTTCATGGTTTACAACTCAGATTCACTGAAGAAATAAATGATGTGGTTAATATATTGAGTAAACTGTGGCCTCTCGGTAACGAAATAGTTAGACGAACATATTTGGCAAAGGGGACTATACTCCAATATGACAATACAAGAATGTCACCGCATTTCCTAAGTTTAGATCATTGCAACATGTAGTTTTTGAAATGGTTATATACCATACAGTTCACTTTCAAATTGCATTTGATTTTAAGACAAACAACAAAAACTGCAAAAAAGCTCAATCGATGAAATTAATAAACTTCGATTCAGGAAGTGCAACTACAAAGGAAACATAAAAAGTGATCACATTGGGATCAAGATACTAAAGTAATAGATGAAAAGTGAAGGACATACATACCAAGCATTCTTGGGACAACCTGCCCACACAACCCAATTACCACTTTACCTGCAGAAAGTGCAAATCATAAAAGTTAATGACGAGATACATATATATTGTATCACAGTGCCATTTGCCAACTTAAACATGAAACCTCATTTTTAGCAGATATTGTTTATTGATCAAAAAAACAAAACTTTGTGATAGCTTTCGTCCATTCAACTAAGCAAAAATCTTTGTGAAATAAATATAAAACAATTGCCATAAATCTAAATATCCGTCATAAACTGACCATCATAAGTTGAGTCAGATAATAGTACACACGTACCTAAAAGAAAGCATGAATTTTTACTAATTTTCTTAGTGTATCCACCCATCCTGCAGCTAAATCATTATCTTCTGACATCACAAACTGTATATAATCATCGTACTGATCAAACGTTCTAGTTTCTCCTGCAGGAATGAAGGCTTTCAGAGACTGGATGTTTTCAACTTGAGCATGCAACTGATAATCCAAGTAGGGGCTATACATATCATCTTTTGTATGACCTTCATCATCAATACCAATGCCTGGGGGGGATGCTTTCATCTTAGCTTCAAACATGCCACGACTACGCAAATTACAGGAGGATGATTTTACCACCTCGAGATGTTTCGTTTGAAAATTGTAGAGTTTAAGACATTCTCCATCAAATGAATACAGTAGTACCTGATCAGAGATGCTCAGTATTCGTGTCTGAAAGCTAGCAGTAGTAGTGTCAAAGTGACAACAGAGGGGACCTGGTGGTAAACTTAGCTCCTTAACTTGAACACTTAAACTGTCCCCCTTGATCCACACTTGCTTTTCCTTGTCCTTCAATATATGCAATTGAACCTTAAAACTACAACAACAAAAATTAATCTGAGAATCACAAAGAGGACGGCCATGATGTATGTTTCCCATTGCTTTTTCAGTCAGAGCAACACAAGGGTATCCATTATGCTCCAGAAGTTGATGTTCAACCACTCCATTTATCGTTGTCGTCGTCGGGGCTGGGATCAGATTACATTCAGTAGGGAGTCGAATGAATTGAATCTTGTCCCTGTGGATGTCGAATGAAAGCAACATGTCAATCTTTTCATTAAAAAGAATTTCATATTGATGATTACTGATTGATATCTCATCTTCTTCTACTTCTCTATTGGTTATCCTCCACAAAATATCGCCCCCGCAAAGAGTGGCTGGTGTACGAATATTTCCCCAAGGATTTGTTACCATTCGAGTAGGAAAAGGAGAACAACCTGGTGGTGGGGAGATTTCAGCAACACTAGTAACTATTTTTCTCCATGATTTAGTACCCAAAGTAAAGACCATGGTGATAAACTCCTTATTGCTTTTCGAAGTAAGTATAATTACAACCTTATACACCTCTGACAATGAATCAAAACCCAAACCATGACACAAATACTCGCTTTGCCCATTATTGGGATGCAAATAGAGGATAGAAAGTGTTTCACCCCTAGCCGGGTTAACGACAAGCATTACACCCGGATCATTTACAGCTTTATGCACTAGTGTGATGTGATACAAGTTAAACCATTACAATAACCCACTGGTTCACTTGTACCTGGCAAGATTACGTTCATAAAAAATCTACATTTGTAATCATTCTCTAAGCTCAAAAAGCAAGCTTTTCTCTTATGACCTACCCATACATTATGAAGATCAACGAATAGATTCAATTCACGATTTTTACCATGAGCAAAGTGGGTCTTAGCAAATCGTGTGTCATTAAAAATTGAATTGTACCATAACTTACTGATGCAGCTCCACTGAGCTAGAGTCCGAACTGGTAATCTAGTGAGAATGTTTTCAATTACAAATTCCTCAGGCAGAAGAGATGCAGCACGATCAATGTCATCGATTTCTTTGACTCTTTCAGTGTTGTTCTCTTTTAAAGTTCTCATCTTTTTCGGCATATCACTTATAACTTACAATAATTCAAAAAATCTCAACTTTATAAATAAATCAAGAATAATGAAGAGTTTTGAATTTTGGGTATATAATTAGGGTTCTAGTTAGGTCGGCGATTCTGTAGAAAAGAGAAGAGAAGAAGAACGACATTGAGAAACTAGGAAAACAAAACCTCAGATGACTGCTAAGCAGTGGGGGGTGATGCAAACATCCTCTTAGGCCTATTTCTGTGCACATGTCAAAAAATAAAAAAACCCGTTTGCCATACCAGCTGGCATGGTAAACCAATTATGCTACTATGGGAAAACCACGGAACGACCGAATCTTTATCGCTGGCGGTATTGTCAATAACGCTCGATATTGACTCCAGCGCTGGCGTAATAATCAATATCGCCAACGTTCGACTTTCTAACGCCTATAAATACCGCACCTTGTTCTCTTCTGTTCTCAACTCTTCTCAAATCTTCTGCTCAAATCTCCTGTTCTCTTAAACTTAAACAAATATCTTTCGTTTACTTCTTAAACAAATATGGAGAAAAGAAAAAGAAACAGAAGAGTCAAGGGATCTACTAGTACCCCAGCCAGTGGATTAAGTTTTGTTGTGGATACAAATTATGAGTTTGATAATGTTAGACAAGTAGCCGGTGAAGGTGTGTTCTCTAATCACCTATCTGACCATGAGGAGCGAGTTAATTCGGTAAATCTAAGAGGTGGATTGTTTGAGTTCCGTACGATTTTTCAGTTACTTCCCCCTGTTGTTCAAGAGAGAGTTAGAAGATATCCTTGGCGACATTTATATCATATACAACCTAGAAACCACAGGACTCAAGGAGTTCAAGTTATATTAGAACGATGGTGGAAGACTGCAAACACGTTCTGTTTCAAGGACTTTGAATGCGGTAAGTCAGTTTTTTCTAGTAATTTAATTTTTAGATTATGTGTTTTGTTTTATAAAAATCAACAAATTCTAATTATGAATAATTATTGTTAATAGGAGTTACACCAATAGATTTGTACATGTTAACGAGAACTCCATGTGCTGGAAACTTACTTCCATTTAACAAACTAAATTGGTTATCAGAAGATAAATGGAAACAAAGACTTCCTTTATACTCAAATGAGGTAGAAGGAAATGATTCATATAGACAATTAAAAGTGCATGGGTTAAAAGTGGCTGGGTTAAAAAGTTTTTTTAGACGTTATGCTAGAAGGAAATGATTCATATAGACAACCTGGTAATCAATATTTGTTCCCTGACCATTATGAGGAGATCGAACGTCTGTTTGTATTGTGGACACTAGGCCAATGTTTATTTCCAAATGCTATCTCAGTGGTGTTAATTGGTTTTATCGAAGCATTAGAAGATTTAGAGAAAGCACCAACATATGATTGGGGGTCTGTGATTTTATCAGAGACTTACATGTCCCTCGATGATTGCTCGACGTGTGTCAAAGATAGTTCTAATGCTTTTTGGGGAGTTCTGGAGGTAAGAACCAATATTTTTCACACTATTTGTTTGTTATTTTCACATAAAAAGTTTAGTAACCAATAATGTTATTATTTTTAGTATTGGTGGTAAACATGGTTCAGTGTTTCGGAACCTTCTCTTAAGAATCATACCATGGCTTTTCCGGTCATACTGAAGTACGATTCCGAGAATTGGCAACGAGAACAGATTGAATATGGTCAACATACTGCTATTGTTCATAAGATTTATCAGTTGTGTAGAACAAGCCTTAACCTTGTCTCCCAGTCGTATGAAGCAATACCTGAGTTCGAAGAAGAGCTAGCTCAGAGAATGGTACAGCTAAGCCTTACAAGGATGGTGTTATACATCCCTATTTTTGAAAAGGGTGTTTGGTATTATGGTGAAAGACAACTTCTTCAGTTGCAAAGAAGATCAGTGATAGCCATCAACCTTTATCCAAGTTCAGAGGTTTCCGAAGAAGACTACTTCAAATTGATAAGGGAAGGTCATCAATGGCAAAAAGCTGATGAATTGATCAAGGAGCCAATGGACAGAAATGACTACCTATCTTGGTATAACACTATTTTCAAGCCCAATATTGCTATGCAACCGCAAAGTTTGGGTAGGATGGATTTCCCATCTTTATGTAGGATGCCACTTGCGGATGAATTTCTTCCTTCCCAACCTCCACCATAGACAGGTGACACATTTTCATATCCTTCTCAAAGTTCATCGTCAACCATGCCACCATTTTCTTGGGATGTACAGACTATATCCACCATATCTGGACAGATTGTTAATTATCCAATTGCTTCCAGTGCACTTGATCAGACTTATCCATACTGGAGGGTCAATGCTACAAAGTTGCAGTATCAGACCCAGTTGAACGATTATCATGCTCTATTACATGGATTTCAGAGATTCCACTTGGATGAGTTGCAAAAACTGAGGGAAAGCATGATGTTTGACATGAGTCAATGATTTGACAGTAATGATGGTAGTAGTAGAGGAATGAGTCCTAGTGTTAGAAGAAGTCCCAATGTTACAGAAATGAGTCCCAGTGGTAGAGGAATGACTCATTTGAGTCCCAGTGGTGGAGGAGGCATGAGTCCCACTTGAAGTCAGCGAAGTCGTGGAAGTGAAATAAGTTTGAGACGTCATTCTATGCAGGAGGTACCAGAAAGTTCTACTCCAAACCAAGTGTTAGATACTCAAGTAGTACGTGGTGGTGATGAAAACATTGGCTTGGATACAACTCTTGTAGTATGTTTAGTCATTTTTCAACTGACATAATGACTCCAGGTGGTGGTGTGAACATGAAAGTAATTAGGAAATCAACTTTGTATACCCCAATTGCCTCCACACACACCACCCCCCCAAACTGCCTCAAGCTCATCAGCATTTCAACCATTCCAGCAACCATTGCAGCAAACTCCTCAAGAATATCAACCACACAATTTTAAGATTTGTATCGTGTTCCCATGTGCCCTGAACCCATTGCTTATCAAGGTTATGGTGATTCTGATGAGACTCAAGCACCAAGTCAGTCTCAAACCGGCTCGCTAATTGATATGTTGAACAACACTCTTGATCCATAAAACGCGGGCAACTGGATCTTTGGTCAGGGAGGTTATGGACAAGGTGATGAGTAGTTTAAATGTAAGCAATTTAATTATGTAAGCAATTTAGTTGAAATGTAATCTCTTTTTTTTTTTAAATTAATGGAAACTATCTTTTAGATTAATATTCAAATATAAACTAGTTTTACATTTCATTAAAAATTAACCTTGATTGCATAACACAATATTTAAAATTTGAATCCCTGCACATGAACATTGTAGAGTTCATAACATTTCTCGTGACTAAACCATCTTCCGTTGTCTTTGGCAAATTTTGTACGATCTCTAATTTTTAGTTCTTCATTTGACAACCCAGGATTATCCCCTTTTATCAACCACATAATTTGCTGATACTTTCTAACATTGTTATTGATGAAACAATAACGATTTTGAACACACTCATTTGTTCTTCTTGGATTTATGTGACTTAACGTCGTAAACCTTTGAAACACAGTGTCCCATAAGTTAAAAGTCTCTAAATTGGAATCTTTATCGCTTGCAACTGAAACCCAACATATAATTAGAGAAACATCTTCCTATGGAGTAAAATCCACTTCGGTTATGCGAGCACTCGGCATGTTGAAATGAATTTGAAGTTGGGTTGGAATGAGTTGAAATTAGGTATTTATAGGGGGGAAATTGGTAGCCGCTGGATGAAGATCTAATAAGCGTTGATCAGACCAGCGAGCGCTAGCGCTTTAATGACCAGCGAGCGCTGACTTGACCATCGAGCGATGAACACTCTATCGCTCATTGGAAACTCCATCGTGTATGCCTATATGTTATTCCTGGCATATAGGCATATGAGTTTGGTAGTTTGGCATACCCATAGTGGGTGCATATATGCCAAATATATGAGTTTGGCATGTTCATAGGAATAGGCCTTAGGCTGAGTGTAGTGGAGAGATTTGTGGTAATGAAAGTGACATAAAGCAGTGGTTAAAGCCTCTAAAAATCTTAATCTCCTTTCTCTGCTCGAAAGCAGGGAAGATGAGCGGGGATTTCAAAATAGGTAAGGAAAAGATCAGCACCAGACAAATGGAAAAGCGAAGAAATTGACCTCTCTTTTAAAAATTCAGCGAGGAAATCAGCCTCGATTTCACTGAGCGAGGTGCGTGACATCACTCATTTGTTCAGCGACTCCCAATGCCTTGCTGAAAATAAACTTGTTTGACCTTTTTATTCTTACACCCCGATTACACCCTACGACATAACTCACACTTCTTTTATACAATTCGTGCTCTCCTTGTAAACCTTGATATTATAGTCGATAATTAATGGTTCACCACCGGGATCAATGTGACCGAGCTTAACAAGGACGTGCAGGTGTTTTTATTAATTTCAGAGAGCGACAATAGTGGTACATGTATCGATTATAAAATTGTAAACGTAGCTCGTTCTGGAACATAATAATCTTCTTCGTTAGTAACAAACAATTTTTTTGGACACAACGTTGAATATGGAGGGTTATTTCTAGCGAACTCAAAAATAACCAACCAAAAAATGAAATTAAAATGTATTAAAAAAGACTAAGATGTAAAGGATAAATATTGTTTGAAATCTATGTTTGTTTGTTTTTTGGTAGAGAATGATGGTATTTATAGTAAACTTCTTGGTCTGGATTCATTGAAATTTTAAATTACATTGAATAACTTTGTTGATTTTTGTCGTATGTACATCTCACTAATATTTTCCTATCATCCCATGTGCTTGGTTTTATTTTGTATCAATGCAACTTTAATTCGTTGGGTCATATCACTTTTCAGCACTATTATTTTCCTTATATCTGTTGTTGCCATGTATTGTCATAATTTGAATATGCATTATTTCAAGTCATTAAATCATGTGGTCATTGATATGTGTTGGTGTCTTATCATTTTCTGACACAAAAAAATAAAAAATTACATTTTACGATTTAACACAACCAAGGGCCATCATAATATCTTCTCGTATACATTAATGGTTTTTCAAAAACAGCAAGGGGCGATTGTAAATAGTAGGGGTCGTTGTTTCAAATTATCAATGATGGTCATTAGCGGTAAATTAAAGAAACAAATTGATCCTGAGAACAATAAAGTCCCACTATATTTTACTTAATAGTCGATTACACAGATGTATTCACTCTACATTGTATGCCGGGACTACATCCTTTAAGAGCTCATACAATTGATCATACTTAAATGGCCTCTTTTATTTTGCACGAAATTCGATGCGAGCTCTTGTATTCTGTAGGAAAAATAAATTAAATGAATAAGTATCGACAGTTTTTTTGGTTAGACCAAGTAATTATTAAGGTGATATGTTTACTTACGCGAGCTTCATAGGACAATGCAGGATGACCTATGTTTACGTCAAACAAAAATGTAACAAAAGTATCGATTTCGGTGGTGATCAAAGCGAATCTTTTTTTAACAGACATCTTTGTTTGGCCGTTTTCGTTTGCTGTAAGATCTTCGAAGGATTGAAAAACACGGCGCCAAAAAATAGATTGTTCATTTTCACCATCTCCCGGTGGACCTTCTTTTGTAACTGAAATCTATGCCTCCACAACCCCAAATCTTCTTCACTACTAAAGCGCATGATTAATTTTATACAAATTATAAATCTCTTTGTCTTACAAGTTATTGAAGAGAACTCAGTTAAATTCATGGCCTTAAATAGGAAGAGTGAGTGAGAAAAAAAAATGAAATAAAGTATGTGATCATGCTCACCACAAATGGACTAAGTGGTATTCTAGTGCGGAATTGAAATCCCCTACTGACAAATTTTATCTTCTTGAGTTAGATGGTTTTTGGTAAAGAGTAAGGGTTGCTAGTTAACAGTAAACGACTTTTGAAAAAAGTTTAAGTTATTTGAATAAGGGTTGTTCGTAAATAGTCAGGGGTGTTTTTTTTAACATTTATGGATTTTCGGAATTATTAAGGGTCGTTTAGATACAATATAGGGTGTTTCTGAATAGAAAAGGTTATTCGAAATTGGTAAGGGGTAACTGTATAAAGTAATTGGTGCGTGTAAAAAGCAATGGAACTTGAAGGTTTAGGGTATGAGATCTTTTAAACATTAATCCCCACCAAGGAGTAGGTCTGATCCTATAAATTGAAGGGTTACCAATAGGTATTTCACACACCAATTCCTTTTGTTTCCTTATACATCTTCTGTCCACAGTAACGGTCTTTTGTTCGTTTGGAATCATTGTAAAAATAATAATAATTCAAAGCTACAATGACTGCATTTGATTCCGCAAAAGATTTGGTGATAATGAAAACTTGGCTAGCACAAAGCTCCCGTGAAGATGTTGAACGAGGCTTCGTAACAGATGCATCTTTCTGGCGACGGGTACAACAGTTTTATAAAATAAAGTTCGGAATTAATCGGGAAAGAACGACAAAAGACTAAAGGAGCGGCATAGGGTAATCCAGAGAGAACTTGATATTTTTTATGACCACAACACACTCTCTGTCGAGAACAACCCTAATCCCGAAGAAATGACAACTAAACAATGGTAAATTTAAAATCCGTCTATTTATATTGATTTTCATTTCATCGAAATGGACTTAATATTAATCTTTCAATGTTGTAGGAGCAATGGGAAAGAACAGAGTATCACCGAGTTATGGGGGTGGAATTTCCTCATAATGAAGTTTTTGAATTTATGAAGACCAAGAAACCAGACATGTTGACAGAGATCAAAAGCAATCTCAATAGAGTTGTCGATAACGATGAATTAGGAGATTCGTACGAGAAAGAGTTTGAATCAGACGGTTTACCATATGATTATTGGGAACCTTCTTATTTACTAAATATTTTGTGGGTAAATCTGTTTTATACCTTCACGAAACAACACTCGTCCGTTTGAGACACCTTACGGTTTAAAGGCTTGTTGCACATGCTAGTGTAACCGTGATTCCTATGAAAGTGAGTTAGGTTTTGAATTATGATTTTTAATGTACCAAAATGTTTATAATAAAACTCTTCATTTAAAAAGGTGTTCATTACATCATGGCAATAAAAAAAAACATATTACATCATAATCATTACCTTTTCTCCCTATTTCGAACTAACACATACGACCAAACTTAACATCATAAACATCTCTTGACCAAACTAAAACACATAATAAAACATAAAACCACATGTTACATCACCAACTTCATCTTCATTGGACTGTAGCATATTAGGTCCATTCCACCGACTTACATACTGAACATTTCCAGAAATGTCTGCCAAACGTGCTATTTTATTTTGAGCGGTGGAGTTTCATATAAAATTTGCAGTCAGGGGTTGAGCAAGAAGCATTTTTTTAGTTCTCAATCTTAATTTTTCCTTTTTTCTTCAATTTTTTGCAAAGTTCATCGATCTGTTCATCTTCCTTGGCTTTTATTGCATCTGACATCGACTGCAGTTCTTCCCTCGGCGACTCCATTACCATCTTAATGCCAGTACAATCTTTTTGGGGACACTTTGAGTAGATCCATGGGCATTCTAGAAAGCTATGGTTATCCTTGTAACATAATGGATAAATCTCTCCGGCTTCCATACAAACTATTTGTTTTCCCTTGCGATTAGAACTCATTTTTGAGGATTGTTTTTCTACCCAGGTTTATTTAGAAGAGATGTAAGATAATTTGTGGATATTTTTGGGCAACTTTACTGAAGTTTTTATATTATGAGTCAAATGCGAAAGGGACGTTTGTGAACAGCGATGACCGTTTATAAAAAGTTTGGGACGTTGGTGAAAAGAATGGGTCATTTGTAAACAGTGATAATACTATTTCAAAAATATATAGAGTCATTTACTGTTACCGTGTTTGTTGGTTATTAGCCATACATAGGCTCCATCAGAACCATTATAGACACCCGACTCTAGAAAAAAGTAAAAGGCGTTTACTGTTACTGGATGTGTCAAATTTAACCTATAAATATGCTTCATCGTCCACCATTATGCACAATTGTTTTTAAATTTTTTATATTTTCATTGCGATAAAGTATTATTTTCTTTTAGTTTTATATATTTTTATCTACGTTGCATGGCAACCCGGTACACTTCATAGGAAGACGAAGCTCTAACAAGGGCGTACTGCAACGTTTCGAATGATCCATACGTATTAACAGACGAAAAATCAAATGAGTTTTGAATTTGTGTCACTCAATTGTTTACCAAAATAATTAGCAATCACAACCGTCAGACATGGAAATCATTACAGTCTCGGGTCTTCACCATAAGGAAGGAGGTGAACATTTTTGTTGCACTCCAGATACCGATTTATCGCAATGTGCCTGAAGGGTGGTCTGAAGAAATGATTGTAGGTGCAACACTGTAAATGTATACATGATTTTAAAATGATTTTTTCATTTAAACACTAACCTTATATTTGTTTTATTGCAGGATACACATGCGCGGCAGTTATACGTCCAAAATAAGGGAAAGACATTTATGTATCACAATTGCTAGCTCAGCATGAGGCATCACTTTTCTTATATGGACCCCAATTGTTAGCCCGTCGTCAGGGATGATTGCATCAAACAGTTTGGTTTTGTGGGTGCACCTCTATGTAAACCCTCACGAGACTAAACTCGTCCACCAGGGTCGCCTGGTGGTTTAAATTTAAAGGATTGTTACACGGGCTAAGTGCAACCGCGGGTCCTGCGACAAGGACATAATTATGTTATTTGTCCATGTATTATTAATAATGGAAAATTTGTTTTTTTCCTTTCGGTTTTGTCCCACTAAAATTGAGCAGTGTATCCTACTAATGAAAAAGTTGTTGATTCTTCTTACGCATCTCCAAACTTCAATGATTTTATTTTTCCTTATACATCCACACAAGTATTGTCAATATCAAAGACAGATACTCATTAAATACTCAAATAAAAAACTAAGCTCTTAAACATATTAGGTCCACCTCAAAAATTTTTGACAATCATAGCTCATAACTCCGGTGGGCTTTTAAACTAGAACGGTACTAGACTACCACATTGATCTTTAAACTGCATAAAATTAAATTTCTCTATCTCTTAGTGCGAGATTCAAATATCAATGCATTTTCGAAATGATAAAATGGCTCTTTTCTCCACGTGGTATAAGCATCCTGTGCCGCAAACCTGTCACCTTTGTGCCTGGCGAGAAACTCATTGTACTTGGTGCACAATTTCTTATCGTGAAAGAATATAAAACAAACGTGGGCTGAATCATATTGATAGCTTGATTTTTTGCGCTTATCGCTCAACTTTCCTACAAAAGGACCATCGTATACCTGGAGCCAAAATATACTCTCATGTTGATGTTCTTCGGATAGATCCTTGACTATGTAATAATTTTTAACTCATTCGGTCTCTTCCTCAACATCCTTCATTCTTTCCCTTAGTTGGAATTGATCTTGACCTCATTTCTTTGACGCCATTTTCTCTTCATATTTTTTTACAGCCGGTGACGATGATATGGTTTTTGTTGTACGTATTAGTTTGCTTAACACTTCATCCATTAAATTAATATATTTGTTAGGTGATGAAGACGAAGTTGCATTTGTAGTTGCCTATTCTGTTCTTTTGTGTATCTCTTCTTCCATTGCAGCAATTGATTTGGTTGTTCGCTTGCATCTTTTAAGTATGTTTTCGATAGTTGATGATGATGGACTTGACATCTTCAAATGGAAAAAAAATAACAATGGAGAAAGATTTTTATGAATAAGGTAGTGTATGATAGAGAATATGTTATCCTCTTTATATACACACAAGGGACCAACGGCTATAATTTAAAAAAAAAAATATATAGTTGTAATGCTATAGAGGTTAGTGGGAAAACAACAAATATTTATAAATTAAAAATCAGTCCCCTGTTTTCGGCATACTGCCAAGCTATAAAGGTACAAAGAGACGTTGGAAAACTGACAACGCGGAGGGCCAATACTTTAATTGGGAAAACTACAAATATTTATAAATTAAATCAGTCCCTTGTTTTCGGCATACTGCCATGCTATAAAAGCTGAACAAGACATTGGAAAACTGAAAATGCGGAGAGCCAATACTTTAATTGGGAAAATGACATAAATTAAAGTTGGTTGTCTTGCAAATTCAATAAAGCATGTCTGCATTACTGAGTACAATAGTGTGTTGGAAAACCTGTAAACACTATTAAAGGAATCAGAGAGGATGCAAGTTGGGAAGAAAATAATGTCCCCTACCACACAAAATAACACAATTCCCCCTACCACAAGGTGTATGACAAGATTATACAGATATAAATATCTCCAAATACGTATAGTCAACATCAAACAAAGATAGGAAAGAAAATTACAAATATTAAAAAGTTTTTTCTTAAACATACTAATTTCATCTAAATTAATTTGGTCATTTAAAGCTCATGAATCTGGTGGGGTATCCATAACACAATCACAAGTGTTTTGCATTGAAAGACCAATGTTGAGATCCATACCCATCGAATCATCTACCTGACTCTTCAAACATATTTCCTTGATATACACTTTGAAAAGACGAGGGTACCCAAATATACCTCAATCTAAAACTTTTCCACCTATAAGTCCTTTCTCCGAAAGTGATTGTCTATGGACTGAGTCAAGACAATACAACTAATCGGTTCACACTTCGTGTGATCGTCTATGGATACGAGATCGAGACAATACGACAACAAGATAACTTGTGTGATTGACTATGGATACAAGATCGAGACAATACAACAACGAAGTATGATTACTTGATGATAGATTCGGACTTAACCAAACACTATAGGATTGCTATCAAGTAATTAGGAATTAACGTTTGTGTATTTTACTTCTAATTATAATAAAACAATTATAATTGCGGAAATAGAAAAGTAAAAGACACAGCAAGATTTTGTTAACGAGGAAACCGCAAATGCAGAAAAACCCCGGGACCTTGTCCAGAATTGAATACTCTCATAATTAAGCCGCTATACAAAATCTAAACCAACTTCGTATAGTTGATACCAAGCAACTAAACCTATAGTTCACCTAGTTCCCTCAGTATCCCTGCGCCTACAACTTGTAATAAGTCATGCACTTGGAACAATTCCTTTGGTTCGTATTCCAAACAGTAAAGGAACAACAAATCTTTTCGGTAACAACTCTTTTCAAACAACATGAGTTTTACAAAAGGCTCTTCCGTTTATCCCAATAAACTCCTTTGTCGGGTTCTTAGATCAATCTCTTCAACAACTACCAAAGTAATTGTTTAGACTATGCAATCAATACTATAAATCACAAAGAAATGTATTGATGGTGATCTACTCAACTAATTAATCA
>JAJJMB010014022.1:3960663-4027586 GCA_023531105.1 Papaver atlanticum | reverse complement strand
TAATTCCTTAATACTATGTCTAACTAGAGTATAATCATTCACAGCTTCGCAGTTATTTTTCAATATGCACGACTTGAAAGATGCGTTAGGAATGAAACAGAGCAAGTCAAATATTACTAACCTCAAGAGGAAGGATGATGTCGTCGATGTAGCTCTTTACTTCTTCACATTCTTCAAGTCTTCACGTAATACTTGTAAGTCTCATATCCTAGTAACTTTCTAGCTAACCTATACGAAGGTTACTCTAGTAAATAATCAAGCGACTCTTTAAATGAGTTTTGATTCACTAAAATATGACAACCAAACTTGACATACCAACGCTTGGTGGGTTCAACCGAGCTATGCTCTAACACACTTGCATAGGGGTCTTCCGTTTGTTGAACTGGTTGGTAACATTCTTCAAGATTATACATAATAGTACCTGAAGGTTGGGGATTGCCATGTGGAGTTTCCGTAATACCTTCCTGTTGTCGATACGTGCCGTGTAGTATGTGTTCTTATGGCAATTGGGGTGAAAAATTACTACTGGGTGTCCCACCTGTGGTAAAACCGGAAGAAGAAGAGCTCCCACGAAGACAGTACTTTCTGGAATGGTCTCGAACAACTCTTTTAGATTCATTGATAAACATGTGTTGCTCGAAACATAAGTTCAAAAAATCCTCCTAAAAAAAAACAATTAATCCATTATACAACAAATACTAGTACAGAAAGACAAGGTAAAAAAAACTATAACGTACTTACCCGTCCGGCAGTAATATGATCAAAATTGTAGGGATAAGATGTAGGCCTCGGCACCTCCAAATATGTAATATCCCCATTAATGTACACAGGGAAATGTCATTCAACTACTGATAGTTCACTCACCGACTCGTTGTCAGGATCATCGTCATAGGACTGAGACATCATGTCCGCAGGTGGACGTGAGGGTCTGCATCGAAGTGTACTATTAACTACACCAATCACATCATGGTTCTGTACGTGTGTTACTCCTTCGAGAATTAATCTTCCAATACTCTTCTCCTTCCACCAGGCATCGTACAACTCAGCCTCAGGGAGCAACAAGTAATTATGTACGGGTTCAACTACGATCGGCTGGACAGAATATAACTCGAGGGATCACATGGGATAACTATTTCACCCGTAATATACCGCACACATCTTTCACCGAGGTACACACTCAACCTCTCACCCTTCCAGCCATAGAATACAACTCTAGTCTTTGATAAGTTTTTTGCCACCATTACCTCTTGATACTCGTTGTACTGATCATCTCTCCAAGGTTGCCATATAACAGCTTCTTTAGTTCTCATGTCTATTTGGTGTCGGGATGTACAAATTGAATGCTTGTAGTTATCAACTTGACTTCACCCCGTTCGATTTTCCTTCATAAATAATAAAATTGCGGGATAGAGGCACTGATTACTGATCATAGTTTCGTCTATTCTCAAAAGTGGTTGGCAATTACGGAAATAAAAGTAGTACCAATACTCTAGAATATTCCACATCCCAGTCATTTCATTACGATCGCTAGAGTCCATCTGTCAAGGCAATCATACAAATTTCCTAATGTGACACTACCCCAATCATATTGGCCCAAGTTATGAAAATTATCCAACAATACTAACCATCCCTTATGTACTCTTGTTGTGGTGTTTCCCAACAGAAATCTACCAATACACCATAATAAAAAAAATCTAGTCAATTCTTCCCATACACCCTGGTTGTGTTGGTTTTCCATTCTACTAATGTATTGTGCAAGAAAACTCAATGGAATGGAGCATGCAGTAGATTCCCATGCACCGACTATCTCACGTGGACAACCATCTATAGCCACTTGCTCTGCAGTGGCTGCTCTTTCATCCCGGTTTTCCTTCACACCAGAAAGATACGTGTTATTATATCCTAAATAATCTCTTTTCTTCAAACCAGCAGGTATTCTTGGCATCGTTCGTCCACCACCTATTGGAATACCAGTTAGCCTTACAAAATCTAAAGGTGTTATTCCTAACTCGAACTCCGGGAAATGAAATGACCTAGTTTTCTTCCACCATCTCTCCATAAGTGCTTCGATTAATTTACAGTCGGCACAAGATAATTCAAATTCAAACACCAAAGAAAAACCACAGTTTTGTAACACATCGAAGGCTTGAGGATTATTTCTCACCACTATGTCATGATATTTCTTCACTAGAGACCAACTTGTTTTAAATTGCAACCTCCTATCAACTGATAATTTGTCTTTACTTTTATGCTTTACATCACCCTTCCTAGACAAAATCTCACTTGACGCCATTGCCATTGACTACAATGAAAACAAGCACAACATATCACATCCTCCATTTATGATTATAAAATTTTCATCTAAATTGAGAATTTTAAATATTATCCAAACATTATAAATCAGTAACAATTCATTCATCTAAATCTAAATTTAAAAAAAAAAAAACCAATTTTATATGTCTCTCCATTGAACCCTAAAACCCTAACATACCAACAATAATACAAAATCAAATGAAATTGATACTACAAAACACACATCAATTAACCATCAACATATTACCCAAGACAAAATCAATAACAATCAGTCAACAAAAATACTACAATCAAAAAAAATAATTTGGTTCAATTTCATACCTCACTTTTAATTGGTGTTTAAAATCAAATTAATTGAAAGCATATGATCATCATCCCATCAAGATCAAACCCCTTCAACGGATTCATGTAATATTTCAGCAATTACTCTCACTGAATCACTCCTCTAATGGAAAAGAAAACACTAGGAGGAAGAAGAGAGAAAAAAAACTGAAGTCGAATGGAGGAGGAGAAACCGAAGTTGGGTTTCTCTGTATTATTTGGGAGAGGACGCTCTCATCGCTTTAACGCTGGTTAACCAGTCAAGCGATGACTCCTTACTTGCTTTCACCTTTTCTGACAGGCGAGGTTCATTCCTCGTCCAGGCGAGTATGATGTCATCTCCCATATCTAAATTACCTCCTGTTAGAGCATAGCTCGGTTGAACCCACCAAGCGTTGGTATGTCAAGTTTGGTTTTCATATTTTAGTGAATCAAAACTCATCTAAGAGTCGCTTGATTATGTACTAGCGACAACTTCGTTTAGGTTAGACTAGAAAGTTTAGGAATGTTGAGACATACAAGTATTACTCGAAGACCTGAAGAACTTGAAGAAGTAACGAACTACAACGACAACATCATCCTTCCTCTTGAGGTTAGTAATATTGACTTGAATTGTTTCATTCCTAACGTATCTTTCAAGTCGTGCTTTATTGAAAACATAATTGTGAAGCTGTGTATGGATATATTACTTTAGTAGTTAGACATGATCATATGATCATAGTATTATGGAATTTGACTACGAAGTATAACGCTTATCTTTTGAACTTCGTAGATATGACATCGACATAATCTTATATTGCTGTTATGATTATGTGAATGGGGTATGGTGAAGATTTCATCCTAGGAAACAATGTTTTACATTTGTTTAAAGGAAGTACATTCATGAGCGTGTTTTATGAATCGAAATGGAAATCGCTAGGCTTATTGGTATGTTATTCATTGCAAATATTTGGATTACCAATATGTGTGGGATGGTAGAATCGATCATAACTTTGTTTTGTATCTTGGTATAACTAATCACAATGCCTGACTTATGATTTGGTATGACTAGTTTTGATTAATTAGTGTAACTGATTCTACGTAATCACCATGAGATGGTATGATCGATATTTGTAATTGGTGTGACCGATCCTAGTAATTGGTGTGACCGATCACAGAGAGTTGTGTAATCGATCCTTGTAATTGGTGTAACCGGTCCTAGTAATTGGTGTAACTGATCCTGGTAATTGGTGTAACCGATCCTAGTAACTGGTGTGACCGATCACAAGCAATACCATGAGTTTATGGTAACCGGTCCTGGTAATTGATGTAACCAATCTTGGTAACTGATGTAGCCGTCCCTGGTAACTTGTGTGACCTATCACAAGTGTTTCCATAATTAAGGTATAACCGATTCTAGTGATTGGTAGAATCGATTGAACCCATGTATGTGATTTGATATTTGATTAATCACATAGTTGTCTTGGAATACAAATGAACCAATTCTAATCTTGTTTGGAAGTGTGGTATAATCGATTCCAAGATTGTAAATATGAAAGAGGTTTTAAAAAAGAAGAGATGTAAACATACTTTGAACACGTACATTAACTCTTATCTTTCATTGTTCAAAGATATTCCTTATTACTCAAGGAGATCCTGTGCCGAAATAAATTAAGAATCTTTTAATTAAGGTTGTTAGTTTTTATATGCTTTAATTACCAGCAATTAAATGCATATCTCTAGAGAATAAAAATTAGTAATGTGCATTTACTAATTGGGGATTTTCTATTGAGAGATTTCGGAAATATTAGACAAAGCATTTATTGGAATTAGGAAAACCGAATGGGCATTTATTGCATATCTTGAGAATACTTTCGGTTTTGGAAATTCCTTGGTGTACAAACATCCTTGGTCTATAAATACCTAAGTTTGCATTTCTTGTAAACTATTTTAAGAGCCAGGAAAAATTCATCTTTTTGTTGTTTCTAGTGGAGCCGTCTATCCGGAGAGGAAAGTACCCTAATTAGGCGAAATCTCTTACGACCGCTCGTTTAAAGACTTTTGTGGGATCAAGAAGCTCTACGAGTACCGTTGGTGGGAAACTAGATAATTGCAGTGTTACTAGTTTTATTTGATTTGATTGACTAACGGTTATTGAAACTTTGATTGCACCTAGTTTGTTTATGCTTGAGAATCTTCTCTTCTGATATAAGATTCACTCAAACTAGATCGAAGTATCAACGGGATCTTTAGAACTGTTTGTAGATCTAAATATATCTTGTGATAATCCATTTTTAACAGA
This sequence comes from Papaver atlanticum, assembly GCA_023531105.1. Lineage (NCBI taxonomy): Eukaryota > Viridiplantae > Streptophyta > Magnoliopsida > Ranunculales > Papaveraceae > Papaver > Papaver atlanticum. The sequence goes on along the minus strand of JAJJMB010014022.1, from coordinate 4,022,671 downwards.
CTCCGTTCTGTGCGTGATTGATCACAAGAGATTCAAGTGGTGTTGTGCTGGTTTTAATTGAAGATTAAAGAAGATTTGAAGACGAAGAAGATTTCTTATTTTGTTTCTCATATATTTGTGTTGCACAAACCTTGATCGGATGGGATCCAACTAGAATCGGATTTATTCGATTGATTAGTTGCGTGAGATCGGCATCGCTTTATAGTTTCTCTTTGAGATTTATATTGATTGATTATGAATTTAGACTTGACTATTTCGGTAGTTAAAGTTAGATTGATCTAACCAGGCAAAGGAGTTTATTAGCTTAAACGGAAGAGCCTTTGCATATGACTTAAGAATTATTTGAACATAGAATCAATAAAGTTGTTACGAAACAGATTTGTTGTTCCTTTACTGTTTGGAATACGATCCAAATGAATTGTTCCAGTGTGTGCACTCATCGAAGTCGGAAGCACAGGGATACTGAGGAAACTGAGTGAACTAGGGGTAGTTGCTTGGTCTCAACTATACAAAGTTGGTTTAGATTTTGTATAGCGGATTAATTCTGGGAGTATTCAATTCTGGACTTGGTCCTGGGGTTTTTCTGCATTTGCAGTTTTCCTCGTTAACAAAATCTTGTTGTGTGATTTACTTTTTTATTTCCGCAATTATATTTGTTTATATAATTAGAAGTAAATTACACAAACGTTAACTCCGCATTACTTGATAGTGATCCTATAGATTTTGGTTAAGTCCGAACCTATTATCAAGTAATCACACTTTGGTAGTCGTATTGTCTCGATCTCGTATGAGGACTTTGAGGCTTCCTTGTGCTTCTTTTTCTTAAAGTATTTGTAAACGACTATCAATGCAAAAACCAGAAGCACAATAGCACCAATTACAACACCGGACAACACAGCTGCTGGGATAAAAGCTTTCTTATGTGCTCCAGGTTCACCATCAGGAGGAAACCACAGATCAACACCCCTCCCTGAGTAGAACTGCGGGTAATCTAGTTTAGTGTTGATAATCAAGTTTAACTTATATTTACTCTAAAACAAAATTGATAATGACTAATTAACCCTTACATAGTTTAGTCTTGATAATCTAGTTTAGTGTTGATAATCAAGTTTCACTTATATTTACTCTGAAACAAAACAAAATCAGATTTTAGAGTTGAAAAAAAAAGTGTTGAGGAGAAGAAAAGAAAAAAATTTGTGATATTTGTGAAACCCTAGGTTTTGATTCACTCAACCAAAATGAGTGATTCCAGTGACAAATTTGAGATGGGTGAATCTCTATATGATAGAGAAAACAAATACTACATACCTCTTGATGGAGATCCGGATATGGAGTATTTGTTAGATGGTTGAGATGTTTTAACCCAAAGTGAAGGTCAATCTCAATCAATTGAAGAAATTAACCAACAAAGTGAAGAACTAGTGACTAAAAATGACCAGGTATACTTCTAAATTAGTTCCAATTAGCTTTTTGTTGCTCAAAATTATCTAAAGTACGTAAAAAAATCCAAACTTTTACATTTTCATAGATACTTACTGTTGGAATTTTTCACGTAACCAACCGTAATTTGTAGTTACGGTTCGTAAAGGATGAACTACTAACCGTAACTAGTTTATGCGCTAAATGGATTACCTTGTGACTTCTAAGTCACTTTTTTCACACCTAAAAATGGATTACCTTGTGACTTCAAAGTCACTTTTGAGGGAAACTTTGGAACTCTTCCGGTAAGATTATTGTTCGTAACATCAATAGTTTGGAGCTGAGTTAATCTCAACAAACTGTAAGAAATTGAACCTGTGAGATTATTATCATTCAAGAACAACTCTTTAACGAAGCAAGATCTGCAAAATCTGGTGAAATCGAACCGGAGAGATTTTGGTTTGATACATCAATTCCTTCAACTCTTGGTTCTTTCCCACCACCACACTTGATACCTCGCCATGTGCAAGGGTCTGATCCTGACCATCCTAATGGTTTTGGGGTCAATGCTTCTGATAGTTTCTGAATCACATCGACATCTGCAGCACCAACACTACATAAGACTGAACAAAACAACATGATGACGATCATGGTTTTTTTTCTAAGAGAGGAAAGAAAAAGAAAGAAAACCAAGAAGGAGTTGATGTTTTATTGACTTAGTGCTCTGTTCACTTAAACCCAAAGTCTGCACGAAGGGGCAGTAAGACAAAGAGGAAACTTGCACAAAAGGAAGTAAGCATATTCCAAGTAAAAACAGAAAAAGCGCGGAACAATGCATGAAAGTAACTGCAAAAACAAGGAGCAGATAAACCACCAACCAAACTACTAAATGCAAGTTTATTTAGTAACTAGTGAACTAATTTCTCATATTTAACTTTGGGAGTGTTGATCCAGTTTAGGTTAGTTTATGATGCATATCTAGCTAACCCATGCGGAAATTTTTATGGAATATTAATGGTGACACTCACCCGGTAACTTCAATGCCCGGTCTAGTTTCATAAACAATGGTTTTGACAGAGTAAACGTGCATTTCACTGCATATCTATGCAAGATCAGTCTTTTTTTTTTCCATAAAAAGAGGAAAACCTCCACAATTTCATTCAAACAGCCGATTTTGGAAAATCGGAAAAACTTACAGGGATTTTCAAAATCATTACACAGTCTTCAAATCTATAGCATCTCCACCAGTTCTTGCTTAACAGTCCTGCCCATTCAAACCTATCAACCATTTCAGAATTACAGAGACACCAAACTATATCAGGTGGCCAAACTATCCATTCAAGTCTAGTTTGCAGCACTGCAAATAACAGTAATGGGATCTTAGAAAGATCCAGCCAAGTTTTTTTAAAAGCATAAACCACATCAGGTGGCCAAACTAACCAAAAATGATTAGCTTGCATCACTGCACATAGCAGCAATGAGATCAATTTTAGATCCAACCGGGTTTTGCTAAGAACAAGTGAATCAAAGTTATAAGAACTAAGATTATCAAAGCGACAGTAACAAAAAGTTTCAAAGTAGCAGTAGCCAAAAGTTTCAAAGTAGCAGTAACATAGGTCTTCTTCTGAATCGGTATTAGGAGGTTTGAATCGGGCTGGATCGTGCCGAATCGGCGTTGGAGTCTTAGTAACAATTGCTGGAGCTGATGAAGTTGATGATGATCTTGATCTTGTCATTAATATTGTTGTTTTAGTTTCCAATGCTAAGGTAGTTCTTGTTGCTACAATAGTAGAAATTTCTCCACAAAGCAACCTCTTCATGATTGAAGCAGACAAGCAAAACTCAAAATAAGAAAAACCCAAATGTAAACTAGAATTAATCCCTGGACTATTATTGTAATTAAAATAAGGGAAAAATAGATCAAACCCTAAAGAAGCAAAACAATACCAGAGAAAGAAAAAGGACTGAAAAAACGAAAAGAAAAAACGAAAATCTAACAGCAAGATACAGGGAAAGATCGTGAGAAAGGAAAGGATGATGTTCGAAGTGGTTGTCGGCTCAGATCCACTCCCGTAGGAGCAAATCTGAGCCGCCGTCAATCTAGGGTTTCTGAGGAGTTTCTCTTATCGCAGAGGGAGGAAAAGAGAGAGAGGAAGAGAGGAAGAGGGAGGGTTTCTGAGGAGTTTCTCTTATGCAAGATCAATCTTGTTGCCTTTGAAGTTCGAAAATACACCAAACAGGCAGTTTCCTGGGCAACGACCATGGAAGAAAGGACAAAGTACATTGGGGGAGTTGATTCTGTCAAAAGTCTGTGGCATGGTGGTGCAGCCGATTCTGGCAACCCAAGTCCAATAATCGCGTTTTTTTTTTGTTTTGTGTCATTTTTGGATACCTATTTTTTTGGGCTTCTCTTAAATGTAGCCCACACATTTATTAACCATAACCCATTTAAAATAAGTGCTTAAGCTAACCAAACAGACCTTTATAATCATTGGACATAGCCCACGAAATTAGCGTATAATTATTATATATAGCCCATAGTATTAAAAATAATCATTAAATAACAAATCAACATCAACAAAACCAAAAAAAATAAAAAAGTTAATTATTTGATCAAATTTTTGTAAGATATTTAATGTTTTTTTAAGAATAATCAACGCCCTCAATCAATTTTAGTATAATCATGATTGAGAAGAAAAAAAAACAGCATCTTATAGCTTTTATCTTTTTATAGATTATGTTTATGGAGTTCTAGGAGAATGGTCCTTGGAAAAGAATTAAAACCTTAGTTAATTCCATTTCGATTGAAGTTTTTGTGGAATTTTTTTAAGGGAACAATTAGAATATACACCACGATAAATTTTGATGTAATCATGATTAAGAAAAATTTATTTTAGAGAAATAAGAATTAGAGCTTATTTTATTTTGGGGAAAAAGCAAGAATTAGGGTTTATATATAATTGTTTGTGAGAATACTAAAAGTGTAATTATAACTAATTTTAAGTGTGATTAAGAAATAAAAGTTAGGGTTTATTTTGATCTTGAGTAAGAAGATGTAGGTTTAATTGCTAGCAAAAAATTAAAACTTGTGTTGTGATCTAGAAAATAGAGAAGGAGGCACAAGATAGAAGGGAAGAAGAAGGAGAGGGGAAAAATTCTATTCATCAATACGATAGACAAACATTAGAGCCTCTATATATAGGGCTAGACACAAGGGCATCCAGCAATAAACGAGATTTACCCTAGATATTCTTAACATAATTACACGTTTATAACAACTTGTTTGGTTTTTCATTTTAATTTTTGGCTTTTCATTGAACTTAAACTTTTTGAACTATGGTTCATAAAAATGTGGGCTAAGTTTAAGAGAAGCCTTTTTTTGAACTTAACAGACACCATCAGTACTCTCGTCATGCCTGCTGGAGAAAAATTGACATATTTAATCAAGTAAGCCAAAAGTGAATGCTGTCAAAGAAATGTTAGCTAATGCAGGAAGTGCCATCAACACCCGTTAAAAATATGTTTTGATTATCGATTAAGCTATACCAAAAACGTTAATGATAAAAAGAAAAAAAAACAAACCAAAAGAACTAGAACGGTGGTGCACATCTAACACACTTTCTTTTTCGTTTTCCATAAAAGAGAGGTTTCCCTCATACAATTGATAGCATTGCACTGAACTACCGCATCCAAGTTGGAGTAGTGGTTTGTTACAGACATCTTTATATTCCAGAATGCTAAGATAGAGTTAAAATAACTAATATGCTTCACTCATCCAGTTATGTTTACAAAAGCAGAAACTCCAGCTGCGCAGGAAATATTATATCTTGGTTCAAAAATGGAAGCATGAGCTTTAAAGTCATTGGGTATAATACCACTTACCTAAGTTCTAAACTTAACACCAAATTCTTCACCGACCAAAACCAAAAAAGACAAACTTCCTTTCGTCAATACCAAATTCTTTAAGTAACCTGTTATAGGGGCTGAAGAAATCATTAGAGGGGTTGAAGAAATCATTAGAGGGGCTGATATAATAGGACAAAAAGGGTCATTACATGGTAATTTCAAGTACCCCTTATCCAAAAAATTGATAATGACTAATTAACCCTTACATAGTTTAGTGTTGATAATCTAGTTTAGTGTTGATAGTCTAGTTTAGTGTTGATAATCAAGTTTCACTTATATTTACTCTAAAACAAAACAAAATCAGATTTTAGAGTTGAAAAAAAAAAGTGTAGAGGAGAAGAAAAGAAAAACTTTTGTGATATTTGTGAAACCCTAGGTTTTGATTCACTCAACCAAAATGAGTGATTCTAGTGACAAATTTGAGATGGATGAATCTCTATATGATAGAGAAAACAAATACTACATACCTCTTGATGGAGATCCGGATATGGAGTATTTGTTAGATGGTAGAGATGTTTTAACCCAAAGTGAAGGTCAATTGAAGAAATTAACCAACAAAGTGAAGAACCAGTGACTGAAAATGACCATGTATACTTCTAAATTAGTTCCAATTAGCTTTTTGTTGCTCAAAATTATCCAAAGTACGTAAAAAATCCAAAATTTTACATTTTCAGAGATACTTACTGTTGGCATTTTTCACGTAGCCAACCGTAATTTGTAGTTACGGTTCGTAAAAGATGAACTACCAACCGTAACTGGTTAAATTGGGGAAATCCCAATCATAAAACCAGATACGGTTCATAAAAAATTACCCTAGACGAACCGTAACTAAGTTACAGTTATTAATAACGTTGGTCTTTTCCAACCGTAACATATCATGTGCATGATTGTAGTTAGTGCAATAGTTACAGTTGGTATGTTGAAAATCGATACCAACTGTAACTTTCTTTACGGTTCATTTTGGATTTTAGTTCTGAACCGTAATTTACTCTGTATGTTTTCAAATGATTGCTACGTTTAAAAATGTGAAATTACGGTCGGATTTATATATCTACGATTCGTTTCTAAGCTTTAATTACCAACTGTAACACATTATGTGTATGGTTATGGTTACTGCACTAGTTACTGTTTGTATGTTGAAAATCGAAACCAACCATAGGTTTACTTATGGTTCGTTTTGGATTATAATCTTCAACCGTAACTAATTTACGATTCATCTCGATGCTTTCATTAACAACCGTAACTTTGTATATGCTGTCATTTTTTATCTCATTTACACTAATATGGGTATATTTTTGTCTAGGTCGTGGATGTACCTCCCCTAATGGATGAACAACCTTTCACAAATGAAGTTCTCACCGAAGATTCTACCTTTCACTATTTAACCGACTTGGTAGGTTAATAATAGTAGATGGTGAAATTTGGATAAGGGACAAAAGTGTCATTTCAACCCTATAGACAGAATTCAACTCTCACGGGAGAGATTAAGCCCTTGGCCCTCAAGGTATTCTTAGCCACGATTTCTAGTATACGTCCCCGCGAGACACTGCTAGTCGTGATGCCGTGATTCCTAACGCACATCATCAACAAGATACTACTGATCACGTATGTTCTGTAGAGCGTAAAACGTCCCCGGCAGACTTATGAACCAGAACAGACACAATTCCAGCATGTCTTCGCGAGACGCAGCTGATTGTGATGCCATGATTCCTAGTATACATCCTCAACGAGATGTTACTAGTTATGTAGGCTCTATAGATGCGTAAATACGTCCCCAGCGGACTTATGACCCAGAGCGGAGATATACATATCTCCTATAAGCACGACTCACCCTATTTGAGATCAAGGACTGATTCCTAGTACATCATCGCGAGATACACTGGTCATGTCTACTCTAAGATCTGACTCAACTTACTGAGGTTTCCGGATAACTCCTAGGACATCCCCGCGAGATACACTGGTTATTCTACCTCTGAGCCCTTTCGACAGACTCCTAGAACATCCTTTCGAGATACACTGGTCTTGTTGACTCATCATATGGACACACAATTGATCCCTAGCACATCTCTGCAAGATACGCTGGTCAAAGACAAGTGAGCCAAAGTCTCGCAGAGACATTAATCGGACGTACAAATCCTTTTTAACTCCAGGACGAGTCCCAGCTAATCACAAAGAGATACGGATCCGTTAAAAAAATCTTCGAAGATACTTTGATCTGTCTGCAAAATCTCGGAGATATTCAAATCTCTCTGCAAAATCACGAAGAGATTTTGATCCGTCTGCAAAACCTCGGAGAGATTCAAATCTCTCTGCAAAATCACGATGAGATTTTGATCCGTCCGTAAAATCTCGGAGAGATTCAAATCTCTCTGCAAAATCACGAAGGGATTTTGAGCTGTCCGCAAAATCTCGGAGAGATTCAAATCTCCCTGCAAAATCACTGAGAGATTTTGAGCCGTCCGCAAAATATCGGAGAGATTCAAATCTCTCTGCAAAAATATCGAAGATATTCAAATCTCGGACATATTCACATGATAGGCACACGCCTTACCTAGTGCTCAAGCCTATTTCTCAGCCTCTCAAATACACTCATGGCTAGTAAATTGAGCCTGAACTATACATAGCTATCCAAAAACGTGGATAAGCTCTCTTGAGCTCCGCATGCTTAACAAAGGGACCCACAAACAATAATACAGTTTTCACATGACATATGTGACCGGTCATGGAGAGAGGGAGATCAACCTCAGCTCCTCTCACACTCTGCACACGATTCCTGAGGAATTCCATTCCTTTTCACGTGACTCATCCTAGTCATTCTCACAAATCAGAGAATATCTCTCTATATTTGCCAACTCGGCTATAGAGAATATTTCTCTCTCAACACATCTTCACAAAGGCTGACTCAGCTTCACACAAATGGAGGGATAAGAATTAGGGTTTTGGTCTGGCGGTCTACGACACGTATGAGAAATACCCGACTTATTTCTCACCACAGAAGAGAGTAAATGTGAGAGACTGAATTTTTGCTCGGGTTTTTGCCGAATTTTCTCGGGTTCAACCGAACCCATTGGTTTAGAAATCAAATTTTACATTGAGTACTAAGAATGGAATAATGTGAAAATCCAATGTGTGTGCCTTCAACAATTCTTGGCCGCCCTAATAATAATTATTGGTGCTTAAATAGCAAAGTTTGTTACAAATCGTCTTGATAATCTTGTACACATGTGAAGCCGAGAACACGGGCTTGCATTTAGAGCACGTGTCTACGCATGGGGATGGTATATTAGTACTGCATCTCCTTATCTACCAGGAAGGGACTTCTCTAGGAACTTTGAAAGAAGGAATTTTTAGGAATCTCCATTTAGGGGTGTTTGCTCGATTCTTTTGCATGTATAAAATTGAAGCTTAATGATTATGGATTTAAGCTCCAAGAAGTGATGCAGGGATTTGCTTTTCCTACTTTCTCTTCTCCTCTCTTTTCCTTTCTGTCATTGAAAAATAAAAAAAATGGGAAATTGATTTGCTGAAATGGGTTTCAACTGAATTGATCAAGGTAGTTCTTATTTATTGCATGATAAGAGTTGCAAGAAGATTGGGTTAGAGTTCGTTGTGAATTTGGCTTAAGAAATCAACCGGAAAACAGTTCCAAGTCGTGAAAACAACTAAGAATAGAGATGTTGCCTTTGCATTTTAGGTGGATTAATGGCGATGATTGAGAGGGTCTGTGTTTGGAATTGATTAGCATTGTTGGTTTCCTATGTAATTCGATTTTGTAGGTGAAACAGAGGCTATGTAAGCGACAAAACACAACGATAAAGGATTATCTGTCTACCAACAATAAGGCGCCTGCAACTTATTCGCTAAAATGTTCGAAAGAAAAGAAAATGGGTACCGGTGAAAGGAGCTTTGCACCAGCCGCAGAAACATCTCTCTCTAGGTCTCAGTTTTGCACTCCAGGTGTTTGTAAAATGTTCACCACCAGTTTTACAAAGGTTAGTGGTCAATCCCCAACTAACTGACACCAAGTTAAGTAATCTCAACATATCCCTGATTTTTTGGATTCAGTTCACGAGTTAATGAAAAGTCCATCCTGACGTACTGCCTGGTAAATTACTATTTTCACTCCGTTAACAGTGGACTTGGATGCATGTATGGTTAAACTACCAAAATTGATAGTGTGCTAGATAGGTTAAGTGTTGTTATTTAACTTGTGTACATATAATGGGGATTGCAAAGTAAAAGAGTGAAATTGCACTTGCTGGTTTTGTGAGTTTTGGTCTACTTATGCCTTGTGGATTTTTGTGTATGCTATATTATTCTAGTGGAGAACATACATGAGACTTAGATTAAATGCATTTTATAACTAGTGTTTTGTACTTTGTAGTGCTTGGAAATGTTAGTGGTGGAAACTGGTGGTATCTGTTTCGATATCTAATTCCGGTATCGTGGGTGTTAAAATATTAGCTTATGAGAAGGTCAAATGAACTAATTGTGTATGTTCCACATCTGCATTTCTTTCTCATATCTTTAATATTTTGTGGAAGTGGATTTCTTTGATATAAATCAATGAAACCGTGAGTGTTTTCTTGATGACACTAAGTGTATGTTTCATCAAGTATTCAAGGTGAACTTTTGACCTTGGAATTTTTTAATATCTCCTAAGATTGTTGCAGTGAATAAACCGGATTTGTGAAATTGTACGTAGCTAAGTAGTTAGCTTATGAATTTTATGCATGGACTACGACTAGACGACAAGAATTTAAAAATGATATCATCCTATAGTCTCGGCTAGTATGCGGGCATCGAACCTATGACAGTCCTTAGATTGGTTTGTCCTATTTTTGGTAAGCTACTGCAATGACAGTCAGGTGATATAGGGAAAGAGTTATCCTAGTTAGTGGCTTTTACCTTGTTAAGATAGATTGAGCTGATCTTGAAATTTATTTATGTCGTTTTTGGACAAGTTTAGCTTTTCATAATGCTGCTTGTGTAAATAGGCTCACTTTCCACTATAGTCTGATCTTGACATTGGTTGTGTGGTTTATATAAATAGTTAGTTTTATTATGAATTGATGATTGGAAATTCAAGTTAACATGAGTTAGCAGTTTGCTGTCTTTATTAATGGTACAATTCTTTTCATAGTCGTTAGTGGTACCTTGAGAAAGCACTTGGCTACGAAAAACTAGCAAAGTAATTAAGCTGTGTGTGTCGGTTTTGTCATAGGACTACTCAATGATTATCCAAATCTAGCACAGTTAGGAAACCATGGTGATGATATGCTAGTTTCATTATGTCTCCGTATTTAGCCACGCTAATCGTAACGGTAGGACAGTAGTTTCGTTATGTCTACCTTGACATTGGTGCTTGTTAGGCTAACTCAAGATTGCCTCCACTTGTGTTTGCCTACTGCCAGGATTTTTTATAATATTCTTTACATGGCATACTTTGGTTTGTATCATTAGCGATTGGTGTGAATTGCATGTAATTGTTGATATTCACTCATTTGTGTATAAGTTACAAACATAGAAATGAAATGAAAAGATCAAATGGATAATTATTTGGGTACCTATCGGGTGTTCGTCAAAATGCCTTTATGACCATTAGACTGTCAGACACATTAAATGGAAGTGTTTGCCCATTCAGGTTCGGACTAGTTTGATACTCATTTTGTTGTCTAAATGCCACTGTATACTAATGCACATGGATTGATTTGGAATTTTACTATATATGTTAAGTTGTCCTTTCCTTCACAAATAGTGATGTTTTTAGGTTTTTAATTTGTACGATAGTTCTGAATGGAACGAAAGGGAAAGCAGTGTCGATTAATTGCAATACTAACTAGTTAAATGGGATTCCTTGTATTGGATAAATGTGGAGTATAAGAAGTTGAGGTTTGGCTCCATATAATTTTGTTTTATTCTATGAACTGTAATTCGAGTATATCACTGGATTTGATGTTGTGGATCCGATGTTTTGGATTGATCGAGGTATGGGCGTTGTTTCTAGTGCTCTGCCCGCTTACTATTGGTTGAGACATCTATATACTTGGGTATCTTAGGCTTACTTACTCAGAGTAGTGCCTTACTCGTAATTCTGTGTATGCTGCTACTTGAATAAGTTTACTTGATATATTTTTTTAGAGATAATTGCTACTATTGAGGGTAGTTCATATTATCTAAATAAATAATTGACGAACTACGGTCGTGCTTGATCCCTTCGAGCAACGGAGAGGGTACGTAGGCAGCCGCTACGCGGTTCAACAGAACTCCGGAAGGTTGTTCATATCGTCTGAAAGGGGTTGGTTGCTGCTTTGCAGTTCATACCATCCATTCGGAGATGATTGTAACCTTGGCAGTAAGAGGTAGTTGCAGTCAATCCATTGGTTGTTCATACTACCTAGTGAGAGATGATTGTTACCATCCCTCATTTTTGGCAATTGGCCGCGTAAATTATTAGAGTTGGCAACTGGCCATATCCCATTTTTGGCAATTGACCATATAAATTGTTGGAATCGGCAACGGGCCGTTTCTTATTTTTCGGCAATCGGCCGCCTGTTATTTTCGGCAATTGGCCCCTGTTATTTTTCGACAATTGGCCGTCTGTTATTTTGGCAACTGGCTGTATCTCATTTTAGGCCATTGGCCGTCTGTTATTTTGGCAACTGGCCGTATCTTATATTCGGCAATTGGCCGTCTGTTATTGTTGGCAACTGGCCGACTTTTATTTTATTTTATTTTGGGAATTCGAACCCTTGTCGAATTTTATGAGTATTATGGTATGGGACATATGCTCATAGAATTCCGACCTTATGACTAATGAGATTTCTACAGTGTGCAGGATTATGAATGAACAAATTTTTTACTTAAGTGGCGTATCAGAGAGTCGGAGCTTGCCAAATTGGTCGTAACCCGACCCGTTGGAAGCAAAAAATTCTCTGGTTTGTCACAGTAAAGGCGGTGGAATAATGAGATAAACTCAACCTAGTTTATCCTTATTATCCTTATTCCTGAAGAAACGGGAGAATTGCTCCGCACGGCACGGAAAGCAATCCTTATCTTCACCGACCTGAGATTAGAGAATTCAGCTATAAATAGGTCCTCTATTTTTTCCAAGCTACGATCATCTTTCTCATAACCTCTCAGAGTAATTCTTCTTCAAACCCTAGAATTCTCTGATCTCTTTCTTCATTTGCTTCCTCCCTAAGACCATCCCTAAACCTCCATCCATGTGACTGAAGCAGCCTTTGAACGGCCACTATGCGTGGTTTAGGCGAAGACTGTTCGTGCTCAACCTCCCGAAACTCGCTTTCAAAACCCTAGAATCCCATCTCTAGCCTCTCGCCGATTTTAGGTAACTACAATAATGAATTCATGCGTCTTTCATCTTTGGAAAACATTACTAGAAATTTCATATTGCTAAATTTGTTTTCTAACTTTTTGTTTTTGAACCTATTTTGTAGACATGGAAGGAGAAAGATGATGCGAAGGAGTGGGCTAGAGAACGAGGAAAATTGATTATATGTATCATAGTTTGTAATAGTTTCACTAATGACAACAGCTTTCAAATGGTTTGCGAGTGTAGTGGACAACATAAAAGTCACGCAAAAAAGGGTATCGTGTATGAAGCAAAGACAAAGAAGAAGAATACTACTTTCACTAAGAAGACCCGATGCCCTTTCAAACTTCAATTTAGAAGGAACGCGGCAAAAAAGTGGTTTTTGGAGAAAGTTGTATGCGGTAGTCATAACCACCTTATACCGGAGAGTTTGCTAACACACCCCTTTGTTGAACGCCTGACTGAAGAAGAAGAGATGATCGTAGATTCAATCACCCAAAATCGTATGAAACCCATTGATATCCTCGCTCACTTAAAGCAAAGAAACCCACAAAATGCTTCTACATAGTCTAACATCTACAACGCAAGAACAAAATTGAAGAATAAGAAATGGGAACAAAGAAACGAAATGCAACAATTAAGGCATTTGGAGGAGATGCATAATTACTTGGTTTTCCATGATGAAGATGAGAAAAAACAAATAAAACATCTTTTATTGGCTCATCCCGAGTTTGTAAGGTTGGCACGGTGCTCTCATCAAGTGCTTCTAATGAATTGCACGTACAAAACCAACAAGTTTGAGATGCTGTTGTTGAACATAATCGGGCAAACTTCTACCAATTCTCCTTTTGGTGTTGGTTTTTGCTTCTTGAAAGATGAGCTCGAAGAGAGCTATGTATGGGCACTAAAACAAGTGAAGCTATTATACGTAGAGGGATATACTCCAAATGTGATTGTTACCGACAAGGAACAAGCTTTGTTGAATGCAATAAAGAGGGTTTTCCCGGATGCTCTTAACCTTCTTTGCACGTTCCACTTGTGGAATAGTATTGAAACAAAGTGCATGCGCATTGTCCGTTCAACAAAGAAAAGCGAAATGAAGAGAATAAAGAAACTACCGGTAGATCAACAAAAGTAAGCCAAAGAGAAATTTAAGAAGGATGACAAGTTGGTGGTACTAAAATGGGATAGTTTCAAATCGGAGTGGGGAGCCTTGACATATTCTATCACCGTGGATGAATATGAGGATAGAGCTCGTATGTTAGTGGCTCATTGGAAAACAAGTTATTCAAGTGTTGTGAAGTATTTGTTGCATAATTGGTTGGATCCGCACAAAGAGAAGTTTGCAGCTGCGTTCACGAACCAATCTAAGCACTTTGACAACCAAGCTACAAGTACGGCGGAGTCATCTCACAACCGATTGAAGAAGAAACTTTATAGTTCTAATGGTGAGTTAGTTACGGTATTCGAAGCCATGGATGCGTATTTCCACCGTGATCACGATAGAGTTACGGAGTCTTTTGAAAAAAGTCGAAGTAAAAAACACACCAAATGGTTAGACAATTCGTGGCTAACGGGAATTACATTTAAAGTTTTGCACCGCGCAATTGATAAGATAATGTATAAAGTACAACATTTGAATTGGGGAATTATGAAAAAGAGTGTGTTTGTCCAAACATGACAAGTTTGGGACTCCCATGTCGGCATGTTATAGTCACATACGAAGACAAAGTGATCCCGATTCAAGATGTTGATCCCTTTTGGCAACAAATATCATTCAATGAAACAATAGTTGATCAAGAGTTTGGAGGAACGTTTGCCGATACCGACATTGGAAAAGCGCTAGCCGAGAAATATGCTGCACTAAGTCGGGGCCAAAGGAAAATATGGTTGAGTAACTTGAGTAATTTCGTATATCCATAAAATAGGTATGATATCAAGGAACCACCAAAGGGAAAGAGAAAGGGGAGGCCTCCTTCGAAAAAAAGAGGTACGCAGGAAATAAAAAAGAAAGGGAATTGGCGGAAGAATCAAATAAAAGAGATCATTCGGGTTATGAATGGTTGAGAAAGGAATATAAAGCGGAGGATGAGATGGAAGAGGATGTTCAAGGTAGAAACAAACGAAAAATAGGTCAAGCGGATAAAGGAGAACCAAGCCGTCAAAATATACAATAAAAATGTATCGAGCTTCCTACTCAAGAAAGTGTAATAAGAAAAATTGATGTTAAAGGAAAAGGTCCGGTATTTCGCTCCAAACAACCACAAAGAAGCAAAGTTGTTGTTAAAGTAAATGGTTGTAAAGAAAGTGGAAAAAAAGATGATGGAGATAAAGGAAAAGGTTCCTATGAAACCGGACCAATCCATAGAGAAGTCAAAGTTGTCGGTTCCGAGGTTTCCTCCCAAGAAAGTTCAATAAAAAGACTTGTTGATAAAGTTGGTGTGAAACAATTAGCAAGGAACAATGGAAAGAGTCTGATGGTTGAAAAAATTCCGTCAAGTGGTGAGAAGGAGAATGAGAAGATTCGTATTGCAGGAGTGCCTAAACCACCACCTAGAGATGAGAATGGTCGATATATACGGGACTATTACATTCTCTATGAATATTACCTTCTTTTTTTCCCCGACTTTATTCCTGATTATATCAAGGCCATGGATGATGTTCATGGTGAAGGGAATTGTGGTTACCACATCTTCGTGGATCAACTTGGACCCTTTGAAGACGCAAAAGAGTGGGATTGTGACCAAGTTACTTATGTAAGGCAAAAATACTTAATAGAACTACTTGGTCACCGCGACTTCTATAAGCCAATGATGAGAGTTGAAAGAGACGAAACGGATGTGGTGTTAAATGAGAGCTTTGCATAATGGGAAAGGCGGTTAAACGGCAATAAATGTTTGACAAGCGAATATTGGATGCGCATGCCAATATGTGGCCAACTACTCGCTAACGCATTCAATTGTGTCATTCATTTAATCTCCAGAGATATGATTTTTACATTTGCACCAACAAGAATACCGTTTGACGAAGATTTGTCAACAAAAAAAAAAACAGTTGTCATTGGGAACGTGCTAGGAGACCATTACATCGGCCTCCGATCTAAAGACGGGATCCCATTACCTCCATTGAGGGTTGGGTTTGATTGTGACGGTGAACTCCCCAAGACTTGGTGTAATCGCTTCGAGGAAAGA
Source organism: Papaver atlanticum (assembly GCA_023531105.1). Lineage (NCBI taxonomy): Eukaryota > Viridiplantae > Streptophyta > Magnoliopsida > Ranunculales > Papaveraceae > Papaver > Papaver atlanticum. The sequence continues at coordinate 4,006,819 of JAJJMB010014022.1, read as the reverse complement.
ATTGAATTATGGAAGGCCATACTATTATCGAGGAAAACCCAATTCATAGTTATGAGTGATGATAAGGATGCGTAAATTTTGTGAAGGGTGGTGAAAAACATTTTATATTTTGTATTTTGGTATTTTGACTAAATAAGATGTGATTAAAAGTGAAAAAGTGGGGGTACAACAACCTCACCCAATAATTCGCTTAGCAATCTGTATGGACTAACTCCGATATACTTTTAAGAGAATCAACTAGACAGTCAGACTCAATCTTAATAAAAAGTATATTAAAGAGTTATATCTCAATTTCTCGATTCAATCCTTACTCAAGCAAATAGAAATCTGCGAGTCTAATTGAATACAAGAGAAATTAACTTGAATAGTACCAAATACCAATGTTCAAGTATCAATCAATTTCAATCAACAACCAAAGGTTGGATTTCCCAATTGATTGATTCAACGCACAACCTGTGATATTTCAATTATATAACAAAATATAATGCGGAAAAGAAATAACACAGACACCATAAGTTTTGTTAACGAGGAAACCGCAAATGCAGAAAAACCCCGGGACCTAGTCCAGATTGAACACACATTGTATTAAGCCGCTACAGACACTAGCCTACTACAAACTAACTTCGATCTGGAATGTAGTTGAACCCCAATCAATCTCACACTGATCAAAGGTACAGTTGCGCTCCTTACGTCTTTGATCCCAGTAGGATACTATTCACTTGATTCCCTTAGCTGATCTCACCCACAACTAAGAGTTGCTACGACCCAAAGTCGAAGACTTTAATAAACAAATATTTCTCACACAGAAAAGTCTACAAGAATAGATAAATCTGTATCCCACAGAAATACCTACAAGTTTTGTTCCGTCTTTTGATAAATCAAGGTGAACAGGAACCAATCGATAACCAAGACTTATATTCCCGAAGAACAGCCTAGAATTATCAATTACCTCACAATAATCTAAATCGTATGATGGCGAAACTAGATATTGTGGAATCACAAACAATGAGACGAAGATGTTTATGATTTCTTTTATCTTGCCTATCGGAGAATTTAATCTCGAGTCAATTATTTCAATTGTACTCAATACGATAGAATCGGGCAAGATCAGATCACGCAACTACAAATAAAATAGTTGGGTCTGGCTTCACAATCCCAATGAAGTCTTCAAGTCGTTAACCTACAGGGTCTCGGTAGAAACCTAATATTAAAGGAGAATCGACTCTAGCTTATACAACTAGTATCACACAGGAGGTGTGGGGATAACCTTTCCCAGTTGCTAGAGTTCTCCTTTATATAGTCTCCAAATCAGGGTTTGCAATCTAAGTTACCTTGGTAACAAAGCATTCAATATTCACCGTTAGATGAAAACCTAATTAGATTCAAGCTAATATCTTTCAACCATTAGATCGAACTTAGCTTTTTATACACAAATGAACTATACGTCATTTAGGTTTGTGTAACCGTACCTAAACGTGTACAAGTCGTTGGTTCAACAGTAGTTAACCAAATGGTTAGCCATATGTGCACTTTTATATCAACCTTATTAATCTTTACCATAACTAGTTCAAATGACTCAAATAAACTAGTTCAAGAGTTGTTCAATTGCTTAGATCTCATAGAAGTATACAAGACACAATTGAAGCAAAATTAGTTTTGATTCACTCGAATCGATTCATGAACTTTATAGCCACGGTTTGCAAATATGCATTCCTTAGTTTATAGAAATTTAAGTTCACGAATAAACCAATTTTAGAAAGTAACACACTTAAGTATGCGTACTTAAGTAACAAGTTTTGAGTTTGATATGGTTTTCAAACTCAGCAGAAATTCACGGATGTGAACTTTTCGCCAGTATGCGTACGGGTACGCGTACTTAGGTAACCAGATTGAGTTGGTTTTGAAACCCAAACTCAGCAGAAATTCACGGACGTGAACTTTCCGCCAGTATGCGTACGGGTACGCATACTTACCCAGTCTCCATCAACCATTTTGTATACACACAAGTATGCATACATTTGGCTCCCGGTTTTGGACTTATACACTAATGTGCGAACACACTATATATGCTTATATCCAAAGATGGTTACATATTCTAAACTCTTTATTTCAATCATTGAAACATTCTTAGAGGATGTTAAATAGAGGTTATTCACACACAATTTTTCATCAAAGCAATTTTCAAGATATTGAAATAATCAACATGACTTTCGTCACGAGTAAAGATGAACTTGGCCAAAGCGAAAGCTTACCAACACATATTTCGAGAGCGAGATAAACTCGACTTTAAATAGCAAATGTGTATAATCGAAGTCTATATAGTAATACGACTTTTGTCTCAAGATAGGAGATAGAGTAAATAGACTTTTTGAGTGATAGATAAGTTCAAGTCTCCACATACCTTTTAGTCGATGAAGTTCCACCAGTTCCTTGAGTAGTTCTTCGTCTTTGTATGATGAACGCCGTGGAGTCTAGAGCTCAACTACACTTTTTATCCTAGTCCGAGACTTAGCTATAAGTAGACTAGAAATCAAAACTTATAGTTTTGGAAACTAAACTTGACAACAAGCTTTAGATAGCAACGCTTGCGAGTTTGACCAAGCAGTGCTCTAACAAAAAGTGACAATATCATATCTATTTGATTCACGTTATGAATGAAGTATTTTGTTCAATTTATATTTTTATATTGTTCTTAACAAAAAATCCAAGTAGCTTGAGCTATTTTGATAACTAATTACAGCTCACATGGTAATGTACAGTTGGTAATGTTCATTCCATTACGAACCATAACTAACATTAAAAACTTATTTTATCTTCCAGGGTTATTTACGGTTGGTAATGATTATCTAGTTACCAACTGTAACTAACACTAAAAACTTATTTCATCTTTTGGGGTCATTTACGGTTGGTAATGATTATCTAGTTACGAACCGTAGCTAGAACTAAAAACTAAGATCAGGCAGATAAGTTTACAACCATCAAACCATCTTCATTACTAAACCATCTTCAGTACTAAACAAATATTACAACCATTAAACCATTAAAAATATAAATGACAGTGCAACTCATTCATTCATGCGACTTAAAAGGATACTATTATTCAGGTTTACGAGTGCGATAGAAGTCTTTAAGGATGTTGAAATGAGGTAAGTATAGAAAATTTGATCTTTTCCATTGTCTCCATTCTTGAATAGATCTCTCTAAAACTTAAGCGTCAGTTTCACCCCTTAATCGTATTTAACCCATAATACGAACTAATGCCATAAATTCTTTAACTTTATCCCGAATAGTTCCATATCGAACATACAACATAATTCTATCGCGGTTATAGGGTTACTTGTTTCAGAAAAAAAAATTCATAAATGGGTCTCAAATAACTTGTACTCACAAAACCACCTCGACGTCGTTCTTTTCCTCTTTTTGGATAGCATAGAAATGAAAAAGCGGGGGTCTAACAAACTCACCCAGTATTTCGCTTAGCAATCTGTATGGACTAACTCCAATATACTTTTAAGAGAATCAACTAGACAGTCAGACTCAATCTTAATAAAAAGTATATCAAAGAATTATATCTCAATTTCTCGATTCAATCCCAACTCAAACAAATAGAAATATGTGAGTCTGATTGAATACAAGAGAAATAAACTTGAACGGTACCAAGGACCAATGTTCAAGGATCAATCAATTTCAATCAACAACCAAAGGTTGGATTTACCAATTGATCGATACAAACACACAACCTGTGATATTTCTATAATATAACAAAATATAATGCGGAAAAGAAATAACACAAACACCAGAAGTTTTGTTAACGAGGAAACCGCATATGCATAAAAACCCCGGGACCTAGTCCAGATTGAACACCACACTATATTAATCCGCTACAGACACTAGCTTACTACAAACTAACTTTGGTCTGGACTGTAGTTGAACCCCAATCAATCTTACACTGATCCAAGGTACAGTTGCGCTCCTTACGTCTCTGATCCCAGCAGGATACCACGCATTGATTCCCTTAGCTGATCTCACCCACAACTAAGAGTTGCTACGACCAAAAGTCGAAGACTTTAATAAACAAATCTGTATCACAAAGAAAAGTCTACAAGAATAGATAAATATGTCTCTCACAGAAATACCTACGAGTTTTGTTCCGTCTTTTGATAAATCAAGGTGAACAGGAACCAATCGATAACCCTGACTTATATTCCAGAAGAAGAGCCTAGAATTATCAATCACCTCACAATAATCTTAATCGACTAGCGAAACAAGATATTGCGGTATCACAAACGATGAGACGAAGATGTTTGTGACTACTTTTCTATCTTTCCTATTGAAGAAATTAATCTCACGCCAATCTTACGACTGCACTCAATCACGATAGAAACAACAAGATCAGATCACGCAACTATAGAGAAAATAGTTGGGTCTGTCTTCACAATCCCAATGAAGTCTTCAAGTCATTAATCTAAAGAGTCTCAGGAGAAACCTAAGGTTAAAGGAGAATCGACTCTAGCTTATATAACTAGTATCACACAGGAGGTGTAGGGATTAGGTTTCCCAGTTACTAGAGTTCTCCTTTACATAGTTTCCAAATCAGGGTTTGCAATCTAAGTTACCTTGGTAACAAAGCATTCAATATTCACCGTTAGATGAAAACCTGATTAGATTCAAGCTAATATCTTTCAACCGTTAGATCGAACTAAGCTTGTTATACACAATTGAAATATACGTCATTTAGGTTTGAGTAACCGTTCCAAAACGTGTACACCTAGTTGGTTCAACAGTAGATAACCGATGGTTATCCATATGAGCACTTTCATATCAACCTTATTCATCTTCACCATAACTAGTTCAAATGACTTAAAAGAACTAGTTAGAGAGTTGTTCAACTGCTTAGATCTTATAGAAGTATACAAGACACAATCGAAGCAAAATCGGTTTTGATTCACTCGAATCGATTCATGAACATTATAGCCATTGTTTGCAAATTGCATTCCTTAATATTTAAATATTTTAGTTCATGAACAAACCAATTTTAGAAAGTAACACACTTAAGTTTGCGTACTTAAGTAACCGTATTTTAGTTTTTTTTGGTTTCCAAACTAAACAGAAATTAACGGACGTGAACTTTCCGCCAGTATGCGTACAGGTACGCATACTTAGGTAACCTGATTGAGTTGGTTTTGATTTCCAAACTCAGCAGAAATTCACGATCGTGAACTTCCGCCAGTATGCGTACGGGTACGCATACTTACCCAGTCTCCATCAACCATTTAGTACGCACACAAATATGCATACATTTGGTTCTCAGTTTTGGACTGATACACTAATGGGCGAACACATTATATGCTTATATCCAAAGATGGTTACATGTTCTAAACTCTTTATTTTAACTATTGAAACATTCTTAGAGGATGTTAAATAGAGGTTATTCACATACTATTTTTCATCAAAGCAATTTTCAAGATATTGAAATAATCAACATGACTTTCGTCACTTGTAAAGATGAACTTGGCCAAAGAGAAAGCTTACCAACACATATTTCGAGAAATAGATAAGCGAGATAAACTCGGATCGAAATAGCAAATGTGTATAATCGAAGTCTATATAGCAATACGACTTTTGTCTCAAGATAGGAGATAGAGTAGATAGACTTTTGAGTGATAGATAAGTTCAAGTCTCCACATACCTTTCTTTCGATGAAGATCCACCAGTTCCTTGAGTAGTTCTTCGTCTTTGCATGATGAACGTCATGGAGTCTAGAGCTCAACTACACTTTCTATCCTAGTCCGAGACTTAGCTATAAGTAGACTAGAAATCAAGACTTATAGTTTTGGCAACTAAACTTGACAACAAGCAAGAGATTGCAACGCTTGCGAGTTCGAACGAGCAATGCTCTAACAATCTCCCCCTTTGTCAATTTTAGTGACAAAACTATTAATACATATGGAATACAAAATAAATAAACTTTGCAGCTTCTTTTCCACATGCATGATCTCCTTGGTTCTTCAATATTACTCGAAATCTTCATCACTTCCAAGTACTCCAATGATTCCAAAGATATTCAAATCAGCATCACCGTTGTTGAAGATCTGTAGCCATAACAATGAGAAAACAAAAGCTCCCAATCATTGTTACACAATGTCATAGTATTATTACACAGCATCAAAGTTCAATTGTATCACAACATTGACAACAATACTATGGTGATATGTATCACTCCCCCTTAGTCAATACTTCATCTCACATGAAAACCACTCCCCATTACATAATGATCCAAAAACCATATGTATTTGTAGTGTGAACCACACATTAATTCTCCCCCTTTTGGTCAATAAAATTGGCAAAGGTACGAAAATTAGTGGGATCCTAATGAAAATTTCCATAGAGACATTTCATGACCAAAGGAAAGAACATATCAACTTTTTAGATGCAATCATATAGCCGAAACTAAATGCATTCATCAAGGAGTTTATAAAGATACAAGATAACCCCTATAATATTCCACAATGTACTCCCCACAAAGATTTGGCAATTAAGCACAAGTTCAATTAAGAACTCTCCCCCATAAAATGTTATTCCCGAAAGAACAACAAGAGCGACCTTACTTTCACAAGAAAAGAAGGATTTCTTTGGACATTAACAAATCTCATAAAAATTCTAATTTGTATCCAAAATACTCAATTGAATTAACCACAAATGAACCCATGATTAATTCAACCGGAATACTCAACTAAATTAATCACAAGAGAACCCATGATCAATCTAATTGGAAAATGCTCAACATAAGAAAACTTACGGAGCCGCACAGTATATACATAAAAATATGGATCAGGGAAGATCAATACCGCGGAATAAACAAAGATTCATTCTATCTTTCATCACTATTTTCACAATGACATATAATAGACTTAATCTTTGTAAACAAAAGCTCATCCTTTCTTCCATCAATATTTGCATAATGACATAAAAGGCTTATCTTTTGTTTGTCAAAACTTCATTCATTCTTTTATCAATACATGCATATCGATATATGAAAGACTTAACTTTTGACCATGTATTGGACAATCATAGTTCACGGAAGCAAACACACATATCCCATAACAAATTGCAATATACAAAACCATAAACATTAATACTGCAAAATCATCTTCCAAACCAACTTTAGAATTTAAATAAATAAATCTAAAAACATTGAAGATGAAAACGTTGGACATAGCTATGTGTAATCACAATAATGTTTATTCCAAACCCTAGTTATCCTTCTTAAAATACAATAATAAATTCTAATAAGAATTTTACTAAACATTGAGACCTCTAAAAAAATTTTATCGTTCCCGAACTCCTTGTCGTCAACAACCATTGGAACATACGGATCGTGAAGATAGGAGTCAATTCCAACAATCCTTCTAGGTTGATGATGTCTAACCAGGGCCTTCTGAATTTCAAGAGTTCTTATAACAAAATCCTTTATTTGTTGAATCTCCTTCCTTGTTTCCTTCAACTCTTCAAGAACATCAGAAAACTTTTGAGAATTTGAAGGAACAGTTGTTGGCTTCCTCACATTCCTTCTTTTTCTTTTCAAAGTTGGAGGTAATGAAGATCTTTCTTTTTCCTTCATGATTGATGGCTTAACAATCATATTAACATCTTTTCCATCAGAAGACATGATGCTTGGAGTATCCATATGCGTACAGGTTTGTGAGAGGAAATCACAACTTAAGTCTCAACAAGCAGTCTTAAGATAAAAAGAGTTTCAGGGAAGGAAAAAGGAATGTAGGGTTATGGAACCTTTATACACTTAAAGGATTCACGTACGCACAACTCATACCCTATAAAAGGCATAATTGTCAATTTTTACCCTATTTTATTGATTAAACAGGAAAGTCCTTTCCAATATGAATTAGATATGAAAAGCGGCATGAATTCCAGGTTTTCAAAACACAACAAAGCTAGGAGAGAGAAAACAAAAACATTCTTTTCCTAAAGCCTGAGGTGTGCACAATCTTGTCTCTTTTGATCAGGCACATGAGACAAGACGCACCAAACAACACAATCAAGTTGTGCTGCGGTGAACAACAATCTGTCCACCATGACCTCTTTGAACAGAATTCATTGAACCCTGTCTATCAGAATGTTTAGACCATACTCTTTTCTCTGGTGGTCTTGACATATCCTTGGAAACTAACTTCTTTGACGAAGATAAAATCTTAGATACCTCAGCGGTTTTTTGAACAAGTTTGAGCTTGTTTGCTAATCGATTTGCTCTTCGTTAAAGTTTGTTGGCATGCCTTAGTTTGTGTTTATACTTGAAACACTTTGACAGTTCATGGCCCTTGAGCGAACAATATGAGCATTTTAACTTGGAATATGATTCAGGTACCCTAGATGTGTAAGCTGCTAGACACATAGTAGAGCCTGAAAAATTAGACAGAGAGTTTCCAATGGAAAGGTCAGTTTTTTCTTCCAGATTGGTTGAGTTCTCTTCTGAAAGAATATCAAGATTGATGTATGTATTGCTATAATTATCAAAATCAATATTTTCACAAAGAAGTGCAACACTTGACTTTTCGTCTTCATTAGAATCATAGTTTTCAGACATTTCATCAAGATTTGCAGCAAGACCTTTGTTTCCAGTGTATTTCTTTCGATTTGGACACTCATTTGCAAAATGAAAAAAACCTTTACACTTAAAGCACTGTGGCATATCCTCGTCATCAGCCTCATCAGCATCCCTATTTTTAAGAGGAATGCGATTGTGAGGTTTAACTGACGATCTGGGTTTGTCTCTGGAGAACCGTTTACTTCTCTTCAATAGAAGATATCTAAACTGTCTTATGATCAACGAGACTGACTTGTCAAGATCTTCATCTGATGAATAAGCCTCAGAAAGATCATCCTCATAGACGTAAGCACTTTTACTTTTATCAAGTAATTTAGTGTTATTTTTTGCTTTAAAGGCAACATCCTTTCCGGTTTTTGATGTGTGCTCATGATCAAAGATCTTTAGCTTCCCAACCAACGTATTTCTTGAGAGAGCATCAAGGTTATTTCCTTCAACGATGGCATGCTTCTTAGAATCGTATCTAGATGGCAGCGATCTGAGAATTTTCATCACAATGTCCTTTTCAGGAATAGTCTTACCCAATGCAAAGGATGCATTAACAATTTCAGACACTTTGTGATTAAACTCATCAAATGAATCTTCATCTGCCATACGAAGGTTTTCCCAATCGGAATTTAGGTTTTGAAGCCTGGCTTCCTTTTCACTAGTATTCCCTTCAAATATGGTTTCTAAGATATCCCAAGCATCTTTAGAACGAGTGCACGTAGTCACATGGTGCTGAAGATCTGGGGTAATGGCATGTATGATGGCATTCAAACCGTCAGAATTTTTATTTGCAGCAAGTATCTCAGCAGCGTCATATGCACCAATATCTTTAGGTACGGTTGCATCTCCTACTGCCACAACGGGAGCATCATAGCCATTAACTATATAAACCCATGATTGAAAATCACGCGCTTGAAGAAAGGCACGAATAACAATTATCCACCACAAGTAATTTAAGCCATCAAAGACTGGTGGTACGTTTATAGAGATAGCACTTCTTTCCATAGAGTCAGATCGTCTACAAACACAGACTTATAAGGTCTTATACGTGTTTGCCCGCTCCGATACCAATTGAAAAAGCGGGGGTAACCTCACCCAAAATTTCGCTTAGCAATCTGTATGGACTAACTCCAATATACTTTTAAGAGAATCAACTAGACAGTCAGACTCAATCTTAATAAAAAGTATATTAAAGAGTTATATCTCAATTTCTCGATTCAATCCCAACTCAAACAAATAGAAATCTGCGAGTCTGATTGAATACAAGAGAAATAAACTTGAACGGTACCAAAGACCAATGTTCAAGGATCAATCAATTTTAATCAACAACCAAAGGTTAGATTTACCAATTGATCGATACAAACACACAACCTTTGATATTTCTATAATATAACAAAATATAATGCAGAAAAGAAATAACACAGACACCATAAGTTTTGTTAACGAGGAAACCGCAAATGCATAAAAACCCCGGGACCTAGTCCAGATTGAACACCACACTGTATTAAGCCGCTACAGACACTAGCCTACTACAAACTAACTTCGGTCTGGACTGTAGTTGAACCCCGATCAATCTCACACTGATCAAAGGTACAGTTGCGTTCCTTATGTCTCTGATCCCAGCAGGATACTATGCACTTGATCCCCTTAGCTTATCTCACCCACAACTAAGAGTTGCTACGACCCAAAATCGAAGACTTTAATAAACAAATCTGTATCATACAGAAAAGTCTACAAGAATAGATAAATCTATCTCCCACAGAAATACCTACAAGTTTTGTTCCGTCTTTTGATAAATCAAGGTGGTGTTCAGATCACGCAACTACAGAGAAAATAGTTTGGTCTGGATTCATAATCCCAAGGAAGTCTTCAAGTCATTAACCTACAGGGTCTCGGTAGAAACCTAAGGTTAAAGGAGAATCGACTCTAGCTTATACAACTAGTATCACACATGAGTTGTGGGGATTAGGTTTCCTAGTTTCTAGAGTTCTCCTTTATATAGTCTCCAAATCAGGGTTTGCAATCTAAGTTACATTGGTAACAAAGTATTCAATATTCACCGTTAGATGAAAACCTGATTAGTTTAATGCTAATATCTTTCAACCGTTAGATCGAACTTAGCTTGTTATACACAATTGAAATATACGTCATTTAGGTTTGAGTAACCGTTCTTAAACGTGTACACCTAGTTGGTTCAACAATAGTTAACCAATGGTTAGCCATATGCGCACTTTTATATCAACCTTATTCATCTTCACCATAACTAGTTTAAATGACTCAAAAGAACTAGTTAGAGAGTTGTTCAATTGCTTAGATCTTATAGAAGTATACAAGACACAATAGAAGAAAAATCGGGTTTGATTCACTCAAATCGATTCATGAACATTATAGCCACGGTTTGCAAATTACAATTCTTAATATATAAATGTTTTAGTTCATGAACAAACCAATTTTAGAAAGTAACACACTTAAGTATGCATACGTAAGTAACCGGATTTGAATTTGTTTTGGTTTCAAAACTAAGCGTAAATTCACGGATGTGAACTTTCCGCCAGTATGCGTACGAGTACGCATGCTTAGGTAACCGCATTGAGTTGGTTTTGATTTCCAAACTCAGCAGAAATTCACGGTCGTGAACTTCCGCCAGTATACGGAAGGGGACGCATACTTACCTAGTCTCCATCAACCATTTAGTACACACAAGTATGCATACATTTGGTTCCCAGTTTTGGACTTATACACTAATGCGCGAACACATTATATGCTTATATCCAAAGATGGTTACATGTTCTAAACTCTTTATTTCAACCATTGAAACATTCTTAGACGATGTTAAATAGAGGTTATTCACACATTATTTTTCATCAAAGCAATTTTCAAGATATTGAAATAATCAACATGACTTTCGTCACTTGTAAAGATGAACTTGGCCAAAGCGAAAGCTTACCAACACATATTTCGAGAAATAGATAAGCGAGATAAACTCGGCTCGAAATAGAAAATGTGTATAATCGAAGTCTATATAGCAATACGACTTTTGTCTCAAGATAGGAGATAGAGTAGATAGACTTTTGAGTGATAGATAAGTTCAAGTCTCCACATACCTTTTTGTCGATGAAGATCCACCAGTTCCTTGAGTAGTTCTTCGTATTTGCATGATGAACAACGTGGAGTCTAGAGCTCAACTACACTTTCTATCCTAGTCCGAGACTTAGCTATAAGTAGACTAGAAATCAATACTTATAGTTTTGGCAACTAAACTTGATAACAAGCTTGAGATAGCAACGCTTGCGAGTTCGACCGAGCAATGCTCTAACAAGAACATAGTTGCGGCAAATATATAAATCTTCTTCCAAAGTAAAATCAGGAACTTGAGCCATAATCTAGTTGAAGGTAGTTTAGTAGGAGATGATTCATGTGGAGGTGTAACTTCTAAGTAAGGTGGATAAGCATATATATATATATATATATATATATATATATATATAACCAAAAAAAAATGTAATATGTAACGGATCTATCTTTTGAAAATAAATCCATTGAAGGTTTCAAAGGCTATGTTTTCAAATCAAACAAGGACATCCTAGTGCCTAACTTAATGTTTTTTTTTTTAAAAATAAAAAGTTACGGTTGGTAACTAGAATATCGAGATCCACCGTAACTCTGGAATTGAATTTTCTGCAGAGTTACGGTTTATATAAAGTTACAAGATACAAACCGTAACTCTGCAGAAAATTCAATTCCAGAGTTACGGTTCACTTAGTTGGATAAGATTACCAACTGTAACTATGCATAATAATTTGGCTACAGAGTTACGGTTGATTAAGAAATTTCCATACCAACCATAATTGGTGACCTCTCTAAATATCTGGGTTATAGGGTTATTTACGGTTGGTAATTGAAAATCGATACCAACCGTAACAGCTGAAATACCTGAAATTTTTTGTTCCTTGAGGAGTTACGGTTGGTAATTAAAAATAAAGACCAACCGTAACAAGTGAGATATCTGAATTTTTTCATCTAACCAGTGACTAACCACACAATTCATAAGATGTTTATTCAATCTAAGTAATCCATAAGCTAAAATCCATAAATAACCACACAACTATTAGTTCGTAGATAATATCCATAAGTTAAAATCCATAACTAACACACAACTATTTGTTCGTCATAATATCCATAAGTTCAAATTCATAACTAACCACACAAAGAAAAGAAATAAAAGAGGTGTTCTCCTATCGAATGACACACAACCATAACTAACCACGATCTCTTTTGTTGGTGCTACCACCACCACGAGTGTGAGGGCCATCACGATGACCACCGTGACCACCTCTTTGGCTAGTACCCACACCATGATCATCCTCTTCGAAATTTTTCTCTTCGCTTGTAGGTGACGGTTGACTATGGCTAGTACTCGCACCTCCAAAAGAGTTTCTGCTTCTCTTTAAGCTTCTTTCTTCCGTGACCAACCCCTTATACAATTCTGTCATGGTTGGATCATGCATGTTCCTTATTTTCTCTTGTAAGGTCCTTTGTTGAGGAGCTCTAATCGCACCATTACTACGGATGCATGAAGTCATACTATTTGCCAAAGCTTGTCCTTGCTCTTTCTATTCACATATCAAAAAGAGTGTTAAGAGATTATTTCATAATATAAATTAACTTTAAAATCCAAAGTCATGAGGATGACAAAGTTGCGTACCGACATGAAATATAGCTTCTTCCAAGTCAAACCAAATAGACCCTTTTTCTCTTCGGTCTCCTCGACAACCTTTCTTTGTGCTTGAGCCTTTTGAATATGTACCTAGGCCTCAGGATCATAATTGATCACATGTGGATGACCAAAACGATAATACCAATCCAGGTAATCATCAGCGGCTTCTTTCGTGTTGTTACAAGCCATTGCCTCTCCCGCTGCGAGTTGGTATCTTTCTTCATGGGGGTTGTTCCAAACATCAATCGTCGGAGTTGGGCGGTAGTTCAATACAATGGTGGGGCCTTTTGTCTCGGATCCTTCCTTGGATAATTTGAAGTTTTCCTTAATAACCCTGTTCTAGGGTAAAAACTGATTCTGCTGGTTTTGGTAAATTTGGGTGTGTTGATGAGAAACGAATTCAAACCCTAAACAAATGCACTGCATGAGAGTACTTTAGATTCGAGAGATCAATCTATAAAATTCTGATCTAAACAAAGAAATTGTCGTTCTAGTCTTGCTTCGGTCACAAAATGAAGGAGAAGGGTTGATCTTAGGGAGGGAAGCGAAGAAGGTGTTGAGATCAGAATGGTTAACTCTGAAGGTGTGGCTGTTTTATGACTTGTATCAGAATATGGAACTAGCTTGCAGAATGTAAGCTATCAGTTCTTGGTGTTTTCTGGATACTTGTGTTGTTAACCAAAACTCCATTATTGGTTTAAATAGGTTGAAAACCTATTTATATCAGTCATAGTTGCACGCACCCTGATCTCATAGGAAATGGGAATAGTTGAGTGATGGAGGAGTGGGATCGTGGAGGATGGTGAAACCACGTCTCCACTATGAGGGGAAGACTGGGTGGTTTCGTCCCACTACTTTGCGGCAGTTAATGGCTGTCATTGATTTAATTTAGGTTTTAAAAGCCGTGTGGCCAACCCATTTTGGGCCAACGGTTTTTGGTGTTGGCGGCATGCTGTGGACTATTCAACCGGCCAGTACTATAGTCTGGCCGTTAGTGAGTGTATCCGCGCCTTGTCCGTTGATCGGAATTGAATCTAGGCCGGTCAATTAGGCTGGAAAAGTTGGACGGTCGAGATCATTTTACGGCAGTAATGTAACGCTGCTTAATAGAAATTAGGGTTTTGTAAGTCGCGCGGCCAACTAACTTTAAGCAATCGGTTAGTGGCTCTATTTGCGAGTTAAAAGGATTCCGATTGGCCAAGGCATTAGTGGGCCCGCCGGTGTGCATGTTGATGCTTGTCCGACCGTGTTAATAAGTTGCTAGACTTGATAAATCGAATGGCCAAAACGTATGGCCGTGATCGTTTTAAGACTGACATGGGCAGCCTATATTCGGTTCCTTAAGGAATTAGGTGCTTCGACCAACCAACTTCTAACTTTATTTAAAAGTGCGTGTGGGGCATTTAAAGCGATCTGATTGGTCGATGGGAAAGGGGGTTGGCAAGCGGCAACATGGAGTGTGGCCGATCGGCTATGGGTGACGCCTGCTGGAGCAGATCGGCCGGCCAAGTGGCGTGGCCGCACCTCCCTTTGTTGCTGCTCTTACTTGCCGAAGTTCCTCTTTGTTTCTTGTTTTCTAATTCTTGGTAGGATTTGCTCCTATCAGTTCGATGTTGGATTAATTTCCTAGCTTACCTAGGTTTGGTCTCGACCAATAGGGTTCGAGATATTGCGTTGGGCGCAATAAACCTAATTTTTGCAAATTAATTAGGTTAAAATTTGAATTTTGCGAGCTGTCATAAAATGGGTCAAATTTTGTGAATTCTGTGGTTGACACAAAATTCTTATTTTTATTCTCAGAGAGCAGTCAACGCGTCTTCTGATTGAGTACTTTCATGCAGACCTTAATCTTGATACTTCGGGAAATTCATGCTACTCAGCTGCGAGTGAACACTAATTGTTATATCAATATTAAGAGTTCAGCCAGGGAACATAGAATAGAATGGATACTCGGCAGGCTCCGGCATTAGTTAGTAATGCAGCTAGGAGCTTAAATACTCATTTGGCTCTATACTAGTGAACAATTCATCTAGGATCTTGAGTTTAATTATAATATGAAGAGAGACATAGGCACTCATCAAATTTTGATATATTCTTCAAATTCCTTGCGAAATATAGACATATCAAGGTCTACTACTTCTGATGCCAGGTCAGGTAGACAGTCTTTTACAGTTTTCGCCCTATACTAAAAACCACCATCAACATTAAGTTTCCTGCTTAGCACGTAACAGTGACATTGTTTTGGGGTAAGCACTAGAGAGTGACAGACGAAAAACAAAACTAATAAGATGAAGTAGATAGATGTTACCAGGAAAATTCTAATCGGCCTTCAGCAGCGGGACCACGCGACCAGTGACCTTCGTAGTAGCGTGTTGCTAGCTCGACTATGGGGTGTGAGTGCGGTGAACCCAGCTATTTATTCGCGTTTATGGATTAAGAAGGAATCCTTCTTCCGTTCGAACTCTGGAAACTCCGTTCGTATAAAAAGGGGTATCGACCCTCTTCTATTTTTTGTTGCTCGTCTGACTTCGTGCTTTCGTCTGCAGCAGCCGGCTCCTCTTCGTCACTGTCAACAGCTCCATCATGAGCGTGCCAATCGTCAGCGGCAAGGTAAGTACATCTTGTTTTTTCTTTTTCTCTTTGCAAGTATGAACTTTAGTTATACGTGTAACTTCCACGACTTTGAAATTTCATCAAATCCTGAGTGAACTCCTGGAGATATTTCCGCTGCCTAATCGAGTGATGATTCTTATTTTTGGACCAGAGGGTGTATAAGTTGTACTATCGATCCTCTCCGGAATGTGTAATAAGGTCATGTCTCCAGAAAAATGAGTATCTAGACTCTCTAGTGGATTTCAAAATTTGCCAAACTCCATTACGCTCAATTGCAAGAGGCCTTGACTTTAAGGTGTTTGGTGTCTAGACTGCTGAGTCGCAATAAAAATGTTCCTTAAACTCCTGAGCATTGACTGGAACGAAATTGTATTTATTCAGACTCTTTAGCTCATAAGCCTATTCTTGCCCTTCTGATTGCGATGATGATATGCTTGGGATGCTTGTATGAGATAGGATGCGATTAGGCGGTTCCCAGTTACACTTGTAGTTGATCACTAGAGCTATATTTTTGAGTTGTCTTGGGAATACGATGCGGCCTTGTAAGGAGTTGTAGATGCGTACTAGATCCGATGGCGTGGCCGAATATGTGAAAATATCTCTGCGGTGTACTTTTGGAGTCTTTGATGCTCGTGTACGGCTTCATGTTGAGAAATTCCTGCGGCTCGTAAAGCTTAGACAGTGACGATGCTGATATCAAAAATAACCTGGTTGAGGGACGTGAAGGCATCTCGTGCTGGCAGTCCCCAGGTGTAATTATCCTGAGCCTATTTTCTCCTGAAGGATGCACTTCATTGTATTTGCTGGTAAGGTGGTTAACGAATTGATGGAGGCGGCTATCTTTTGGATTCGTCATTTGTTGATCAATGGGCGGGAGTCGCACTTAATAGATCTATATTGTACCCCAAACTTCTAGCAGCCCATGCATCCCTTCTATAGGAAATTGGAAATCTATAAACACTGAATCTGACTTTGTCGGCAATGTGGTTGTTGATGCGAAGCTTCGTGCAGGCCTTGGGTAGGTGGTGATGAGTTTTTATTAGGTGATATGGCAGACGTGATTTGGTTGGTATGTGTGGCTTGCTGAGGCATGACCTTCCTCTTTGATTCTTCACTGACAACAACGCTTATGAATGGCTGGACCAAATACTGCTTGTTGGTCAAGCGCCTTCCAGACAGGGAGGTGATAATATCTTTACGCTACATCTTTGAAGAGTGGTGACCTTGTCACGGTTTATTGGTTGACCGTCTCTTCTGAGTTGAAGAGGTCTTTGACAGTGAAGGGATTCTGTGTTGGGCGTCAGTCCCCAAGTGTGGTTTACGTGGTTCTATCTTGTATGGTCGGTAGGTTTACCATAATAAAGATATCACCATCTTGCCTCCATACTGGTGACCCTATTACTTCCTCCATGGAAAAATAAAATATGCAGAAGTTCGGATTACCTTTGTCCGTAGTTGTTGTTGCTATGGTGAAGCTCTGGATGGTATCAACAAACGAGCAGCAACGGTTCTTGGCAGCAGCTGTGATCAGAAGAGACTGCATTTTCGTGGAAACAAAACAGGTTGGCTGAAGCTTGGTTGTCTACGGTCATGATCCTTGACAGGGAGGAGTGGTGGCTACGTCCACGAGCTTTAGGAGAGCATAGGCGGAGATGCTAACCACGACCACGAACATTAAAAGGATTTGATCGAACGTTATGGCCCAAAGGATCAGTTTCTTCCTTTCATATAACTCACATACATGAGTTTATTTCTCCTTCTATTATTTCCCCTCTTTTATTTTCGGTGAAGTAACTCCTCCCTGATTCCCTGCATGCGGAAGCTCGCCTATTGTTGCTTGCCTGATACAACATGGTTGAGGGCTGCAAATATGTCTTGACGCTGCACCTTGGATAAATACAGAATCTCACATAAATGTTCCATCATGGATTGGACGGTTTTGCGTACGGAGTCCCCATAAATCATGCAGCTCCTGACGGGAAGAGGATCTCCGTGAATCCTTTAGTGCCTAATTGAAGTTCTCTTGCATCCACCTTCTCCTTAAAAATGCGCTTCAATTCATTATAATCACTGGTTGGGTGATTGACGAACCTATGGTAACGACAATATTTGGGATTTTCCATTTCTTCCTCGGTAGGTGGACGTCTGAGAGGAGGTAGCTCGATAGCAGTATCTTGAATCTATGCTTCTAGGAGTTCGATTACCTCTTCAATCGGAAACGGGAAGTTTAGAGCAGCCTATCCAGTTTCTTGTTGCTGTGCACGCGTCTTAGGCGCGACCTTCCGAGGTTGAGCTGTCTTCTGCGCAGGTGCCGCACGTTTGGGTTGTTGTTCTGCAGCTGGAGCTTTTCTCTTTCCTCCTTCACTCACCACACTTACAGAGGGTTGAGTATTGTATTGTTTGTTGACGATACGTCTGTTCCATCGAGTCTCACATGCATCTTCATTCCTGGTGGGCCTGGTTCTTTCCTGCAAGGCTGGTGACTGCTTAGCAGCTTCACGAAGTTCATAGAATGTCTGGAAGCGCAGGTTCTCCAGTAAAGCGCTATAGATAAGTACCATGCCATTAATTCAAAACTCCACCAATTAATATTCGATCACATTTGGATCATGCCAATCTAGCAATTGAATCCTGAATCTCTTGACATAATCATTTAGATCTTCATTGTTTCGCTGAAACATCCTTCCCAAGTCTGATAAAGTGATTTGCTCAGAAGCAAATAAATATTTCTTGTAGAAAGCGGTAACCATTTCACACCAATTGGCTATGTTTTTTGGTGCATTGTTGTTGTACCACGTATAAGCTCTTTCAGTGAGTGATTCTGAGAATTCCTTCAGGCGGAGGACGTGGTTGTATTCATGTTCCCCTAGTGATTCAAAAAAAAAACAAGAGATGTATTCACGAGCATTACCAGTACCGTCATAAAGGGAGAACTGGGGAGAGGAATATCCTCTTGGAAGAGGAACTCTTCGCACATCGGGAGGATAAGGAGACTGATGCTGGTGCAGGTCTACCGGGTTTTATTTGCTTCGACTTTGGAGAAGTCGTTCCAGATCTTCATGCGTGATGAAATTGGATGGCTGATTTCATTCCAATGAACGTTCAGGAGAAAAACGAGCCTCTTCATCTATAAAGGCGCTCCCTGCTAGGTGCTTGCACCAGGAGCATTAAAAGTACTCCTTATTGGCTCCATTTGGGGTTGACGTGGTTCTTGTGATAGTCGCTCCATTAGTGTCTTGAGGAAGGTAAGTACCTCTTTCTGGGTTGTAGCCATGTCCGTCTGAGCTTTGGCAAGAGCTTCTTGTCTCTCCATTAAATCAACAATGGTAATGGGAGGTTGGTTTACTATGGCTCCTATAGTCTCCCGACCCAACGAAGAAGCGGTAACAACTCTATTGACAATTGGGGGTGTCACGCTCGAAGAAATATTAGGAGTAGCAGTGGCTATGGCTCTTGTGATAGGAGGTGTCACGCTAGAGGGGATGCTTCCGGCACTGCTGATGTCGGTGCTGGAGGGTGTAACACCATGAGATGTGTTGACTGTGCTGGAAGGCGATTCAGAGAACTCTTCGAGTCATAACATCTGGTGATACTCGTATTCCTCCTAAGTATTCCAAAAATGGGAGATATGTTCTTCAGCATTACCCGTTTCCCTAGGCATAGAAAATATGGGGGACATGGGTCTTTTGGTGCAGCAACTTCTCGGATCTCCTCTGTGTGAGGTTATCTCGGCTATAGATTCTTTCCTGGCATGATGACGCGGGCATCGTTATCTTCTTGAGGCTGCTCTCCTGACGTGTCGGCTCCAGTAGATCTGAAGATGTCCCGGGCTTGCTCTTGCTTAGGTTGACATAATAGGTGAACCCCTTTATGATGATTTGAAGATGTGTCAAGCCTCCTTTGTTATTGTAGATGTAAGAATTCCCGGAATTACGTCATGGTCTGGATCTACACGTTTTGCTGATGAAGTGATAGTGGATACTCCTGACCATAAAATGGTAGTAGTGGCGGAATGGAGATAGACCTTTGCTCTCGTGATCTCTGCAGGTGGATTTCTAGCACTCCACTGGTGTTGAGATTTGTTGTCGACTATCTCCATACTCAATAACGGCTATGCGAATCTTCCCTTTATCTCTCTGGTGTTGACCCTGGCGTCATTAATATCAGTGATAACTTTGAGGCGTTTCTGGCTTGCTCCATATAACACTTATGGTGTTGCAGGAAAGGCGGTTGCTCCATCCGGATCTCGAGAGAAGCCATTGTGCCCTTCTAAGTAGTAGTCACGTCTTTTTGTGTCTCTACGAGGCTTTCTAGTCCTTTCATCTGGGAGATTTACTAGTGCTCGGATATCCAAGGTCTTCCCAGTAGCATTGCTTGAAAAAGCATTTTGGTGAAGCTTCTTAACAAACGGAACACCGAAATTGAAATTGGTTGTTGAACCTAAATTGAGTTTAATGATTGAATTATATCTAAGATCCACCCTTTTGAAATTGAGAGAACTGGAATGAAAAATTGAGAAACTGATTTTTTGCAACTGAGAGATTAATCTCCCACTGTGGTCGCCAGTTGTTTTGGGGTAAAAAATGATTCTGCTGGTTTTGGTAAATTTGGGTGTGTTGATGAGAAACGAATTCAAACCCTAAACAAATGCACTACACGAGAGTACTTTAGATTCGAGAGATCAATCTATACAATTCTTACCTAAACCAAGAAATGGCCGTTCCAGTCTTGCTTCGGTCACAAAATGAAGGAGAAGGGTTGATCTTTGGGAGGGAAGTGAAGAAGGTGTTGAGATCAGAATGGTTAACTCTGAAGGTGTGGCTATTTTATGACTTTTATTAGAATATGGAACTGGCTTGCAGAATATAAGCTATCAGTTTTTGGTGTTTTCTGGATACTTGTGTTGTTAACCAAAACTCTGTTGTTGGTTGAAATAGGTTGAAAACCTATTTATATCAGTCATAGTTGCACGCACCCTGATCTCATAGGAACTTGGAATAGTTGAGTGATGGAGGAGTGGGATCGTGCAGGATGGTGAAAACCACGTCTCCACTATGAGGGGGAAACTGGGTGGTTTCGTCCCACTACTTCTCTATCATCGCTAACTGCCTGCCTTTCTTGACACTTTCTTGTAATGGGCGTGTTGCATGCCGCATGCTGTAAACCTCCAGACCAATACCCTGATGAACATCCCCCAGTTTGTGACATGTTTGATGTCTCGAGTATTTTTGTGAAAAACATGAAGCAAGTTGCTGAGTGGGTCTTGCTTGCAAGACCTAATTATTCCGACCAATCACGCGTAAGATAGGCGGCGGGTAGTCATGTGTGATGAGTCAAGTAATGAGACTTGACGCAAAGAATAGCATGTAACGCCATTAGGTTAAATAAATAAGTTATTTTGTGAAGCCGATATTCATAAAATATCGTATGTACTTGATGCATGTAAAGCATCACTTTTAAGCAGGCAGCTCAAAATAATCGATGTATATGAAGCATCGTTGTATTGAGCGTGTCTTGGTTGGTCGCGGAACCTAATGTCTTAAAAGGAGCGTGACCGACCATTTTCAGGAAGCTGCTGGGAGCTATTTATGCATGCCAAATGTAGGCCGGTCGGTCCCTATAGGAGAGTGATGGCTGGTAGCCATTTTGACATCCTATTGGTCGATCGAGGTTAAATCTAGATCGGTGAAATTGGCTAGCCAAATCGGATGGCTGAGATGATTTGCGGCAGTTATTCGTTTCCCCTAATTTATTTAACACTTCTATAAGAAGCGCGGCCAGCCATCCTTGGGCGATCGTTTAGGAGCCATATGGGCAGGCTGCGGCGTGGCCGATTGTTCCTTATGGAAGGTGGGTGGCCGGTGATCATGGCCACATCTTGTTGACTTCCAAAGATATGAGTTAGGACAGCCGATTCGACTGGTGAAGTTTGGCGGTCGAGATGATTTGCGACAGTTAATGGCTGCCGTTCATTTAATTTAGGTTTTAAAAGCCGAGTGGCCAACCCATTTTGGGCCAACGGTTTTTGGTGTTGGCGGCATGCTGTGGATTATTCGACCGGCCAGTGCTATAGTCTGGCCGCTAGTGAGTGTATTCGCGCCTTGTCCGTTTATCGGAATTGAATCTAGGACGGTCAATTCGGCTGGCAAAGTTGGACAGTCGAGATCGTTTTGCGGCAGTAATGTAACGCTGCTTAATAGAAATTAGGGTTTTGTAAGTTTCGCAACCAACTAACTTTAAGCAATCAGTTAGTGGCTTTGTTGGCGAGTTAAAAGGATTCTGATTGGCAAAGGCATTAGTGGGCCCGCCGGCGTGCATGGTGATGCTTGTCCGACCGTGTTAAGAAGTGGCTAGACTTGATAAATCGAGTGGCCAAAACGTACGGCCGTGATCGTTTTAAGACTGACATGGGCAGCCTATATTCGGTTCCTTAAGGAATTATATTCTTCGACCAACCAACTTCCAACTTTATTTAAAAGTGCGTGTGGCGCATTTAAAGCGATCTGATTGGTCGATGGGAAAGGGGGTTGGCAAGCGGCAACATGGAGTGTGGCCGATCGGCCACGGGCGGCGCCTGCTGGAGCAGATCGACCGGCCAAGTGGCGTTGTCGCACCTCCCTTTGTTGCTGCTCTTACTTGCCGCAGTTCCTCTTTGTTTCTTGTTTTCTGATTCTTGGTAGGATTTGCTCCTGTCAGTTCCATGTTGGATTAATTTCCTAGCTTACCTAGGTTTGGTCTCGACCAATAGGGTTCGAGATATTGCGTATGGCACAAAAAACCTAATTTTTGCAAATTAATTAGGTTAAAATTTGAATTTTGCGAGCTGTCACAAAATGGGTCAAATATGGTGAATTCTGTATGTTGACATAAAATTCTTAATTTTATTCTCAGAGAGCAGTCATCGCGTCTTCTAATTGAGTACTTTCATGCAGACCTTAATCTTGATACTTTGGGAAATTCATGCTACTCAGCTGCGAGTGAACACTAATTGTTATATCAATATTAAGAGTTCAGCTGGGGAACCTAGCATAGAATGGATACTCGGCATGCTCCGGCATTAGTGAGTAATGCAGCTAGGATCTTAAATACTCATTTTGCTCTATACTAGTGAACAATTCATCTAAGAGCTTGAGTTTCAATATAATATGAAGAGAGACATAGGCACTCATCATATTTTGATATATTCTTAAAATTCCTTGCGGAATATAGACATATCAAGGTCTACTACTTCTGATGCCGGGTCAGGTAGACCGACTTTTACAGCTTTCACCCTATACTAAAAACCACCATCAACAAACCCTTTCTTAAATATGACCGATTTGGCGTAGAGTTCGACGAGGATTGGTCATAACTTAACCTGTGGGATTATACAATGGTCCATTGTAGCCTACGGTCTGTGTGAACTGACGAACATCAACTCCATTTTGAATCCTCAAATAAGGGTCAAAGATAACATCTTCAACAGTGAAAGCATTTATTTCCTTCCTCACTCGAACGAGCTTCTCTTATTTGTTCCTTTGTTGTCTACCAGTGAACTTGAACTTCTTTCCTATAGGGCCAGAATCATCTTCTTCCCATTCAGTAGAAGGTCTCAGGCTCGGAATGTGGTCATACACCCATTCCTTAAAAAAAATAAAAAATTAAACAATTTTCACATGACTAAAAATAATAAGTATAACAAACTATCATATAATAAAAATGTAACCAAACTTTCCATTAGAAGCGCAACATTTCCGGCAATTTCAGTAGCTCCAACCCTCGAGGCCTTTCTTAGGATGTCAAGTAAATATGCAAGGGTGGCAGTGCCCCACGAATAATCTTTGATCTTGTTCAAATCCTTCAACAATTGTAGGTAATGAACATTCACCCTATTTCCCGAGTTATCAGGCATGAATACGGTCCCAAGAGAATACAGCAAATACGCTGTGTCTGTACGCCAAGCTCTTGTTTCATCTATCACCTCACCTGCTCTTTCCTTTGCGAGCGTTCCTTTAAACTTCGTCCTCAAATTCATCAATAATAGCTTTTTAATGATAGGTTTCTTATGTGGTTCTTTTGGGTCATAACCAGCAGCCAACCGAAACTCCATCTCGGTTTCGTCTTTCTCCCACCCAAGTGTTTCTTGAACAAGGATGTAAAGGGCAGTCTAAGACATGTTGTTATTGAAACCGTCTTCCACAGATCTTCCTTCAACTTCTAGGTCAAGAATTTGCTTCACATCGTCCGGTATTATTGTCATCTCTCCAAATGGAAGATGAAACGTATCAGTTTCAAGCCAATATCGTTCCCTGAATGCAGAGACCACAACACTATCATACTCCACTTGGGTATTCAGAATTCCAGGCCCTAATCCTGTACTAATCACTTGATTACGAACAGAAGCACATTCTTCACCTAATGGCCAATATTTAGAGCTTTGACGCTTGAGCAATTTGTTCGCCCTTGCATGGTCCTAAAAAAATATACAAAAATACAAACATATTTTGTTAAACTGAGATAAACAAACAAAATTAATCAAAATTAGTTATAAATTCAATGTTTTAAGAAAAATAATACCCTAGTCTCACAGACTTTTGTGGCCTAGGAATCAGTATAACCAAATAAGATTGAAGACTTATTTGGGGCCTCGCCCCAAGATCTTCTATTCTTCTTCTATGGCAACAACAACTCTTTTCCTTTAGGAATATGCATCCCTTTCGGTGCGGGATCCTTTCTCGTCTTCTTTTCTTTCACTGGAGGTGCAGCTACAACAATCTCTTTTCCCTTGTTTTTTTCTCCCTCTTCATCATTTTATTCCTCTTTCTCCTCTTCATCATTTGCTTCCTCTTCCTCCTCTTCAACATTTGCTTCATCTTCCTTCTCTTCTTCATCATCGAATTCTTTAGAATTTTATTTATCTTCTTCATCATTAGATTCTTCCTCTACAATTTGTTTTTCTTTGCCTTCATGGTTAATTTCGACTCCTACCTCTTCAATTTCTTGATCATTAGGTTCCACTCCTTCTAAATCAACTCCAAATTCGGCTACAGGTGGTTTTCTCAACCTAATTTCAAATTGATTCTTCTTCTTCTCATTCTTGTGGATACCTCTATTATTTACCGTTAAATGCTTGTCACCGCGAGGGGTGGGCGTATGATCAATCGGAGTTAAGTTATTTACTCTCTTATTCTTCACCCTATCAGGATTCCTACACAAGTAATACAATTGATTGATTTCCTAAGGGTTGAAAAAACAAAATAGAAAACAACAAATCAAAAAAATGGAGAACATAATGACTTTACGGTTGGTATATCAACTAAACTGTTGAACCGTAACTAATTACGGTTTGTAAGTTGAGGATCGAGACCAATAAACTACGGTTGGTATATCAACTAAACTATTGAACCGTAAATATTATTTGAAAATTAAGTTTTGAGACACAAGAAGATTTACGGTTTATAAGGTTGACACAAATACATACCGTAACTCCATTACGGTTGATAAGGTTGATACAAATACAAATCATAGAAAAATTTGGAGACATGCAGGAAGAATTACAGTTCATAATTCTGGTTTCGACATTAACCGTAAGTGAAGTTACGGTTGCAAAAACAAAACGTAACTGAACAAAATTCTCAGATCTATAAACCTACGGTTGGTAATTGAACTCTTACAAACCGTAACAACATCAAAATCTCCAGTTATGGTTCGTAATTGAATTAAAAGCAACCGTAACTCACATGAACCCAGAATTTGGAATTTCAATTTTCATCTAAAACCCTAATTTTTGATAGAAATTTAACTTAAATCGAACAAAATAAACTAAACCCTAACTGGGTTTTTCAAAACATACCTTATATAAGTCATTCCAGTTGATTTCGACGGTTGATGGGTTTGAAATTGTTATTCTTGACCTATTGGAGGATGTGGTTGATTAGAATCACTACAATCTTCGTCAACTTTCTTCTTCTTTGGCATCTCTAATGTGGATTTCAATTAACGATTATTAATTTTTTGAATCGCCGATTAATCGAAGACAATGAAATTTTCAATTTTAATGGAGGTTACGGTTGATGGGAGGAGAAAAGAAGATGAAGAAGACTGATTTAGTTTTCTTCTGATTCATTAGGTTTAAAAATGTAATAGTGGAGGACAATTCAGTCTTTTTAACTAAAAAAGGAAGGGTAAATTAGTTCATTTAAAGCTAAAAGGGTAATCTAGTCAATTTACAGTACCAATAGGACATCCCCTAACCAACTAGAAGGACATTATTATCATGGTTCAGCCCCTCTAATGGTTTCTTCAGCCCCTATAACAGGTTACTTCTTTAAAGTCGATTCTGACGTTATTTTCCTATGTAAATACTTTTTGGCGAATGAGATTGATAAAGGACAGATTGGTGACGGAATTCGGCTGGAAAATTAGAAGGTTGATCAAAAATGAAAATGAGATGAGAGAAGTAGCACAAGTTCAACCTGAAGCATTTCATTACAAAATCAAATGAAGAATGATGTGGTCCCATATATGTACGTAATATACGACATATTCAGATTGCAAATGGTAAATAATATATAATCTTTGAGGAAATCTTTGGGTTTTTCATATACATAGTCTTGACTCTAGAATATCCACCATCAACTGATTCAGAAGCTAGAACTAAAAATCCAATTATGTGCACAAGTAACATCAACATTCCAATTAAATAAATTCAGTTTACATTATGAGTTCAAGTTCAAAATAGTCAAAATAATTTAAAACACATTATTATGAGTTCATAAGCAAAATTCAGCGGTTGTACATCTTCTTTTCTTTTTTCATAAAAAAGAGGAAGAAACCCTCTAACATTACAATTCATAGTTCATTTCCAAGATCAAATTGGGATTCGACCAAGGAACAGGTTCATTAAAAAACTGATAATTAAAAGAGTTAAGCAAGCCTCCTAGTTCGTTTCCTATCCTTCTGTGATGAATGTTTTAGATATTACAAAAAGCTGCATTATGGGCTGCCCACATTATATTTAATCTATTACAAAAGATAAGTTCTGAAATTTTGAAGTTCACTACTTCATGATTGGGACTTTGGAAATCATTACTAATAGAGTATCTCTTTTTTCTTGCTTCGATATACATTCCTTTAAGTGGCATCAGAGTAGGCATTGAGTCGCTTTGAAAAGTTACATCATGACCACTCCATTGTGTTGCCCACCGGAAAGCAATTTCTGCACCTTTGTTCTCTAAATCTTCTCTGTTGGAACAAAAGCAGGTACTTCCCCTGGCTCAGTTGTGTACCCTGCAAAATCAGTTAAAGTTAAGCCAATGCCTGATGAAGAAATATGATCCATCATGGACAGAGAAATGTTTATAGTGTAACACATTTTTGCTTCCAAAGTTCTGTTCTCCAAAGTACATATATCAAGATATTCACCATACATAGGATTATAATATAAAGTTTGAAATAAATTGTATCTAGGATCCTTAATGGTAGCAACACTATTTATGAATTTAACTATAGTATTAGCCGTACCCGCACTATTCTGTTTTTCCTTTCTAAAGACCCAATCACATCTGGCTTTCCAGATGTGCCAAGTTATAATACTATAAAACTCTGCCCACTTCAATATATAACCATTTCTGTTAGTATTAGAGAACCACGAGTTAAGCCAATCATGAAAGGTAATATTGTTTTCCACTACATAATCCATACTGGAATTTAAGTGCAACCATATCTGTTTTACAAAGTTACAATTCATGAATAAATGAGTCAGAGTTTCCTCACCGCTATTACAAAGAGTACAGGGGGAGGAACTTTCAGCTTCCAAATTAGATTCCAGTCTCTATTATCATTTTCAGAGTTATTGATTTGGTTGTACATTGAATTAACCGTGAAATTACCTTTGGTATTTAGAGACCATTAAGCTGTATCTTCCATAATATTTGTTGGAATGCTTATTTTCAGAATATGGTTGATTATGTTTTGGTTAAAACAACATCTCAATTTATTGATATTCCATTTTCTATCGTCAGTAATAAGATGACTTACCAGAGTTATGTTTTCTGCTCCCCTGTCTGGTTTTTGTATGGGAGGAATGATTTCTGGAATCCAGCAATCAGTCCAAACATTTACCAAATCTCTTCTTCCTATTTTCCATATACAATGTTTCTGAATTTGTTCAACACCAGCAAGAATGATCTACCAAACCCAACCGTCTCTATGGTTTGGCTTTGGTTTCATATGTAATATATTTGTGTTTGGAAAATATTTGGCTTTTAAGATTTTAGCACTTAGAGAATCGGGATTTTCTTTTAGCTTCCATCCCATTTTTGCCTACATAGCAAGATTAAAATTTTCTATATTTTGGAAACCTAACCCTCCTTCAGATAGGGGTTTACAAAAGGATTGCCAGGCTTTAAACCCCTTTTTTTGAACGCGTGATTGGGGGATATAAATTACTTTCCCCCACCAATAGTGTTTGCTAAGGGGGTTTTTTGGGGGGGAAAATACTAAAATACCCTTCCCTCAAAATCAAAATCTAAAAACTTAAAATCAAAAAACAAAATCATATCCCCCATTTCCATCTTCACTGCCGGCATTCTCGTTAGGGTTAGGGATTTGAAACCTAAATATTCTCCACTTTGAAAACGATTTTTTTTTATATTCGGAAGTGATGAAGACCATGCCGGAAGTGATGAAGATCATGTCGGTAGTGATGAAGACCATGTCAGAAATAATTTTTTTTACATCGCCGGAAGTGATGAAGACCATGCGGGAATTGATGAAGATCATGCCGAAAAATGGTGCCGGCATTCTTGGTAACTAACATTCAATGCTGTAACTAAATGCCGGCATGCTCGATAGAAATCTATCAATGCCGATAGTCAAGTGAAAAAAAAATCAATTTTCTGGATACTTTACATCATGTGCCGGTAAAGAAATTTAAGCAAAATACTATGTTGTTAGCAGTACCGGCATGCTCGAGAATTAACTGACTGTGCCGGCAGTGGACTGATTATAACCAGAAAAAATTCAAAACGGAATAGGTTTTGAATTTCAAAACCATAAAAAACATTTATGAAAATTAACTGACTGTGCCGGCTACGCCCCCCCGGATAGTGGCAAACATTTATGAAAATTTCCAACAAATGTCGGCATGGATGGACGACCGACAACAACGCCGACACACTGTGTTGGTTGAATATTCCCTGGTATGTGAAAATATGGTGCGCCGGCATTGATATAACTATGAATACCATGCCGGTTTTGGTTGTTCCGGCATGATATTCGTAGTTATATCAATGCCGGAACGATGTTTTGCAGGTGCATCCATGGTGAATCCAAAGTTACATCTGGAGAAGATTCAACATAAAAGACATATTTGTTGCTAATGTGAAGACTCAGAGACATCTCTTTGGTCATTATGGTCACTCATCTCAACCAAAATTTTTGAACCCAACATTCATACTTCTAATCTCTCAAAAATGATAAAGATTTCTATAAATCATTTTCAAACTAATCAATTAACATAACTAATTATTATTAACCACTAAACCTGATTAATGAGGGGTAGATTAGGAATTAGTGAAAATACATGGATATGGGGTGACCTTGATTTACTATTTAAATCCCTTTTTTGTCTTTTTTATATCCCCCAGTCGCGCGTTCCTTTTTTTTTCCTTGTTCATTTTTTCCATTAGCATCTTTTCCCCACCAATAATTTCTCTGAAGTTTTGTTAGATTCTTACAAATTTTATTTGGTATTCTAAAACAGTTCGTTTGATAAACACTCAAAGAGGACGTAACATTTTTTCATTACCGTTTTACCGGTTGTTGTTAGGTCTTTTCCGTTCCAACCAACAAGCCTATGTAGCATTTTTTTTTCTACATGAGGTTCAAAGCTCTTGATCTTCGATTTATTAGTAAAAAGATAAGCTCCTAGGTACCTATCATCCAAAGGGATAGCTTTGACACCCAATATTTGTTTAACAACATTTTTTATATCTGGATTAGTTCTTGGGCTAAAGAAGACCCCCGATTTATTAAGATTAATTAATTTCCCAGAAGCTTCTCCAAACTCAGTAAAAAGTTTGACTAAGTTAGTACTATAAGAAGTGTTTGCTTCACAGAAGACTAGACAGTCATCGGCAAACAAGAGATGGCTCACATAGGGAGCGTTTTTACAAATTTTTATACCTTTTATTAGCCCCTGATTTTCAGCATTGATAATAGTTATCGGTAAGGCTTCAATACAGAACAAGAAAAGATAGGGAGAGATTGGATTTCCCTGTCTTAATCCCCGAGTTGGTTTAAAGAAAGGAGTAGGAGAACCATTTAGTAAAATCGACAGAGATGTCGTTGAAATACACTAAAAACTAAATTGCACAAAAATTCAGAAAAACTCATTTTAGTCATTATGGCAATGAGAAATTTCCATTCGACTCTATCAAATGCTTTAGGCGTGTCAATTTTAAGACCCATGAAACCATTTCCACTATCTTTTCTTCGCATTGTATGAATTAGTTCATGAGCGATAGTTATATTATCTGATATCTGCCTACCAGGGATGAAAGCAGGCTGAAAAGGCGATATTATCTTGGTTAGCATTCCTTTCATTCTATTTTCCATAAGTTTTGAAATAATTTCATATATTGTGTTTCCTAGAGCAATAGGTCTGAATTCCGCATGAGTTGTGGGATTAATAGTTTTAGGGATAAGAGAAATGAAAGTAACATTTATTTCTTTTAGGAGGTGATCAGTTCTAAAAAAAGATTGAATCATTTGGGTAAGATCATTTCCAATAATCTCCCAGTTCTGCTGGAAGAAAATAGGAGGGAAACCGTTTGGTCCCGGACTAGTGCTCGTTTACATGCTAAACAAAGTTTTTCGTATCTCTATTAAGTCAGGAATTTCTTTTAACAAATTATTACCACTCTCAGTAATACATTTGGGAATTGAATAAATCATATTAGCATCAATGGTTGGGTTAATAGAAGTCGCAATGTCTTTGAAGTGATTAGTAATACAATCTACAACCTCTTCTCTGTTAGTAGTCCAAACTCCATTATCTTTTTTCAGCATCTCTATTCTATTTCTCCTGAATCTTGGTTTAGCTTTACTATGGAAATACTTAGTGTTTCCATCTCCTAAGGCCAAATTTTGGTCTCTACTTTTGTCTTTCTGAAAAATTTCTAGGGTTATGTACCATTGTTTAAGATCAGCATTCATATTCGCTAAGTCTGTTGATTTCTCCGTATAGTAAGGCCTTTTATTGGTTTTCTCCATCCTTTGTTTAGTATTCTCTATATTAGTTCTAATGTTGCCAAAAGTGTTTTTATTCCATGGTTTTAGAGTATGTTTCACATTCTTTAATTTTTTGACAAGGGAGAAGGCATGTGAACCTTGAACTGGATTGTTCCAGCATTCCAGAATAATGGGTTTACATTGATTATGTTTAATCCATTCACCAAAGTATTTGAAAGGAGTTGGACCATCATTCCAAGAGTTATGAGTATTTAAGCAAATAGGAACACGGTCAGAAGAGAGAGGATTCATGTGTCTAATGCTAGAATTAGGGAACTGAACATTCCACTCATTGTTAACCAAAGCCCTATCTAACCTTTGTTCTATAAATTCATCACCAGTTTTGTGGTTATTCCACGTGTAAGTACAACCTGAAAAACCCAGATCTAAGAGGCAACAGTTATCAATTATAGCTCTGAATTTTCTAGCCTAACTTTGGTTAAAGGGATGAATACTATTTTCTTCTTGTTCATGCAAAACAACATTACAATCACCTAAAACAATCCAAGGAAATGTTATACTATTTGACATCTGCTTGATAATGTCCCATGATTCTTCTTTAAGAGGAGCATAGGGACTACCATAAAAGCACGTTAGAATCCAATTTGAATTATTCAGAGGGTTTACGATTTCCACAATTATGTAATCGTGGGCATAGTCGAGAATGTTTATGTTCATATTATTTTTCCAAATGAAGCAAAGGCCTCCCACTGTTCCTCTAGGAGGAACCATCCAAAAGTTTAACACGTTCACTTTTGTCATAATCTTTTCCATTTCATGGTTTTGTTGTTTTGTTTAAGATACGAAGACTAAATCCGGGTTTTCATGGTTTAATATGTCAGTAAGACTATTTATAGTTGGTATATTTCCTAATCCTTGACAGTTCCATGCTATCATTTTAACAAATTGCCAGAAATAAGAAACTACCGGATACTCTAGCTCATGCAAGACATACCACTGGGATTCATACTCTAGCTCATGCAAGACATACCACTGGGATTCATTTGTTTTAAATTGAAGAGATAAAACATACATGTGTTTCATACCTAGACTAGTTTTGATGTTGGTGTATGTAATTAAGTTTATGACATTAAGATGTAAAATAGTACTTACCTCAGTAGCTGGGGTAATCTCCATAGCTTCAATGACAGTGATAGTCTCCATGATTGTAGTCTCCCTAGCTTTTATGTTCTCCCATCATGTCCACCATATTCTTCAAAATTATTTTTCCTTCCTGGCTATTTCCCCTTATTTCTTCCTTTTTATCCGTCTCATTTTTCCCTGCTTGAAGTCTTAAGAAGGGGTTGTACTGCGTTACCAATGCTTCCACCAAGTTACTAGTCTCCATATTATTTAACTCCCAATTCATGTCTGTAGATTTATTTTTATTTTTTGTAGCTCCACCAGATCCAATTTCTCATTTTTTTTTCCTTTTCTCTAATTTTTCATTGAAGTTATCTTCCTCATCCGTATTTTGGAGAGATTTGTTAACCGGTTTCTTTCTATTCCAATGATCCGGATTCAATTTAATTTTACCATCACCCTTTGATTGACAAATTTGGTGTTGAATAATCTAACACTATTTCCTCGTGAAAATAAAAAATATATATATATAAATGATGAGGGCATTTTTACCATTATGGAAAACGGCTGGATATGAGGCACTATGGAAACACTATTTCCAATCCCGGTTCTGTCTTATCCAATATGCCCTAAAAGTATTGGATATGCCCCAAATGATGATTCTTTCCGCGATAGGGGAAGAAAAGTTAAAAGGTATTTGGTGTTTGGGCTTCATACGAGCCCGCCGAGAACTTCAAAGCAGAGCCCACCCAATTATTATCCTTTTCCAACTTAGACAGGTTATTTCCACCCTCTTCTAAGACTTTTTCTTTACCTTTTGTTAAGGAAGAATCTCCCTCTTCTAAGATGACTTTGTTACCGTTTGGTGTCGAATGATCCAACCATCTGCAACTCTTACACAAAGGAAAATTGAACAGTTTATAAGAAAATTCTACCCAATTAAATTTTTCTTTTGTCTCATTCTCATACACTTTTGAACCAAACGGAAGAGATTTTCTAACATTAATGTCTACAAGGACTTCCACATTTTTTTCCTTTTCATTTCTTCCATAGGCTTTCTAATACTTAATGTAAGCACCTGCTGGTTCACAAATATCAGTTAGGTTCTCTTTTGTAATATAATTAATATGAATGTTCTTGAGATGCATCCATATCTTTGCTTGGTAGAATAGATCTTCATTAATGAATTCAGAACCCTCAACTGGACATTCCACTAGAACCACTAAAGCACCCATTAGCAACCATGCACCTCATTGATTTAACAAGTCAAAATCCTGTAAAGACCTCAAATGAAATTCATAAAAGTATCTTCTATGATCATACAATCTTATACTTACTCCTCCCATTAGATCCCAATTTATTTTAACATCTTCAATGATTTTTGAAAGATCAAAAGAAGCCTTACTGCATAGTCTCCCTATAACAGATTGCTTCCAGTCCACCACTTTTGAAGGTTTGATATTTTGTGGTTTGAGAACAACCTTTGGGGTAAGATCAGGAGGGAGGTTTAAATTTTTCTGCATATTTAAGGCTAAAAAATTAATTGAATCTTCAGTGGACTGATTTACAGATTGGAAAGGGTTATTTTTTTCCATGAATTGAATGCTTATGATCCAAGAAGTAAAGATTAGGTGGTTTGTTTCCAGGGAGTAGGAGAATATAAAAGCACCATTTGAAGTTTCACTTTTATCGAAGTTAAATTTGAAATTCAAATTTTTCGTAGGCTCTAGATAACAGGTAGTAGATTGAAGGTAAAAAAGCAATTGATCTCTAGAGGTAGACGTGAGCTGATTGAAAGGGTATACAAAGCTGGTTCAAAAATATCATAGAACAGCAAAAAATACCAATTTGGGCACTATGTCCTCTAGTACTGTAAAGTGCTAGTTAAGAAAGACAGACGAGCATCAGCCATATATACATGTCCACTGATTTTTTTAAGTCTCAACTTACAAATATTGAATACTTACGCCATCTAACAAATGCTATGTATATTTATGGTATTACGAGTCACTGATTCTATATATCCCAAAATAGCTATAGACTGACAACAAGTTATGGCAATTTGAAAATCAAATTAGCGGTTAAGAAATTGATTGCTTAGGGAAGTATACAAACAGAAGGTTCAAAAGTGAATCACCTTTTAGCTTGTTTCTCTTGTTCAGCATACCAATAAGACCCAGATCAATGGTCAAGTAATTTCATTCTGCATTTCCATGTAAAACACTGAAATGGTAAGGTAAGAAAATGCGAGCCGGAGATGTAAAAGACACAAATTAACATCAATGGATTCCGAGAGAGCAGTAACATTAGGAGACGCATTCTTTCTTCTTTTTCTTTTTTTTGAAAAAAGAGGAAACCCTCGTATCATTGATAAAACATTTCCTTGTTCTTTAATAGGAGAGTTTCGGATTTTAGTTACACATTCATTCCAACTTAGTAAGTTCAGGTAGATTAATAAAGCATTTAAACTAGTGTCTTTCCAAGTATGTTGTATTGCATATTTGTTACAAAAAAACTGAGATATGAGCTGCCCATATTACAACATTGGACCTTTTAGTTAAAATAAAATCAAGTGCTCTAAAGTTTATCTCAAATTTAGTCATGTTTCCAAAGTCTGCGCTTATCTTGTATCGTTGTTCCCTTGCTGTTGCATACATTCTTATCAGCAGCAGTAGAGTATGTTCAGAGTTGCTTCTGAATGAGATAGTGTGACCACTCCATTCTGTTTCCCATCGGAATGCTGCTTCAACTCCCTTCTTCTCTAGTTGCTCCCAAGAAGTGCAATATGCATTTAGTCCTCTGGCTTCTCTGACTGTACCTGTGTAATCACATAGTGTTAATCCAATTCATGTGTTTACTGCCGAATCCATCATATTTTTTTTAAAAAGGAAGGATATATTAAAAAGGAAAAAGCTATTTACAGAGATATATACAGTGGCCAAAATACCTTCTAACAGGAAAAGGAAACACAAAAATTACATAGCCATTATATCCTCATTGATAGGATTATATCCATTTTCAGAGTCATAGTTTGTGCTTGTTTCGTCGTTTGCTGGGTTGTTATTTTAAGATTTTCATCATCCATTCTATTATAGTATAAAGAATGCATTATGTTGTAGTCCTTTTTGTTTACAATCATGTAACTATTGATATACTTTGCTATGTTATCTGTTGTTTTTACATTGTTTTGACTTTCCTTCCTAAAAGTGATGTTACACCTTGCTTTCCAAGTTCCAAAAATCCACATCAATAGAAGAAATGCGAATGTATGCACACGTGATATCATGATTCCACATTATTCTAACCAACCAATTCACGAGATTGGAGATTAAGAGTTCACAATTCGTCAGTGGCATACTAAAACATGGTAGTTATCTTCCGAAAACCCTCAGCTTCGCACCGAGTACAAAAGAAGCTTCCAAGGATCCATAGAGCTCCTAATTTTATTATTATGTTACTAAGTGGGGCGACATATTGCACAGTAGGACAATAGCAACTTTCTTCTCTCACACTCGAAATTGAGTGGTGTCAACAGACCACAGATCATTCTTGACTCCGTACAAGTCCGCAAATGACTTTTTTTTTGAGCAGAAAGGTTGAACTATATTAATGAAGAAAAAAGATATCCATAAATGGACTTTAAGTCCCAATTACAGATTCCATTTTGTTATATAGACTTTATTACCTACAGTCAATGACTACTTTCCAATGTGAGATCAAGTCCTTAAAGGTATAATGTCTAAACCAATTTTCCTGTTCCCCCATTTATATATCTTATCTTTTACTTCATTAATCAGGGTACCTAAGCTTCTGGGATTCTTGCCTGCCATAACTCTTCTATTTCTTTCATCCCATATTACCCGGCAAATGGAAAAACTAACAAAGGCCATATCTTCCTTCCTCTATTTTTTCCTCTTCTAAATTTCCATGCATGTAGTTGAGAGCAAATATCTCTTGACTGTACCCATTTAACATTGTATGCATTCAAGAAGTAATTCCATATTTGAGAAGACGTTTGGCAGTGCAGCAGTAGGTGACTTACCGATTCATCCTCTTGAGAGCAGAAAGAACATGTGATGTTATTGATGGGGCATCCTCTTCTCACTAAGTTATCTTTAGTTGGTATTGCATTCTGCACAGCTGACCATAAGAAAACTTGAACTTTAGATGGAACATGTTTGATCCATATACAAGAATAAGGCACCTGAGAGGAGGGAGTGTCACTTCTTTCAATTAGCCAATTGTAGCAGAATTTTGTTGTGAACCCATTTGAGCCATTGCAGTGTAATGTGTCTTCTTCTTCAGTAAAATTTGGTGTGACCCCCAACAGTTGAAATAGTTCTGTAATCTCTCTAATTTCAGCATTGTTCAGATTTCTTTTCAGCTGTATGTCCCATGAATTATTAATCACCATTTCTCTAACTGATGCATTCTTGTTGACTGCCAGTTTATAGATTTTAGGAAATTTCTCTTTTAGTATCATATCTAATTTCCACTTGTCATACCAAAATTTCAATGACTTCCCATTTTGAATATTTAGCTTTGTTAAATCTTCTATAATATGCTTTTGTTGTTGAATCCCCTTCCAAAATCTTCTTCCATGTGGTAACATTGAATCCTTAACCCATAAATCTGATTCATTTCCCTGCATTTTGACTTGCACTAGCTTTCTCCATAGTTGGTTCTTATCATGTGCATATCTCCAGGTCTATTTGGACAATAAAGCTTTATTTGTAAGTTTTAAACACCTAATCCCCAAACCACCCATTTTCTTAGGTTTACTTACCTTATCTAAAGATACCCGATTAATTTTTCTTTTATCTGCTGAACATCCCCACAGAAAATCTCTCATAATTTGAGTGAGCTTTTGTTCAATCTTTACCGGCATGGGAAAAATAGATAGGAAGTAAATTGGTAAGCTGGATAGTGTAGTTTTAAAGAGTAACACTCTACCAGCTTTTGCGAAAAAAATTCTCCTCCAAGGTGCTAGCTTTTTTTGGAATTTTTCTACAACAACATCCCAAATGGAGGAATTCCTGCTGGTTGCACCCACTGGAAGACCAAGGTATTTCAGAGGAAGTTGCCCAATATTGCAGTTCAAGATGTCAGCCATCACTTGAACCTTGTCATCTGCACCTACACTAAGGATGGAACTTTTTGCAAGATTTACTTTTAGACTAGTCATTGCTTCAAAAATCTGTTGAACAATTAATAGGTTTTCAGCTTCTTCTTCTTTTGCATCTAAAAACACTAACGTGTCATCTGCATACTGTAAATGAGACACTCGCAGCACATTATTGATAGAAAATCCAGATATCATGTTGAGTTCAACGGCTTTATTCATTAACTTTGTAAAAATTTCTACCACCATGATGAAAAGGAAAGGTGAGAGTGAATCTCCTTGTCTCAACCCTTTATGAGGCTTGAATTTCTCTGTAGAAGAACCATTGATTAACACTGAGTGTTGCGCAGAATTTACGCACCAAGCCATCCGATTCACCCACTTTTCCCCAAATCCTGCAGATTTTAGAACATGCATAATTGTATGCCAACTTACATTATCAAATGCTTTCTGAATGTCTAGTTTGCACAGAACACCTGGAACACCACTTTTAAGTCTTGAATCAATGAGTTCACCAGCCACTAATATGCCATCAAGAATTTGTTGGTTTCTTATAAAAGCCCCTTGATTTTCTGAGATTAATTTTGGCATAATCTTCTTTAACCTTTGTGTCAACACCTTTGAGATAACTTTGTAGACACTGCTGACAAGGCTAATTGGCCTGAAATCTTGAGGTGAGCCAACTTGCTCTTTCTTTGGAATGAGACTAATAAATGAGCAATTGGTTCTCCAGTCAAGCTTTTCTTTTACATGGAATTCCTCCACTACAGCCATGAAATCATCTCTTATAATTTCCCAAGCCACCTTATAAAATTCCATACAATATCCATCTGGTCCAGGTGATTTATTGTTCTTGAAATTTTTGATCACTTTCTTCACTTCTTCTTCTTCAATCTTCCTTTCATCCCAAACTTTTTTTTCTACTGATATCTTTGTAAAGCAAGCTTCCTCCAACTGTGGTCTTATTGGATTTTTGTCTTGGAATAAATTATGGAAGTAGCTTGTAATTTCTTGTTTAATATCTTCTTTACAAAAATCGGCCATCCCATTTATCACAAGTTTTTGAATATTGTGTCTGTTTCTTCTTCCATTAGCCAGAGCATGGAAGTATTTGGTGTTGGCATCTCCTTCTCTAAGATGTTGAGCTTTAGATCTTATTAGCCACTTTCTAGCATTATCTAAGTTTAATTGATTGAGTTTTCTTCTCAACTCTACTCTTTCACTGAACAAAGTATTAGTTAAAGTAGTATGTTCTTCCATAACATTTAATGTATCAATTTTCTTAATAATATCATTTTTCTTATCATTAATTTTACCATATGTAGCTCTACTCCACCTTTTTTTTTAAAAACTTCAAGTTTTGTAGTTTTTTTGATAATATGTAGCTAGCTGACCCCCTAAAAACCATTGCATTCCACCATACTTTAAGATTGTCTAAAAAGTCAGGGTGTTGAAACCAGTAACTCTCTACTTTAAAAGGAGGTTTTTTCCTAGCATTATTTGTTGTTGTAAGAAGGAGAGCCGAGTGATCAGATATAGTTCTGGACAGTAGAGTTTGAGTAATAAGAGGGAATTTGATGACCATACTAGGTGACACAAGAATTTTATTTAATCTACTCAAAATTGGGTTTAACTGCATATTAGACCAGGTATACATACCTCCATTTAACGACAAGTCTACCAGATCATGCTGCTCCATAAACTCATTGAACAGCCTTTTCCCTCTGCTAGAGCCTCCTGGTTGATTCCTTTCTCTTCCTCTCCTTATTGCATTGAAATCACCAGCAATCATCCAATTTTCATTTGCCCATCCTGTTAAGTCCTCTAGTTCTTCCCAAAATTCATATCTACCCCAATAAGAACATGGAGAATATACATTAGTGAGGCACCATTCATAGTCTTCCACCTTACTTCTGAATTTTTGTGAAATAGTGTTTGGACCCATTACTTCATCTATGCATTCAAGAGTGTTATCATCCCAAATAGTTAGAATACCCCCTGACAGACCTTGTGATGGGATATCCCTCCATTTATAATTATCTCCTCCCCATATTTGCTTAATCCACCAATCATTCATCGTCATCATATGTGATTCTTGTATGAGTATACATGTAGGTATGGTTTTTCTTACAAGATCTTTTAATCCATCCATTTTGTCAACAACAGTTAAACCTCGCATGTTCCATACCAATACTTTAATATCCATTAAGACCGACTGATCCCAAATTCACTGTTTGTTGAATCACTTCCATGTTATCTTCTTCTGAATTCTCTATTGTATCTTCCACTTCTACAATTTCTTCAGTATTAGCCAATCTTTGTTTAATTCTGTCTTCACATAACAACAAATGTCTTGCGACTATTTCTGCATAAATTTTCCTTGTTTTTACTGGATCTGAACCTACATTCCCACCAACATTTGTTGTTGCCTCCATTAACATGTCTACTGTATTGAATACTACCCCTCTTCTAACTGAATCCACAATTGCATTTTCCTCTAACCACATTCCCCATCTTCAATGTTCTGTTGTTGTGATAGATTTGGTGTGAGAGCTGCTGACTCCTCAGAAGTGTCTGAAGTTACCAGTTGGGTATTATCCACATTTTGACTAATGTTAATAATGGGTGCTAATCTCAATTCTGCAGCCAATTCCAACTTTTTCAATTTAAATCCAGCAAAATGACGGTTGAAAAATTCTTGAACTGGTTTTGGTTTCTGAGTTTTCCGTATACTAGAACTGTTTCCCACTTGTCCTTGTACTATTGGTGTTTGCTTTCCCACTCTCTCCTTTTGAAAAAATTCCGTTATGATATTTTTATTACTTTCCACGTGGATGGCTTCTCTCCAATTATTTTGCTTCTCTCCTGAATTTTGTCCCTTCTCCATGTGTGCCTTTCTTTGCCATTCATTTTGAATCACTTTATCAGAACTCAGTTTGTGTTTGTCGGGGATTTCAAAATTTGAATTTGAATTAAACATCGGATGATTACCTCTCTCCAACTGCTCGAGTGATCGCCGGTAAGATTTGACCGTAGATTCCTTCTCCGGTTTGTAAGAATGTTCCCATTTTATGGCTAGAACCAGATCAATTCCTTGCAGAGATATATTAATGGCTGTTGGAATGTCCCGTGCTAAGCATTTGATTCTCAACCTGCAGACATCTGAGTTCCTTTCTGCCGTATCTTTATCAACTTCAGCTAATCCACCCATGAAATCACCAATGATGTCAAAATTCTTTTTTGACCATAATTGTACCGACAAACCTTTTACTTTTATCCAGTTTTGCATGAGCGTGAGAGATCTATGAGGTATTGTTACGTCTTCATCAATCCAGCGCTTGATTTCAATTCTAGTATCCTTAAATTTCCATTTAATGGGTTTCCAGCAGCTCCCCCATTCTTGGTCATTATTTGGTTGAAAGAAGCCAGGTTGTTGTTGATTACGGTGAGCTTTAAATATCTATTCCATTTAAGCTTGTCTGATATTTCTCTGGCAACTTGATTCCAGGACATGCTACCATAAGCAACACAGCTGAATGTGCATAGAGGTCTGTTGCTTGCATGATTACTTTCTTTCTCTGGAAAATCAGATAATACTGGCACTCTCTGTGGAGTAAATGTGGTTATACATCTTTCAATAACTCATTAAACTTCAACCACCCATAGTTATCTATTCCTTTAAGTACGAACAAAGCTTTATTTCTTGCTATGCTTTCATCCGTTCTTTAAATTTTAATGAAGTCTCTCCTTGAGTTTTGTAGACGCTGGATGAGAAAGGAAAATTGACCATCTCTATTTGACCAAGTTTTCATGTTGCTTGAATTTTGTGAGATTTCATCCAATACTTTGCTCATCCATTCCCCAATTTTTGATGAAAAAAAGATTATGAAGTTTAATCCACCCATACCCTCTCAATGATCTTGAAGCCATTCTGATTTCCTAAAGATTGTTGAGAGAATTCGAAGGTTTTTGATTCAACCTGAGTTATTTTTTTTAATTTTTTCTCACCCTCTCTGACACTCTCTCTCCTCACCATTTTTTTATGGATGATGATTGGTCCGCAAATGACTGTACCTAGGAATGAACTGTTTGCAGTGTGAATGCTGGTCCAGCCACCAGTATAGCTAGTTTGTAAACCGGCAATATATGTATTGGAATTGCTAGACCCACAAAAAAAAAAGAACCGAGAAATGCACCATTTGGAATCTCATGGACCCAATGTATCGTTCTTTGCATTGGGATAGGGGTGGGCCCCACCCCCTCTCACACGGTGCAAATTCGGTGGGTTTTCTTCGGTGGATAAAACACTTTCGTATATGTATAATGATGTTTGATTTAATAAAATTTACAGTTTGTTAAAAAGAAGAAAAAAAAGACGTATGACCACACCATGCGACCAAGGTACATCATACTCTTGGTGGCGCAAAATTCTTCTCAAATGTAGAGGTTTTTAACTGGTGAGGAGTCTGAGGACTAGTATCAGATCTTTCGTCTGTCTCATTTAAAAGTCAATTGCTGTCAGAGCTCCGTTCGCAACAATTCAAGATTAGATTTTAAATAATTATAATCCAGCTTCAAAGTATGAAACCATAAAAAAAATGGACTTTACGCAAATGGCACCGTCATGCATTTTTTTCTTGGAAACGAGTGTTACATACTTATGACCGAGAACCGTTTTTTCTTTGGCTTTCTCAAACTGCTGACACGATATCCCGTAAAACAAGTCCGGAATCGTCTCTAAATGGATCAAGATAAATTACGTCAAAAGAAAATTCTTGAAACTGTTCATGCAATCCGGTAATTCAAATTTTATTAAGGTCCCATTTTTTGTTCGATTTCCCACCTCACAGTCAACTCAACTTGGAAAAGAGACAGAAGGAGGGGTATGGTTACTTTTGGGGAAATGATAATGGTCTCTGCCGGACCAACCCTATCATATCCCGATAAAGCCTTTCAATGGCTACATCTTCCCTACCCTGCGAACCCCAGTTTCAAATTTTGAACGGTTTTAATATAGACGTTTTTAACCTTCCTAGTTTGGAGCCTAGTGTGATTATTTGGGGTATGTTACTGGAAGATAAAAAAAAAGGTTAATAGGAAGTAATATCTAGAAACATCTAGGATGCTCTTTGAGAGTCGTAAGTTCCGGATTTTGAGGTTTGCTAGACTTTTTCTATTGCAATCGATTTCCAGTCTCACTTTATCTTTAATCAAAAATGAAATCACATATAGGCTTATCTGTGGGAGGCAGATTGGTTTAAAGTCTTCAATTGAGTTGAAGCAACTCTTAGGATGTAAAGGATGTCAGCTAAGAGAATCAATTGCGCAGAATCCTGCTGAGATTCAATAGGCGTAAGGTGCACGACTATAAATGAATTGCTATGAGGGTTTAATTCGGTCTCAACTACATTTTAGTCTGAAGTATTGATAGTAGGCTAGAGTCTGTAGTGGCTTAATACAGTTTGGTGTTCAATCTGGACTAGGTCCCGGGGTTTTTCTGCATTTGCAGTTTCCTCGTTAACAAAATTTCTGGTGTCTGTGTTATTTCTTTTTCTACATTATATTGTTTATCTGTATAATTGAAATATCACATGTTGTACGCAAATCAATCAAAGTAGACATATCCATCCTTGTTTGTTGGATACGACTTGATTGCTTCTTGGATATTGATCTTTGGAATCGTCCAAGTATTCTCACACGTAAATCAGGTTCACGGACTAGTATCTGTAAACTTTTTGATTGTGGGATAAATAGATATAACTCTGAATATTATTCCTTGATTGAGAATTTGAGATTCATTAAGTTGAACTCTCGAAATTGTATTTAGTTTTTGTCCATACAAGTTGCCTATGAAAAAGTTGGTGGTGTGTTTTGGTACCCCCCGCATTTTCACATACTATCAGACTTCGGACTGGAACATAGTTGAGACCAAATCCACCCTCCAAGAGATTCAGTTACAATCGCGCTCTTTATATCTCTTGAACCTCGCAAGGCTCTACACAATTTATTCCCTTAGCTAACGTCCTTTACAGCCTAAGAGTTGCTTCAACATCGGTGAAGACTTTTGATACCAATCTGCCTCTAACAGATAGACCTATTTGATTTACCTATAGATCAAAGATCAAGACTTTTGATACCAATCTGCAATAGACAAAGCTAGCAAACTTCAGAAATCCTGAACACTTACACTTACTTAGATGAGAAGACTGGATTCTTTACTACCTCTCAAGAAAAATCTTCAACTTATCAATTAAGAATAATTTTCAGATATCTATCTTAAGGAATCACAAAGTCTGAGACGAATAGAACTTTGCGATTACTATCTATCTTGCCTGAAAGATATTACGAGAACCTCTGATGTAATTTTAGATAGTGGTAGTAAAAGGTTCGTTGAGACTTGTGAAAGCAATTGATTTTAGACTTATTTAAACTAAAAATAGAGAAAATTTAAATCCAAATTTGTTTTCAAGATTGAAAATAACCAAGACACTAGATTCCACTATTAAACATGAATGAATGATGGTAAAAATTCCAAAACTCTAATTATCTTTAAAATCTCTTATTTCTTAATTCACAAATAATCAGGCATATTCTCAAACATTAATTGTATTCCTTAAGCATAGATTATCTAAACAAAGTATAACCTATCTAATTGAATCACAACTAATTAAGAAAATTATGCAAACAATTAAAATTCTACAAAGCAGTGATTTGAGTGAATTATAAAATGCAAATTAGAGAAAAGTAAAATAATTACCAATTATTCATGCATCAATAGCTTCCTCCGTGCCTTGGTTACGCGAGAATTAACTCATCATCATGGAAACACGTTAAAAATTCATCTTTATTGCTCAAAAATGGTGTTCACAATAATGAAATGGGAGAAAAACAATAAAACCGGGTTTGTAACACTTTTATTTGTTACAAACCGAGCTGTTACAGAGAACGATAAAAATGAAGTGTTG
This sequence comes from Papaver atlanticum, assembly GCA_023531105.1. Lineage (NCBI taxonomy): Eukaryota > Viridiplantae > Streptophyta > Magnoliopsida > Ranunculales > Papaveraceae > Papaver > Papaver atlanticum. The sequence goes on along the minus strand of JAJJMB010014022.1, from coordinate 3,962,435 downwards.
TTATCACTGTAGCAATACGACCCACAAACACTTGTCGTTGTCACTGTTGGAAAACGACGGTTCTGCGTGCGTCTTATGTTCTTCGTGTTCTTCACAGCAGCAGAAAATGGAGTTTTTCTGCCACTTGATTTCTCGACTCTCTGGTTCTTCCTAACTGCTCCCAACTCTCCCTCCCTCTTCTCAGCATCCCCAGAAGCGTATATATACCCATTTGGACCGAGCATAAATCATAATATCGGAAATCAATCAAACATATTTTCTTTTACTCCCATGCAAGATACGGAATCATATCTCTGCTCACTAAAATCTTCAACTGACATACTCCAAATTGACTGAAACACGTTCCAAAATGAGTAGACAACGTTGTAGACTCGTTCATTGCTCCAAGAATAGCCAGAAATCCCGAGAATCTCTCTCTGCATACACGAACTTCCCTGTATTCGTCCCACCGTGATTATAGCCCAATTTCTTAGAATATGAAGGACTTACCAGTCCTGTGTGAGTGTAACAGGCTGGAATAAGTCGATTGGAGTGATTGAATCTCGCCACAGCTCCTCAAAATTAAAAATAGAAAACTCCGCAGGTGAACAAAATTTGAACCTGCATTTTCCCGCCAATTTGTGTAAACCGTGAAGAAGAAGGGTGTCCCCCTAACCAAGCCGGGGGTGCGAATAGCAGGTGCCCAACTGAGGTGCCCCTTATCCAAACTGAGAGTCCGAATAACAAATATCCTCCAGGGGTGCTCCGCATAATTTTTCGAGCCGATTTTTCCAAAAATGTTTATTTCCCAAAAATACCTACAAACACATAAAACACCATAATAAGTACAAAAATGGGTACTAACAATATACACAATAGAGATGAAAACAGACACATAAATGCGTCTATCAAATACCCCCAAACTTATTATTTGCTAGTCCCGAGCAAATAAAAACTACAAAATAAAATCCTAACTCACTGTCGCAGGCATCGCGATTGCACTTAGCGTGTTCAACAATCCTTTGAACCCCTAGGTGGCCCTAGTGGCCGAGTTATAGTCTCAGGAGGGTTTACCAGAGGTGTACCCACAAAACCTTTACTCCATACCCTAGCTATCTATGCAGAACCTTGAAATGGCACTAAAGAACCTCCTTGGTTGGCATACTTATTGAATACGGGAGGAAGTACCCTGATGCGAAATTCCAATTGCTGTACACGAGTTTGCACTCAAGCATACTAAAATTCATATATAAGTGACAGAGCTCTACTCAGATAGTTTCACTATGGATATCAATATCCGGAGTCAACAAATCACATGGATAGATTAAGATATAGATATAGAAAAACATAGATGGTTTTGATGTTGACTAGGTGAACGGTGTTTCTCATATCTGTCTGAAGGCCTCTGCCAAGATGAACCTATCCTAATGGACTGAGATACCGGTATGACTAATATCAACACAACTGGCATATACAAGGGGACAAGTGATCAATAATCCTAATTCTAGATCAACTCGTCTGGCATATACAAGGGAACCAGCGGTCGATTTATTGAACACACATTATTTATTTATTTATTTAGAACTAACAACACGATTAGATCTTGTGGATCCAAGCGCATGCTTCTTGTCAGCAGATTACATGGTGATTCCCATGGATCCTGCATTCCACGATTGTTTAGGCGACGGAGACAGGGAGAACACACACATATTGCTATCCAAGTGTTAATATTTATTCCGATTGGTCTATTGGTCTGGTTTTTTTTTTTTTTTTTTTTTTAAGTATCTCAATCA
>JAJJMB010014022.1:3867361-3960563 GCA_023531105.1 Papaver atlanticum | reverse complement strand
TAATCACTTAGAGAAACATATTTTAAAAAGAAAATAAAATAAAAACAAAAGTGAAAAGGACTTAACGAGATATGGCGAAACTATCATGTTATTTCTAACACCTGGGCTCTGTGCTTTTACGAATAGACTCTTGTAGATGTTTCCATCTACTCAGATTGGTTCCTCAACTCCTAAAACCAAAATGCTTCCATCCACTTAGATTGGTTAGTGTCATCCTTAATAGGCATAAATTTCTAGGCTCTAGAGTTTATTTATTGCAACTAAAAAGTTTTTCCCATACCCCCAAACTTAAATCTAACATTGTCCTCAATGTTTCTAATGAAAGAGCAGTACCAAAAATAACACAAGGATAAGTTTGAAAGATAGTACCTGGGTGAAGAGAGAAATCAAAAACTAATATACAACATACAATGACCTCGATGGTCAATCAAGGGTAAGCAGGGTCCTCCAGAGGGACCTCCTCAACATCACCTGTAGGAAAGGGCTCTAAAAAGGGTTTCAATCTCTAACAGTTAACCTTCGAAGAACCATCCGGTGTCTCGATCTCAACAGCTCCATGAGGAAAAACAGTACGGACCACAAAAGGACCGGTCCACCGAGAGCGTAACTTCCCGGGGAATAGATGCAAACGAGTGTCATACAGAAGAACTTTTTGACCTGGAGAAAATGACTTTCGTAAAATATTCTTATCATGCACAAGTTTCATTTTGTTCTTATACTCCTTAGCACTATCGTATGCATCTCTACGAATCTCGTCCAACTCATTGAGCTGGAGCTTTCTGTGAGCTCCTGCCTTGTCAAGTGAAAAGTTTAGCTGCTTAATAGCCCAATAGGCTTTATTCTCTAACTCAATAGGCAGGTGACATGTCTTGCCAAATACTAAACGATAAGGTGACATTCCAATGGGTGTCTTAAACGCAATACGGTAAGCCCATAAGGCATCAGTAAGCCTCAATGACCAGTCTTTCCTATTGGGATTAACCGTTTTCTCTAAAATACGCTTAATTTCCCTATTGGAGACCCCTACCTGACCACTAGTCTGTGGGTGATATGGAGTAGCTACTTTGTGGGTAATACCATACTGTTTCATTATAAGAGCAAATGATCTATTACAAAAGTGTGAACCTCCATCACTAATTATAGCTCGCGGCGTACCAAAACGTGTAAGTATATTCTCTTTCAAAAACTGGACTACGACCCTATGGTCATTGGTTTTACATGCAACCGCCTCAATCCACTTAGAGACATAGTCTACAGCGACAAGGATGTATAGGTTACAAAAATAATTAGGAAACGGACCCATAAAGTCAATACCCCACACATCAAAGACCTCAACAACTAAGATAGGGTTCAAGGGCATCATGTTCCTACGGGAAATGGTTCCTAATTTCTGGCAACGTTCACAAGTAACACAGTAACTGTGGGAATCTTTAAACAACGAAGGCCAATAGAATCCACACTGCAATATCTTAGCAGCAGTCTTCTTAGCACTAAAGTGACCCCCACAAGTATGATCATGACAAAAGGAAATAATACTTGACTGATCAATCTCATGTATACATCTCCTAATAATCTGGTCTGGACAATTCTTAAACAAATAAGGATCATCCCAAAAGAAGTGCTTAACCTCAACTAAAAATCTAGAACGATCTTGTTTACCCCAATGTTGGGGCATTCGACAAGTAACAAGATAGTTCACTATATTCGCATACCAAGGTAATTGGGTAACAAAGAACAGTTGTTCATCAGGAAAACTATCTCTAACAGGAGGGGAGTCATCAGGGGTATCCAAAACAAGCCTAGACAAGTGGTCTTCTACTACATTTTCTGCACCTTTTTTGTCTCTAATGTCTAAGGAAAATTCTTGCAACAAAAGGATCCATCTAATCAATCTAGGTTTTGTATCCTTCTTGGAAAGAAGATACTTCAAAGCAGCATGATCAGTGAAGATTATAACCTTAGAACTTAAGAGATAGGGTCTAAACTTGTCTAAGGCGAACACAATGGCTAACAGTTCCTTCTCTGTAGTAGTATAGTTCAACTGGGAATCATTCAGAGTTTTGCTAGCATAGTAAATCACATGGAGTAATTTGTTTTCTCGCTGACCTAGCACAACACCAATAGCAAAATCTGAAGCATCACACATGATCTCAAAGGGTAGGTTCCAGTTAGGTGCCTGGACTATGGGGGCGGTAGTGAGTAAAGTCTTAAGTTTCTCAAAAGCCTCTAAACAAGCATCATCAACGACAAACTTAACATCTTTTGCAAGCAAATTGCAAAGAGGTCTAGAAATCAAGCTAAAATCCTTAATGAATCGACGATAAAAGCCTGCATGCCCTAAGAATGACCTAATATCTCTTACGGTTTTTGGGACCTGTAAAATCTTAATAAGGTCAACTTTGGCTTTATCTACCTCTATACCCTTATAAGATACGATATGTCCTAAAACAATTCCTGAACGAACCATGAAATCACATTTCTCCCAATTAAGCACTAAATTCTTCTCCTTACACCTAGTCAAAACTAATGACAAATGATGCAAACACTCATCAAAATACGAACAAAATACTGAAAAATCATCCATAAAGACCTCTAAGAACCGTTCTACCATGTCAGAAAATATGCTCATCATACAACGCTGAAAAGTTGCAGGGGCATTACAAAGCCCGAAAGGCATGCGTCTATACGCAAAGGTACCAAAGGGACAGGTAAAAGTAGTTTTTTCTTGGTCTTCAGGGGCAATAACGATCTGATTATATCCGGAGTAGCCATCTAAGAAGAAGTAGTGACTATGTCCAGCTAATCTCTCTAGCATTTGGTCAATGAAAGGAAGGGGAAAGTGGTCCTTCCTAGTAACCTTGTTCAATTTCCTATAGTCAATACAAACACGCCAACCGGTGGTCACTCGGGTTGGGATTAACTCATTGTTCTCATTTTGGACTACAGTAATACCGGATTTCTTGGGGATAACCTGAATAGGGCTGACCCACTTGCTGTCTGAAATAGGGTAGATAATGTCTGCATCTAACAACTTAAGAACCTCGGTTCGAACTACCTCTTTTATATTAGGGTTTAGTCGACGTTGCATCTCCCTAGAAGGTTTGGTATCTTCTTCTAAATAAATTTGATGCATACAAACAGTAGGACTTATGCCCTTAATTTCTGTTATGGTCCATCCTAAAGCTTCCTTGTTGTTTTGAAGGACGGTTACTAGCCTACTCTCCTGATCACTATCCAAGTTGGATGCTACAATCACAGGTAAAGTTCCAGCTGGGCCTAAAAACACATACTTCAAGGTATCTGGTAATGGTTTAAGGTCCAACTTAGGAGGCTCTCCTAACGAAGGAACTAGAGTAGACTCAGAAACTGGTAGTGGTTCGAACTTAGATTTCCAAATATTGCTAGTGTCCAACAAAGAGGTTGAATCTAACAAAGCATTCACCTCATTAATCACATTATCATCATCAAAATCAATCCCAAAGTGGGCTAGGCATTTCTCTAGTGGATCTTCTAACAAAGTGTTTGGTAATGACTCCTCGACTAATGTTCCTATCATGTTGACCTCTTCTATGCTCGAGTCATCTAGTTAAGAGGGTAGCTTACTAATATGAAAAATGTTCAGCTCAATGGTCATGTTACCAAAAAACAAATTCATAATACCGTTTCGACAGTTGATGATCGCATTGGATGTAACTAAAAACGGGCGACCTAGAATTACCTGTATCTGGTTCTCTGGGTCAGGGACAAGTTGGGTATCTAGGATAACAAAATCCACTAGATAAATAAACTTGTCGACTTTAATAAGAACATCCTCGATCACACCACGAGGAATTTTTACGGACCTATCAGCTAACTGAAGTGTTATCTGGGTAGGTTTCATCTCACAAAGTCCTAGCTTAAGGTACACATGGTATGGGAGTAAGTTCACACTGGCTCCTAAGTCAAGCAGCGCTTTCTCAACATGGTATTTCCCTATTGTACAGGCAATGGTAGGGGAACCTGGGTCTTTATACTTAGGAGTAGTAGTATTCTGAATAATAGAACTCACATGACTATCTAGGAAGGCTTTCTTATGGACACTGAGCTTACGCTTTCGCGTACACAAGTCCTTAAGGAACTTGGCATAAAGAGGAATCTTCCTAATTGCATCTAATAATGGAAGGTTGATAGTTACCTGCTTAAAAACCTCCAAAATATCATTAAAAGTGGACTCCTTCTTAGTTAGTACCAGCAATTGTGGGAATGGGGCTCTGGGAACAAAGTTTGGCTTATCAGGGGCCTCATCAGTCTCCTTAGAGGTTCCATCAATCTCTTCAACTTATGATTCAGAAGGGTAAACTACAGCATGTTCACTATCAGGCATGGCAACCTTATTGTCTATTTCTCTACCACTCCTAAGGGTTTTGATTGCATTCACATGATCAGATGATCTTCCTCCTATTTCATGAACTCCTCTAGGATTAGGTTGAGTCTGACTAGGAAAACTCCCATTAGCTCTCTCACTTAGAATCTTAGCCATTTGACCAACTTGAAGTTCTAACTTAGCAAGAGTCTTGGTATTATGTTGAAAATTCTGCTTGGTTTCCTCTTGAAAACTAGCCTGGTTCTTTAGTAATACTTCTTGGGTCTTTACGAACATGTCCTGACTCTTTTGTAATAAACTAAGAGATTCCTCTAAGCTAGTTATTCTATTCTCAGAAGGGTTCTGGAACTGGGCTTGACCTGAAGGGTTCTTATTATAACCAAAACCTGGGGGAGGCTGAGAATTACTAGACTGGCCTTGACTCTGTCCTTTAGACCAAGAGAAATTAGGATGGTTTCTCCAACCAGGGTTGTAGGTCTCTGAGTAGGGGTCAAACTTCTGACGGTTTTCAAATCTAGCATTGTTATAGACATCATGGGCTTGCTCTTCACTAACTTGACCTTCCCAAAACGAGTTATTGGGTTCTATTCCACAACTAGAGACTTGAGAGGCTCTAATCCTATTATCAGGTTCAACAAAAGACCTATGTTTAGACTGATTCAATTCCAAAGCTTCTAACCTTTTAGACAAAGCAATAAACTTAGCATCAGACCCAAAGCCTGTATCAACCACATTGGTGCTACTTCTATTGATCAAGAGTCTTTTAGGGGGTTCAACACAAGACTCCCACTGTTGGGATTTTTCAATGACATCTTCTAAGAAGGAAAACGCATCATTAGCATTTTTACTAGTGAACTCACCAGCGCAGAAAGACTCGACCATGGCTTTGGTCGAATAGTCTAAACCATCATAAAGAATCCCTACTAGTTTCATTTTGTCAAACCCATGGTGAGGACATTGGGATAAGAGATCATTGAATCTCTCTAAAAACCTATAAAGAGATTCTCCCTCTTGTTGAACACTAGTACTAATTTTCTGCCTAACAGCTGCAGTTTTATGCTTAGGGTAGAATTTAAAATAGAAGGCATCAATAAGTTCCTACCATGTTTTTATGGATTTAGATGGTAGGTTGTTCATCCAGGTCTTGGCTTTATCTCTCAAGGAAAAGGGGAACATCCTAAGTTTCAAGACTTCTTCACCAAGGTCTTTAATATTAATTGTTCCACAAATTTCTTCAAAGTCCCTAATATGAAAGTAAGGGTTTTCATCATCTTTTCCTAAGAATATAGGGATCATCTGAAGAATACCAGGTTTCAACTCATAACTAGCCGTAGAGGCTGGCAACTTAATGCACGATGGGAGGTTGGTCCTAGTTGGGTACATGTACTCCTTCAAAGTTGTCATTGTTGGCACAGTAAAAATCCTAGGGGTGAATTCCTCACTAAGACATAAATTCTCAAAATCGAAGTTTCCAAAAACAGGGCTCTCCAAAGAAGAGTCTTCGAGCTCCCCGTCTACAAAAGAAAAACCTCTAGGCTCGTCACTAATCAAACGGCCAAAAGTGTCTCTTTTCCAAGCACGCTCACTAATGGACTTGAGCGATTTTGGAATACACTAAAAAAATAAAAAATAATAATAAAAAAATCCTAAGGAAGGGAGGTTCTAAGCAAACACACAGCAGGATGACTCCACCAAAGCAAACCTAAAGATTTCTAGCAAACAACAAGCATGATGGCTCCACTTATATTGTTTCTAGACCAGCTTCTAATCCTTCGAAAAGGAATTCGTTACAATCTAAGCAAACCTCTCTGGATCGATCCGAATAAAGTGAGTCGAAGAGAAGTAGGGGAAGCTCAGAGGAGCTTTGATACCCCCACCTCTTTGGCAACGCTTCCCTGGGTTACAAGGCGGCTCTAATCGACTTACAGTAATCTTCCTGAACTTCAAAGTATGCTTAAAAGAGCAACCAATATTTTTCGAACGACTTTCCTATTAAGCTCGTTACCCTATAGGTCTCGTTCTAGTCAATATTTTAGGCTTGGGTTCGCGTAGGTTATGTTTTCCTAAGGCGGGCAAGAAGAGAACGGTGATGAAATCCGAACCCTTATCTTGTATGGCCTGTCCTTGCCCTTTACTAGGAAATTAAAATTCGTATTCAGTCCTCAACATATATTCACCTTAAGGCAGACAGTAAGCCCGCTGACAGGGGATTCGTGGGTGTTTCGAAAAACTTACCTCCTGTACCAGACGGGGTATGAACCGCTGAAGTCGACTCGGGCCACGACTTCTATGTCATGTACGAACCCGAGGGGCCGAGACGATATCGTAATCGTCGTCCTTCTCTGCAAACGGTTTAATATTTAAAACTACCCTTCCGTAGGGTTTAAAAATAAAATAATAATGTCCCAAAGTTCACAGTCCAAAGTCCAAAAATAAAGTGCAAAAGAAAAAAAATTACAAAAATAAAAGATATCCTAATACAATTTCTAAAAAGAAAATCTAAAGAAATAAAAACTAAAATAAAAATAAAATCTAAAAATAAAATAAAATTTCTTTGTCTTTCTTTTCCTTTTCTTTTAGCTTTTATCTTTGGCTCCTAATCTCTTAGTCACCAAAGTCTTTGGCTTAAATTCTTTTCGGTCCAAACTCCAAACCTGTAGCACAAAGAAATATACCCAAAGAAACGTAAAATAGAACAAAGAGAAAATAATAAAAATCTAAAAAAAACTGAAAAAATAATAAATCTAAAAACTCTAACTTAAAAACAAGTCCGCGTCGGCGGCGCCAAAAATTGATGTAATTTTAGATAGTGGTAGTAAAAGGTTCGTTGAGACTTGTGAAAGCAATTGATTTTAGACTTATTTAAACTAAAAATAGAGAAAATTTAAATCCAAATTTGTTTTCAAGATTGAAAATAACCAAGACACTATTACACATGAATGAATGATGGTAAAAATTCCAAAACTCTAATTATCTTTAAAATCTCTTATTTTTTAATTCACAAATAACCAGGCATATTCTCAAACATTAATTGTATTCCTTAAGCATAGATTATCTAAACAAAGTATAACCTATCTAATTGAATCACAACTAATTAAGAAAATTATGCAAACAATTAAAATTCTACAAAGCAGTGATTTGAGTGAATTATAAAATGCAAATTAGAGAAAAGTAAAATAATTACCAATTATTCATGCATCAATAGCTTCCTCCGTGCCTTGGTTACGCGAGAATTAGCTCATCATCATGGAAACACGCCCAAAAATGGTGTTCACAATAATGAAATGGGAGAAAAACAATAAAACTGGGTTTGTAACACTTTTATTTGTTACAAACCGATCTGTTACAGAGAACGATAAAAATGAAGTGTTGTTATCACTGTAGCAATACGACCCACAAACAATTGTCATTGTCACTGTTGGAAAACGACGGTTCTGCGTGCGTCTTATGTTCTTCGTGTTCTTCACAGCAGCAGAAAATGGAGTTTTTCTGCCACTTTATTTCTCGACTCTCTGGTTCTTCCTAACTGCTCCCAACTCTCCCTCCCTCTTTTCAGCATCCCCAGAAGCGTATATATACCCATTTGGACCGAGGATAAATCATAATCTCGGAAATCAATCAAACATATTTTCTTTTACTCCCATGCAAGATACGGAATCATATCTCTGCTCGCTAAAATCTTCAACTGACACACTCCAAATTGACTGAAACACGTTCCTGAATGAGTAGACAACGTTGTAGACTCGTTCATTGCTCCAAGAATAGCCAGAAATCCCGAGAATCTCTCTCTGCATACACGAACTTCCCTGTATTCGTCCCACCGTGATTATAGCCCAATTTCTTCGAATATGAAGGACTTGCCAGTCATGTGTGAGTGTAACAGGCTGGAATAAGTCGATTGGAGTGATTGAATCTTGCCACAGCTCCTCCAAATTAAAAACAGAAAACTCCGCAGGTGAACAAAATTTGAACCTGCATTTTCCCGCCAAATTTGTTTAAACCGTGAAGAAGAAGGGTGTCCCCCTAACCAAGCCGGGGGTGCGAATAGCAGGTGCCCAACTGAGGTGCCCTTTATCCAAACTGAGAGTCCGAATAACAAATATACTCCAGGGGTGCTCCGCATAATTTTTCGAGCCGATTTTTCCAAAAATGTTTATTTCCCAAAAATACCTACAAACACATAAAACACCATAATAAGTACAAAAATGGGTACTAACAATATACACAATAGAGATTGAAACAGACACATAAATGCGTCTATCAACCTCCATAACACAAAAGAAAAAATAGGATACACAAACTATCAAGGTAAAAGATAGTCGAACCTGGCTTCACGAATCCCCAAAGCGAAGTCTTTTAGTCTTAACTCTAATAACGTTTCAAAGAGAAAACCTATGTCAATAGAGGACGACTCTAGCTATCAACTAAGACATAAAGAGTCAGGGAATGAATTTCCCAGTTGAAAGAGTATCTCTATTTATAGTTTTTCAAGACTAAGGGTTACTTGGAATTCAAGCTAAGAAAACTTGAGAATCAAGCAAGCATTTTCTCTGTTTAGATAAAACTTTAATTAGGGTTTCAAGTAAGCATGTGAGAATTAGTCTTGAAAATGTAATAGAAGAATATACACTATGGTCCGGTTACAGAACCGTGTAGAATGACCATTTTGTTTGGAAAATATGCCTTTCGAACTATAAGCAATTTGATGCATATTTAAACACCTAAGAGTCTTATCATGATGCGCACACAACAGTTCATGAACTGTTCCCAACTGAACTCATGGTTTGCGAACTGATTCGCCAACCTCCCCTGTATTTCTAAAACTCAGATATCCATGGTTTGTGAAGTGGTTCGCCAATACCTTGAGCAGAAATATCATAAGTTCAGAATTTTTCTCTTTTGATCTTCGAAACATTCCCAAATGATAAAATCAATTGCACGGGTAACTTCCAATTGATCCATAAATTAATTCTTGAATAATAAATTGTTTCGAACTAATATTGTTAAGGACCTTTAAAAATCTCTGCTTGATCATATTTCGAGATATGTAACAAAATAAGCTTGACTCGAAATTTCTTATTTGTAAATATACTAGAAGTCATATGACATAGTCTCATAAAATTGAATAGCAAGATAGTGATTAAAAAGAATGGTTCAGTCTTCACATAACTGATAAAAGAAGTTCTTCAAATGTCTTCGACGATCTTCAGTTGTCGAGGGTAATGTTTGATACTCAACTACAAAATTATAACCTAGTGCGACTAGAAATCCAGATATAGTTTTGATCATCTAACATTGACAACAAGCTTGAAATGGCGAAAATTGTGGGTTCAACCGAGCATTGCTCTAACAGTCTCCTCCTTTGTCAATATTAGTGATAAAACTATTCAGTACGTATGGATTCATAATAAATAAATGAAATGACGAGGGTATCAAGTACACCACAATCTTTTCGATATCAACCTATAAGTCCGATACCTTGCACGATCTAATAAAGACAAAGATTGTCAAGAAAAAAGCAAACCACAAGGTATACACTTGGTATATAGTTTTATTTCGAAACCGAACACAATTATATGGATCAACCCAAGTGTTGGATTAACGTATAGTGTATTTACTTTTAACTATAACTAAAACAATAATTATGATTGCGAAAGTTAAAGTAAAAACACAATAAGATTTTGTTGACGGGGAAACCACAAATGCAAAAAAACCCCGGGACCTAGTCCAGTTTTGAATACTCTCAGAATTAAGCCGTTATGCAAAGAACATTCCCAACTTTGTATAGTTGAGACCAAGTAAACTACCCCTAGTTACACATTGTGAAGACTTCAAGAACTCAACCATTTCGATCGTCTTCCAAACTGTAAAGGACTAATCGGTTTGGTCACCACTCTTCTTATGTCAAAAACTAATCAGAGATATTCTAATTGAACTTGACAAATTCTTTTCTATTTAAATCAATAAACTCCTTTGTCGAGTTAGATCTTCCAAGATATGGATTAACAAGTTAACCAGATCCAGCCAAACAAAACTATCAGATTCGGATACTGGAGAGTACCACCAAATATATACTAAGAGTATTCAGAATTGTACGACTAGCAATAACAAGTCTATCAAAAGATAAACCAGATCTTGTCGAATCCCAACCGATCAAGTTTGTGCACGAAGCAAATAACAAAGATGCGAAACCAATAAGAATAAATCTTTTTGTCTTCAAAGTCTTCTTCTGTGCCTCCACAACCAAACTTGATTCCAATTTATGACCGATCACGTACAAAATGGAATATGTTAACAATGGATAATCACAAGTCAATGTCAGATCTAAAGAAAAATTTGAACTACCTCTAATCTCTTGATCTAGTTTGAGTGATCTTATGTTAGAAGAGAAGGCTCCCAAGACTAATCAAACTAGGTGCAGTCAAGAGTTAATAACCGTTAGTCAATCAAATCAATAATAGAAAAATAAAATAACAATGCAATTTTAGTTTCCTACCAACGGTACTATCTAGACGCTTCTTGATCCCAAAGAAGTCTTTAAACTAGCAGACATAAGAGATTTCGCCTAATTAGGTTACTCTCCTCTCCAAAAGAATACTACAAATAATATTATTAGTCGGGTACAGTAGTGACTACGAAATGAAGTGCCTGCCTCAGGATAAGTTTGTAAGAAAAACAAACTTCACTATTTATAGACCAAGGTAGTTTGGACACCAAGGAATTTACATAGACGAAAATATTCTAAGATATGCAATAAAGCACAAAAATTCAGTTTTGTCTAATTCCAACCAATATCTAATTGTATAACCGAAATCCCTCATGGACAACTCAATTTTAGCTAGCACTTAACTAATATATCTTTCCAGAGATATGTTTTGCTTGCTGCTAAAACAAAAACATATGCATTCGAAAATCTCAAAAAGATTCTCGAACATTTTGGATTTGGATCTCACCTCGAGTATCAAGGAATATCTTTGAACAATAAAATATAAATTTTTTCTCATGTTCAAATTAGTCATTATGTTGACATCTTGAATTTTACTATTTTGCAAAACCAATTTCCAAAATCACACAAACCCTAAAGTGCCTAGCATTTTTAGGGGCCACTCAAAAGGAATTAGGGGCCACCTTTTTATTCCCATCCATTGAAGGGGGTTAAGGGGTGTCTTAAAAATAGAAAATTGTCTATATTGTCCTTCACCTTTATACTAAATCTAAACCTATATCCTTTATTTTCATAATCATATCATCCCTCTTCTTCTTCTCTTTTCTACTTATTTAAAAAAAAATATCATCATTTTAATTTTGATTGAAAACAAAGATCGTCGATCAAACAAATGTTATGATTGATTGTTTAAAATTAAAACCCAAAATTCATTAACCTTAAAGTTGAAACTTAGAACATCAAAAAAAAAAAAAAAGAGTTAAACAAACAAAACGAATAGATGATAGTAGTTGTGATTCAAAATTAGGATTTGATTACTTGAAATCAAAAATTTGATCCGAAAATTTTCTTGGATTTACAGTAGCAGAAACATAATCGGTAGATAACAATCTATTTTACCTACCGATTATGGTTGATGTTCTTGGATTTACAGTAGCAGAAACATAATCGGTAGATAATAATATACTTTACCTACCGATTATGGTTGATGTTCTTAAGAACTGAAGAACATCAACCAATATCGGTAGGTAAATTGATAGTTATCTACCGATTATTCTTGATTCAAAAAATTCAATTTCTCTGTACTAAAAGTTACGCACAATCGGTAGATAATAAACACCATTAACTACTGATTGTGAAAGTAGAAAATTTCGAAATTTTATTAAGTTTTGAAATTTTGAATTTGGGACCATGAACACAATCGGTAGATAATAAGCATCACTTATTAACACAATTTACGACCGATTATGGTAGTACTAAAATTCGAAAATTGAGTATATTCGGAGGTTAAAGTAACACACTTTACTACCGATTATTGTAGAACCAAAGGCGAAAATTTTAGGATTTTGGCAAAATCACATTTTGGGGCCAATATATATTCGGAAGTTAAATTTACTACCGATTATGGTAGTACTAAAATTCGAAAATTGAGTATATTCGGAGGTTAAAGTAACACAATTTACTACCGATTATGGTAGTACCAAAGTTCAAAATTTTTAGAATTTTGGCAAAATCTCATTTTGGGGCCAATATACATTCGGAAGTTAAATTTACTACCGATTATGGTAGTACCAAAATTTGAAAATTGAGTATATTCGGAGGTTAAAGTAACACACTTTACTACCGATTGTGGTAGTACCAAAGTTCGAAAAATTTAGAATTTTGGCAAAATCTCATTTTGGGGCCGATATACATTCGGAAGTTAAATTTACTACCGATTATGGTAGTACCAAAATTCAAAAATTGAGTATATTCGGAGGTTAAAGTAACACACTTTACTACCGATTGTAGTATTAACTACCGATTGTGGAAGGGCAATTTTGCCATTACGAAATACGCGAGATAAGGGCTAGCTTCAATTTAGGTCCGAGTGACCCTATTTTGTCTTATTGTTGGCCCCTAATTCCTTTTGGGTGGCCCCTAAAAATGCTAGGCTAAAGTGTACATGACAAAGGATATCGGTTTTGCCTATAGGGACCGGTTTTACCATGGCTCCCAATATAGGTAGGGATCGGTTTTACCATGACTCCCAATATAGGTAGGGACCGGTTCTACCTTGATTTCCTATATAGGTTAGGATCGGTCCAACCTTAGATCTTCAATGAAAACATGACTTTCAATACTATTGATTTCTTTCAACTTCGAAAAAAGTTTGTAAGTCTACTTCCTTAAACTCATGTAATAAAACATAGTTTTATAGGCATGAAATCAACCCTAAGTTTACTACACAATTTAGTAACGAGTTACAAAAATTATGTTGATGTCGCAATTATGAAGTTCAAAAGATAAGTATTATACTTCGTAATATGATGTTCCAATATAAAGCATTCAAAACTATTGATATATTCTTCCATAACACTTCGATCATAATAAGATGATCAAGTCTCTAATACTAGAGTTTCATGTATATAACTTCGCATGTTATGTTTTTAATCAAAACGACTTGAAAATAACTTTATAGAAATGGAAACAAGTCAAGTCTTGTATTACTAACCTCAAGTGGAAGGATTATGTCTTCGTTGATGTCGATAAGTCTTCGGATTCTTCAGGTCTTTGGAGTAATACCTTTATATCTCAACATTTCTAGACTTCCTAGTCTAACCTACCGAAGTTGACTTTATTAATCTAATCAAGCGAGTCTATCTAAGTTTTGATATTAAATTATGATAACCAAGCTTGACATACCAGCGCTCGGTGGGTCAACCGAGGAATGCTCTAACAATCCCCCCCTATTAACTCATTCTTCATACGCTTTCTTCCAAGTTTCAACAACACAATATCCTGCACATATTCAACAAAAAAAATGTCGATGTTGACATTTGAATAACAAAAGCTTTACTCCTCCTAAAGGAAAACTAGGTATATATTCAATCCGAACATCTTTGTTATTCCCCATTTGTAGTATAAAATACTACACAACATGATGATATGTTTCTCCCCCTTAGTGTATGCTTTACTCTTTCGTTAGATATAACGTTTTAAGCACATATGTCCTTTCCTAGTGATCATAAATCACTTGTTTACTCCATAAGAGCAAACCGAAAGGATCTTATAAATCCATAAGAACTTGTACAACCTATAAGAATTAAACATGAATGTTTCTCATACCATTTTAGATAACCAATACTAAAACCGAAAATACCTAAGTAATCTTGTTTTAGTATGCCATCAAGGAAACAATTGCCCGAAGCAATTTTATCTTAATCCGATTAGTTGACTAAGAAAAATTAGTTACAAAACCGAACGGATTATGTATGTATAATCGCTTTATTCGATAAGATTCACAAGATTTCAGAATTAACTTAATTTCTCTTATCAGGTTTCAATCATTCATAAAAAAACTGTACCTTCTTTTAGACAAGACAAGAGCTAGGTTAGTTAATTAGTTTTTCTCGTCAAGGAATCGACTAGACTTGAATAATCGAATCCGAATTTTGATAAGATCTAATTAAGATCATAATTAACTTAGTTACTCTTATCAGGTTTCAAAAGGACTAAAACGAATGATCATTTTTTTGTTAAGCAAAAACAAAAATCAGAATTGACAACGTTTTTCTTAACTAGAAACAATTGAAACATAACAATCTAAACAATCATAATGGAAATATAACAAAAGCAAAAGCACCGTATGTCGTTAAGCAAAAGCAAAGAATAGACAATTTAAATCAGCTTTTCTTAACAGGAAGACGATTAACTAACACAAAAATCGTACCTTACGCTTCGGCATGACAAATTAACATCAGAAATTAACTTAGTTTTCATATCAGGGAAGGTTATAAGTATAAAACTTCCCTCGATTATAAGTATGAAGATTTTGAGTTTTTCTCTCCGGAACCATGAAAATGGAAATCGTAGAATGAACCCTGGTCGGTTTCTCTGTGTGGTTTGAGAACAAACTATAAAACAAATAATGGTTGTCTGGTTTAATAGTTATTGACGGGTCAAAATAAAGAAAATGGATAATGTCTAGCATTTCTTCATGAAACGACTAATTATGATTCGGTTTTGGTAGAACGGTTGATGATTAACCGTTATTTTTGAATAGAACGGCTAATCATTGCCCGTCCTCTACTAAAACCGGAAAATACAGTTGGGTCTAGACACCTCCCAAACTGACATGAAAAGGCAATTGGAAAGGGCTTGGAAAGAGCCACAATACCCGGTCTTATCGATATTAAAATACTTTTTAATATGTGGCCCGTGCATGTGGTAGTCGGAGGCAAAGCACCACCAGGCCCGGCCCTTCCTACTACGAGGCGAAGCATAGAAATATTACTCCTTAAACCCTTAAACAACAACAAAAAAAAAACCATTCCTTTCTCGGTTTCTCTTTTCCATTTGCGCAGTTATGAGAAAGGATCTGTACCAATTTGATCATTCAGCATTATTCTAAACCCTAATTTCATGCGATGGCTTTAGCAAGATCAAGAAACATCAGATATCTCTATCACTCTCTTCAAACTCGTGAAATTTCATCTCTGTAAGTAATTATTTTCTTCTCCATTTTAGATTTCCTTCAAAAATGTTTTTTTTAATTTATTCTGAGGTTAAATCTTGAAATTTCTAGGTTTGGAAGCTCAAAAAACTATTACTTCAATCCTGATGAGAAAGGTAAATAATAATTAAGAAATGACTTGTTCTGTCTTATTAGCTTGTAAAAGAGTTTGTTTTGATTTGTTTTTTTTTTTTTTTTTTTTTTTTTTGGTGATAATGTGATTAGTTGTAGGGTTTCAGAACCAGAGATTCTCCACTAGCTCATCATGTAAGGATCATGGGAGTTTTCCTTTGGTGAAATCAAGTGCAGGGTCACTGAATTCCACAATGGTAATTCAAAAATACTTCAATGATAGTCTGTAATTTTAATTTGATGTTTTTGATTTTTTTCTAATTGGGTAAGTGGTTTTGTTGTGTTTGTAGGCTGCTGATTATCTATCTACACTCATGAATGGAAATAGGCTGATGAGCACACAAGTGAAAGCACCTCCTCAAGCACGACAAATGGTATTTGTTTTTGCCCTTTTTGGTATCTTTTGTTAGTTCTGAACACAAACTTAAAATCAAGTAGTTTAAGAGGAGTTAACTTGAAGACCTAGTATATAACCGCATTGATAACCTTGTATTACACTTCCAGTCATGGGTTTACTGGTTTTGTTCCATTTGTCACACTTAAGTCAGAGATTTGTTCTAATTGTTGGATATATGTCTGAAACCTTGATTTCCCAATTAGGTTGAAGAAGGAGATTATAATGACCTGGAGAATGATAACATCTAGTGACGACAGTCGCCATTAGAGAGACTGTTCTTCTTATGATCTGCCCCCTTCCAAAAATGATTCCCGAGATTGCATTTCAAATACCTTAATTTACTGCAACTGTGGGGTTAGCTGAACCGCTTGGCCACACATTGAGTGTATTAATGTCTAGCTCAGCTTCAAGCTCTCCTGTATTATTTTTTCTGCTTATTGTAACTGCTTTTTGCTTTCATTGCAACCTTAAATTCCATGCACATTTATCTTCGTATAACAGCACTGATATCTGGTTATCATATGTATCTAGGGGGCTATGCAAATATCCATGACGAGCCCAGGATTTGTCTATGAACCATATGAGCCTCGTACAAAGATTCCATTTTGGCGAAGGTTGGTTAAATTCTAAGGGTTTCTTTTTGTTTTACGTAAAATTTGAAGTTCTGTAATAATAGGATGCTAGGGTGGAATTCGATTTGGTTTTATCCTTTTACATTGTTTTAGCTTCATAAAGTCGGAGTTCTTTAAGAATTTAGCATGAAGAAGAAACCTCATGTGAACTTTAGACAGCAAACAGGGGTACTCTTTTACATGACTTAAATGAGCTATTGTGTTAGAATTTAGATACTTGTATCTAGATGTCGCACGATGAATCATATTGTACATGAGGCCTCACTTGTAGTAGTTGTTTACCTAACGTCGAAGGAGAAAGTTTTTAGTGGTCAGGCCCTCAGATATGTCAGTTAGAATTCACTAGGTGGAGTTCACTGTTTGCCGATAATAGTTGATGAAACAAATGGGCCCTAACAAGGATGAAACATCTCTGGCAAATAATATTGAACATCTTTTATCATTTGAAATAAATCTTTTTTATTTGTACTGACTTTTGACTACTTATTTGTCAGATGGTTTACCAGAGATGGTTGGAGAAGAACAAAAGATGATATCAAAATTGAGGTATTAATCTATGGTCTGCTAGCTGTTGGTTTCTAGTGCTTCTATATCCTTCCCTGTTGTAGATATACTAAATTGAAATCTGCTGAAGGCTTTTTCTCTAGTGTCGCTCGAGTAGAACTTAAAATGGTGAATGGCATGTTAGAGTAAAATCAAATGTGTATACAGGTCTGTAATATTGACAATAATATCTCACTTGAAATTGAAGATAATACATCACGTTTTTTCTAAATTTCTGTGAACAACTGAAAGCATGATTCACGTTACTATTTTTGCTCTTGGAGACCTAAATATTTTCACGTCACTTAGCTTGAGAACTGAGATTGCCTAGTGCCCTAACCATATCACTTTTGTTGGTTTGCTTTCATGTTTACAGATGAGGAGTGCTTATGCAATTACCAAGTTGAGGAAATCTGGATATTCTAAGAAGGAATTCTACCAGGAGGCTGTACAGCTTTACAAAGAGGTGATCTCCCTATGAGTATTTTTGTGTTCTTTGATTTGCTACTAACAAGTAACTGTTATTTTGTTATTCCTTATTCATGATGTTATCGTATGAGGCTGAGCATCATGAGTGCCACAGAGGACACTAATTTTCCATCCATAAACATAAGATAGTATTATAACGTGACCTGCTCGGTTTGCTGTATTTATATGACAATTGGACTCTTAACCCCAGAGCTTCTTGCTTCAGTACTTACTACTTAGCTATTTATCTCATGTAGAACTCTTTAAATAGAAGGATTTTCTATCTAAAATTTATGTTGTAGGAACATTAATTTATACTGCTGATGTGATTTTGTAATTTCATTTGCTTTCCAGATAAACACTCTAATGGCAAATGGCGATAAAACACCTTTACGGAAAGCAGTTACAGAGAAAATGTATTCTGTGAGCAATTATACTTTCTTGTCATTTGCTGCTTCTAATGATTTTTTTATTGATTAATGTCCAGGTGTTTAATGACCCTTGGTTTTCATTTTTGTCTAAGTGTTGTTCTGTTTGGCACTTTAGGCCCTGAAGAATGAGATCAAGACCAGGCAATCCATGTGGAGCAGTGTTTATTGGGAGCTGGTTGAGCCAGTCGTTAAAATACGTACTCTGAGAGCTAGACTGGTGCGTATCAGCTGTTTTATGATTTGCCTTACTTTTTGCATCCAAATAATAGCACAATACAACTAGAAAAGAAAATTTTGATTTGGCTACTGTGACGAGGCAATCATCCAAATTGCTTAAATTCTGTCTATAGTAACTAACTTGAGTACCATGTCCTGAACATCAAAGGTGACAATTATTATGTAGTTTATATTTAATAAAAATGACAGTACGCATGCAGGAATGAATTAGGTCAAGTTTTTAGCAATAGAGAAATAATGACTGCAGTTTGTGTGCATCTTAGTGAAATCCGGACCAGGATGGGACTTCTTTCCCTTCTTCTGTCTTACTAAGAAAATGTTTATTAGTAGGCATGGGAAAAAAGAAAAGAAAGCATTTTAAACAAATCCATAAAAGAAATAATGAAACACTACTCTAATAAAGATAGCCACTTAAATATTTATTATAAAACTCCCTCCAGTTATTTCACTGATAAGCAGATTCTATTTCTGTTTTTTTTTTTAATCTTTATCTTGCAGATTGCAATTGACAGAAATGATCTTAACAAAGTGTTCGTACAGCTTACACTCGAATTCCTTGCTAAGCATGTAAGGACTTGATCTCAGTGAAATCTATGTTTCCTTGATTCGCTAAAATAGTAATCTTATGCTTTATATTTCTGCAGAAGTTTGAGGCATGTGATTCAAAAGGTGCAGTTGTTGCCGGTGATAAATCGAAAGAGGTAAGCTTACATTGTTGTTCCTGGTTTATGTCGACAAACAGTACAAGGGATTTTCTCAAAAATGATGTCACCCCACATTCTTCTAAATACCGTCGATTTCAAATTAAATTGAGATCATATGCATGCTCATCCAGTGTAGTTTGTATATGCATGCTCATCCAATGTACTTTGTATACGGCAGCTAACCATTTTAAATTTTTTTCATATTGTTTCTGTACTAGTATCAAATATAGTAATAATTATGGGTCCATATCTTCTGTCTTCCTTAGGTACTAGTGCGGGATATATGGGTATTCGAGAAGTCTATGTTTCATCAAGGAGCATATTGGCGCCTATGTGGACGGATCAAACCATAGGCTCAATGCTTTCAGTTGTGGCCCTGATTGGTAAATTTAAGCAGATCAATACAACTGGTGCAAGTCTTTATTTTATTTTATTATCAAAGCTCAATTCATTTAGCACTCTGAATAATCCATGTTAGTAACATTACTTCAGACTGTTTCTATTTTGAAAAGGTAGCCTATACAACAACGATGAACATGTGATCAAGTGTAGCCTACAACAGAAATTTCCTTTTTCCTTTCTTTTTTTGCGGTGTTAGGAACATTACTCTAGGTTGTTTCTATTTTGAAAGGGTAGCCTATCTATATAACAACGTTGAACATGCGATTAAGTGTAGCATACAACAGATTTTTTTTATTTTTTTTTTCCTTTCTTTCTTCTTTTGCTGGATAATTGTAGATCTAAGTACAATCGTTTGTTATATCTTCTTTGATTGAATGTGATTTCTGGTTGGATCACCGTGACAATATTGTTTTTATTCCTCATTGCAAAGTCTGTAGTTAATTTGAGTTGAAATTTTCATCGAGTCCCAGATTGGTTCCACTTCTCTTTCAATATAATCTCACATACCCACCACGAAAATATAAAAAACAAGCTTTAACTTAAGCTTGCTAAAACAATCACACACTAAAACACATACATAAATAAGGCTAGTATCAAATAATACACCTGAAAAATCTTTAGCAACTCCCAAACCGTTACTGCCTTCTGCGGATCATTGTTATCTGATTCTTTTTGCTTGTAGCATATTTTATAGTCCTCACTTGGAGGAAGAAAACCTCCCTCCAGCCATGGTAGTAGTCCTAATTTTGGCTCTTGCTCGAGTTATGTAGTCTGAAGCTTTTTCATTTATAGTACTAGATCTTGTCTTTTTTGCGTCTTCTGCTTTTGTTGGCCCCAATTCTGGTGCTGGTTGCAGAGGTGGTGGCTCGACCTTCGGCGTTCCCCTCCCAGAGTCTGCAACAGGTGGTGGAGCCAAGGATACCTCAGGATTTGTTTTAGCTTTCTCCTTCACTGAAACATTAGATGGTGTTTCTGGTTCAATCTTTGAATTGACCTTAAATACTTGGCTCTTCACTCTCTCCCGAGTAGATTCCGGTGTCGCTGTGAATTTCACTCTCTCAGTTTTGGGTTTTGGCAATGGTAGAGAAGGATGAGCCTTGGTTGGAAGTTCTGCTTCAGCTATTTTGCTCTTTTCAGGCTTGTGGGTCTGCCCTTCATTTTTGGCAAGAGTATGTGGATTGTTTTGGGCACCATGAGTGTACCCCAGATTTGTACCCTGGTCATTTTTTTCACGAGAATGTGGTTTTGTTTGAATTCCCAAGGTACTGGAGTTGTACTCTGGACTGGTCGGAGGTGGTAAAGGTGTTGGTGCTGGTAGACTTGGAGAAGTAGTGGGTGTTTGTGGGTGATGCGAAATCCTTCGGAATGATCGAAAAGTAGGACTACCAGAGAGAGCATTGAAAAGCTTTTCACAAACACCTGTGTGAGTTGAGGTTGGTGCTTTTTGATCCATTTGCAAGCGAGACTAGGAAAGGTGAACAAATGACAATCAGAGAATGAAGATAGTGAGAGTCTCAATGAAAAGGACCAGTTGAGACTTGTGTTTCCCTTCTCTATGTGATTGTTTAAAATCGACAATGATTTAGGTGCTAAGTGAGGTCTTTAATATGGTTTTGAACTCTGGGCAGTTCTTAATCTGTGTGTGAAACTAATCAGGGTTGCGTGGAAACTAAGTGTACAGATTCCTGAAGGCTTAGATAAGATAATACTTTGTCAAGTTGCTCGGCTAGTGTTTTTGAGTATCATATTCTCATTTCAATTTTCAATCAAAAGATAGAACCTAGCATGTCCCTGTTATTAAACCACAGATATTATGATTTGAGAGAGATGTACTGCACCAAAATGAACTCAGTAACATTACTGTCATGCACTACACCAGAATATCTTTTTGATGCAAATGCAATATGATTTGATAGAATGCTCAAAAACAAGTTGGAATATCTTTAGATGCTAGCATTTTTTTTTACCGTCTTTGCTATTGTATACACATAAATCAACAATCAACCACGTGTCAAGAATAAAACACGTGTACGCCATGAGGTGGAAGAGCATCAAGACAATGATGCCACGTTGCAACATCCCGAGGGACATGCACCATCATCATTTACCATGTACTCATCATCAAACAAATCCGACGACAAGGGATCAAGGAGTACCTGATGGGTAAGACACCGCGAAGCACCAGAGGAAACCCAGAAATCTACTTTACCCTATCCCAAGATAGATCCGAAACGAAGGGTGCAGATGAGTTCCAAATACAAGGAAGTGACAGCTGTCTGACGCGTGCAGACTACCCAACCACCCGCCTTAAATGCTATAAAATCAGGATACGTGTCGAACATCCTGTGGAGAGGGAGAAGGTGCACCATCGTCATAGCACATTACCGTTGGAGGCATCGGAGAATAACGAAGGTATTCATTGGGTCGGCACATTGACCAAGACGATAAGCATCAAAGGTGTCAGTAAAGAGAGGCCCACACAGAAGAATCTATAAATACCTGCTCAACCAAAGGAGAAAGGGTCGACCAAATTTAGAGAGAGGGAACTATAGTTAAGGAGAGAGAAAGTATAAGAGTAAGTATGAGTTTTGTTTACATTCCCCTATCATCGTTCCCTACTCAGAGTCATTCGACTATCTTTTGTAACCTTATATGATACATAGTGAAAAACCGAACCCCGTGGATGTAGGCCTTAGTGCTGAACCACGTAAATCATTGTCTCATTTACATTCTGCACTTACAGTTTTCGTATACCTATATTATGCATCGGTTGAGTCATCATAGACGTATTTATGATGCGAGACAAGGACGAGCCCAAAGGCTCAGAGTTTCCAATATCATCATTATATGCTGTTTTGTATGTGTCTTAATTATTACAGTGGTTTTATCGATACTGCGAACATTGATTGTGAACACGATGCTATCATCGTTACTTCTGTGTTAACAATTTGGCGCTAGAAACAGGGACTCTTACGTCCCGGTAAAAGATTTATCTTTCCCTGTGAACTCTTTTTATCACTCAACACTGTTCTTCCATGCAGACTTTGGGCGACAAACCAACAAAAAAGACCAGATTTAAAAGATTTTTACATGAAACAAAACTTTTTCGCTACAAAATACGCAGATTTGAGAGATCGGCTCAAAACGCAAAAATGATTGGATTTATTATCGGAAAAAATCTTCGGATCTATGTCTTTGCTTACAGAAACCCTTGGATCTATCTTTTCTCGAAAAATGTTTTTAGATCTATCTTCGGATTTATGTTTTCTCTTGCAAAAATCTTCGAATCTATGTTCTCGATTATGAAAACCCTTAGATCTATTTTCTCTCGTAAAGTACCCTTAGATTCATCTTCGGATCTATGTTTTCTCTTACTAAAGTAATGATTTGTGCATCCATATCAAAATAGCCTTCACCTTGGCAGATCCGTGATATGGTTGTATTTTGCCTCACGCCTAACAAAAATACAAAACTTCGTTCTTTCTTACATTACCATTACCCTTATGACTAACAAAACCCTTGTGGATATGTCTTATCTGCCAACAATTTACTTTCGCAGAAACATGGACAAAACAAAGTGAAAAAGTGGGGGTACAACAACCTCACCCAATAATTCCCTTAGCAATCTTTATGGACTAACTCCAATAAACTTTTAAGAGAATCAACTAGACAGTCAGACTCAATCTTAATAAAAAGTATATTAAAGAGTTATATCTCAATTTATAGATTCAATCCTTACTCAAGTAAATAGAAATCTGTGAGTCTAATTGAATACAAGAGAAATTAACTTGAACGGTACCAAAGACCAATGTTCAAGTATCAATCAATTTCAATCAACAACCAAAGATCGGATTTCCCAATTGATTGATTCAACGCACAACCTGTGATATTTCAATTATATAACAAAATATAATGCGGAAAAGAAATAACACATACACCAGAAGTTTTGTTAACGAGGAAACCGCAAATGCAGAAAAACCCAGGGACCTAGTCCAGATTGAACACACACTGTATTAAGCCGCTACAGACACTAGCTTACTACAAACTAACTTCGGTCTGGACTGTAGTTGAACCCAAATCAATCTCATACTGATCCAAGGTACAGTTGCGCTCCGTATGTCTCTGATCCCAGCAGGATACTACGCACTTGATTCCCTTAGCTGATCTCACCCACAACTAAGAGTTGCTACGACCCAAAGTCGAAGACTTTAATAAACAAATCTGTCTCACACAGAAAATTCTACAAGAATAGATAAATCTGTCTCCCACAGAAATACCTACAAGTTTTGTTCCGTCTTTTGATAAATCAAGGTGAACAGGAACCAATCGATAACCCGGACTTATATTCCCGAAGAACAGCCTAGAATTATCAATCACCTCACAATAATCTAAATCGTATGATGGCGAAACTAGATATTGTGGAATCACAAACGATGAGACGAAGATGTTTGTGATTACTTTTATCTTGCCTATAGGAGAAATTAATCTCGAGTCAATTATTTCAATTGTACTCAATACGATAGAATCAGGCAAGATCAGATCACGCAACTACAAAGAAAATAGTTGGGTCTGGCTTCAAAATCCCAATAAAGTCTTCAAGTCGTTAACCTACAGGGTCTCGGTAGAAACCTAAGGTTTAAGGAGAATCGAATCGATCTTATACAACTAGTATCACACAGGAGGTGTGGGGATTACCTTTCCCAATTGCTAGAGTTCTCCTTTATATAGTCTCCAAATCAGGGTTTGCAATCTAAGTTACCTTGGTAACAAAGCATTCAATATTCACCGTTAGATGAAAACCTGGTTAGATTAAAGCTAATATCTTTCAACCGTTAGATCAAACTTAGCTTGTTATACACAAATGAACTATACATCATTTAGGTTTGTGTAACCGTACTTAAACGTGTACAAGTCGTTGGTTCAACAGTAGTTAACCAAATGGTTAGCCATATGAGCACTTTCATATCAACCTTATTCATCTTCACCATAACTAGTTCAAATGACTCAAATGAACTAGTTCTAGAGTTGTTCAATTGCTTATATCTCATAGAAGTATACAAGACACAATCGAAGCAAAATTTGTTTTGATACACTCGAATCTATTCATGAACTTTATAGCCACGGTTTGCAAATATGCATTCCTTAGTTTATATAAATTTAGATATTGAAATAATCAACATGAATTTCGTCACGAGTAAAGATGAACTTTGCCAAAGAGAAAGCTTACCAACACATATTTCGAGAGCGAGATAAACTCGATTTGAAATAACAAATGTGTATAATCGAAGTCTATATAGTAACACGACTTTTGTCTCAAGATAGGAGATAGAGTAGATAGACTTTTTAAGTGATAGATAAGTTCAAGTCTCCACATACCTTTTAGTCGATGAAGTTCCACCAGTTCCTTGAGTAGTTCTTCGTCTTTGTATGATGAATGTCGTGGAGTCTAGAGCTCAACTACACTTTCTATCCTAGTCCGAGACTTAGCTATAAGTAGACTAGAAATCAACACTTATAGTTTTGACAACAAGCTTGAGATAGCAACGCTTGTGAGTTCGACCGAGCAGTGCTCTAACACAAAGGACGTAGGAAAAGGTAAGGCAGCGTCAAAGGAAACCCCAAGGGCCACACCGGTTGTAAACCGCAACAAACAGAAGGGTGAAAAGCTCAAAGCAGCAAGCAAAAGACAGGACGGAGCAGAAAGTACCATACCCCTAGATGCCAATGCAATAGCAGCGGCGGCCCTCAAAGCTGCAGCAGCCAAAGCCAAAGCCTCCAAAGCAGCAACAACAATCAGAACGAACGAACGACGAGAAGGGGTGGCGGAATCAACGATGCAGCAACTTGTCTATGGAATGCCACTCACTGACGAATAAAACCAACCACAACTGACTACCCATCCCTTGTTGATGGCAAACCATCCGGCACCACAACCTATGGAGCTTCAGGTCTTTCCCACCGATCCCTCTGATCCAGACTATAAATGAAGATCATACTATAGCCGCTGGTGGACAAGCACATATAGGAACTCCAAACCAAGGATCAAACCATTCCCTCCATCTAGCAGCAGAGCTCGAAGAGTAGAAAAGGAATCAGAAGATATATACAGATGCCATAGCGCTACTTGCACGAGGGAACCAAGAGCTCAAGGATAAGATCGCCCACAGCGCCGAAGTAGAGAACCAACATGATGAGGCGAATTCCATGGAACCACAGCCGAACCATGATCGAAGGATGGTAGTGGCCAACATCAACAACCCCGAACCATTGAACCGTCATGTGACAGAAAGGAACAGATTGTCCGCTCCTGATTACGCGCCCAAAGATTTAGACTACTTCGATAGTAATACCCAAAGAGATGGACGATCATCCATGAGAGACGAGCATTTTCTTGCAATGGAGAGTCTTCGTGCTGAAATGATGGCGGAAATCAAGCAATTTAAGACGAGGCAAGGAGGAGGAAGATTAGAGGAAGTAATGAGAGAAGCTGTCACCACACCGCTGACCACGCGACTGGCAAGAGCCCTCATTCCCCAAAAGTGTCCCATCCCAGCGTTTGAATGTTATGACGGATCCAGCGACCCTGCAGCTCACCTTCGGTACTACAACCGAACTATGGCCCGAGGGGACCGAGACGATGTGGTCCTCTGCAGATACTTCCCCTTAAGCTTGAAAGAATCGGCATTATCCTGGTTTGACAACCTACCGCCTAATTCCTATAGTCGACTCACAGAGATATTCTTGGAAACTTACATGTACAACAAGACCGTCAACGCAGGAATGAACAAGCTCTTCTCACTAGCGATCGCTTTCAAAGAAACGATCCGGGAGTACAAAGATAGGTGGCACAAGGTCTGTCAAGCGATAGGGAACGTAGACCCGGTAATTAACATCAATTGTTACAAGTGGGGATTGGATAGGATGAGCCCATTGTTCGTTGAGATTCATGGAAGTATTCTCACTACCGAAGGAGATCTCCGGGTAATCATCGAAAAGCACGCCAGGCTTGAGGAGATCCAGCGGGACAACCTTAGAGCGCAGATGCAGAAATATCATCGTATAAATTCGGTAGAGCAAGATAACGGCTCCAAAAGGACGAACCGAGCGCCTCAAGGAAGATAAAAGAGGACGAAGAGATGATTATCGACGCAATGATCAAAAGTTCGAAGATCAAGTTTACACGAAGCTCAACACAAGCTATGTTCTTATTTTGAGAAAAATCAAGGACCGCACCAATCTCGAATGGCCATGGTCAAAGAGAAAACAGCCACCGCGATCGGAGAAATCAAAGGATTATTGTAAATACCATTGCTTCAACATCACCGGACAGAGAAGTGCAAAAACCTCAAAATAATGATCCAGAAACTGATAGATGCTGGAGATCTCAAACAATACGTTCTAAAGCCAGCGACCGAAGAAAAGACACATCGGAACAAGCAAGTCCACCTACCATAAAATGATCTAACGATCAACACCATTTCTTGCTCGGAGTCTTGCGGCCCATCACTGACTGACCAGATCGGAAAGAGGTTGAGAAAACAATTCGAGTACTATTGCGAGCTATATAAGATCGATGGAGAGGAGGTAGATGGACACGAATATTGGATGAATGCAGCTCTAACTTTTTATGCCGATGACATTGAAGAAGATATTGAAGACCATAACGAACCTCTGATGCTCACACTACCTGTCTCGGGGTGGAATATAAAGAAGATTGTGATCGACGGAGGGAGTCAGTCAATGTTTTATTATATGATACCTTCAAGTGAATGAAATTAAATAACGAGCAGCTGATGTCTTCTTATTACACTATTTATGGATTCAACGGGATAGCCACGAAGCCCTTAGGGGATATTGTCTTGGAAGTTAAAGTCGGACCAATGAAGGTTAGCACCAGGTTCAGCGTAGTAGATGCACCGTCCCCCTATAATTCCATCATCGGATGAAGATGGGTGCACAAACTCAAAGGATTAGCTGCCACGTACCACCAATACCTTAGATTTCCAACACCCGAAGGGGAAATGGAGATCAAAGGCGATCAGGTTACAGCACGAGAATGTCAGGCTCTACAAAATCAACTCAACGGCGAGCAGGAAGAGCGGCGCAAGGCCCAAAGGGGCAAGAACAAAGCAACGGCCAAAGACAAGGCGATCGACCTGCATCTTGAAGAAATCTCAGGGAAAAGCCTCACTAAGAGTAGCACCGTTCTAATTACCGAAGCAGGCACTTCAGGGGCAAAGTAGTCTAAAGAGTCCACCAAATAGCAATTAAAGAACGTTCATTTCCTAGGGGAACCAAAGCCTACTTTCACACCAGTAGAACCAACCAAGGAAATCAATATTGGAATAGAAGAAGATCCTAAGATGATCAAGATAGGGACTCTGATGGATGAAGATCGAGAAGTAACACTGATCAAACTACTCAAGGAGTACGCGGACATCTTTGCATGAAAGATATGAGATATGCCGGGAATCGATCCCAAGATCATACAACACGAACTTCGGATAAAGCCAGTCACAAACCCCTTCAGGCAGAAGTTGCGCAAAGTAGCACCAGAATATCATCGAGCAGTTGAGAAAGAACTTAACAAACTTATGGAAGCCGGATTCATAAAAAAAGTTAGGTATCCCACATGGATCTCGAACATGGTCATCGTACCAAAAAAGAATGGTGGAGTAAGGATATGCATCGACTTCACCAATCTCAACAAAGCATGCCCGAAGGATAGCTACCCGCTCCCAAGCATCGATCAACTAGTGGATGCTGTGGAAGGACACGAAGAACTATCGTTCATGGACGGATACTCTGGTTACAATCAGATAGCCCTGGAAGAAGAAGATCAACAACATACAACATTCTTCACCCCTCATGGACTCTACCGCTACACTCGCATTCCCTTCGGACTGAGGAATGTAGGGGCAACATACCAGAGGATGGTTGATACAATCTTCAAACCATGGATCGGGAAAAATCTGGAGGTCTACATTGATGATATGCTCGTCAAAAGTAAGCTGCGCAAGGATCACCTTCAGGACCTGAGAGATATCTTCAGTGCAATAAGGAAATATAGCATGAAAGTGAACACAGAAAAGTGCACCTTCAGTGTCACATCAGGAAAGTTCCTCGGATATTTGGTGACGAAGAGGGGCATCGAAGTCGATCCCGCTAAGATCCAAGCCATCGTAGAGATACCGTCCCCAATGAATTTGAAGGAAGTCCAAAAACTCAACGGATCGATATCATCACTCGGGAGATTCATCTCCAGATCATCGGACAAATGTAAACACTTCTTCAACATCCTCAAGAAAGAAAACAAGTTCGCATGGACTGCTGAGTGTGAAGAAGCCTTCCAGAAGATCAAGGAATACATGGCAACGATCCCGATCCTCCAAAAACTTGAACCCGACGAGGTGTTGGCACTATACATAGCTGCAACCGAAGATGCAGTCAGTGTTGTACTGGTTAGAACCAACACGAAGGTGGAGCAGCCGATATACTACGTCGGTAAAACTCTCAATGCTGCTGAAAAAAACTAAACCAAGATCGAGCAACTTATACTGGCATTAGTATGGGCGACGCAGAAGCTGAGAACTTATTTCTTGACTCACTATGTTCGTGTCCCAAGCAAAGCCCCGCTGGAGTCTGTTCTCAATAACGCAGGAAAGGTGGGAAGGATAGCAAAATGGAATACACAGTTAGAACAATTCAACATCATACACGAAATCCAAACTGCCCAAAAATCACAAGTCTTGGCGGATTTCCTAGCAGATCTACCTCTAGACAATGGCGAAGAAGTGAAGGACATACCAGGGTTAGACGAAGATGGAAAGGACCCGATCGATGTGCTCGAACCTTCTAGCCAACGAAGATGGGAAGTCTTCGTCGACGGATCCAGGAACAAGGAAGGTTCAGGCATAGGGATCGTCATCACAATGCCCGCTGGTGATAGGATGGTGTATGCACTTAGGATGGAATTTGAAGGACACACTAACAACATTGTTGAGTATGAGGCAGTAGTACATGCTCTTTGATTGATAATAGAGCTGGGAATAACAGACGTGTGCCTAACAAGCGACTCGCAACTTGTCATTCGATAGATAGAGCTGGAATACAACACCTATGATGAGACTCTATCAGCATACATGATGCTGGTCCAAACTCTGGCATCGCAAGTGCCCAATATTAAGTTCCGACATATGTGCAGGAAGGACAATAGACATGCCGATGCCCTAGCTTACATATCATCAATGCTGAAAGACAAGAGCGTTAAATCCATCAGAATAGCAAGAGTATACAAACCCTCAGTCACTCCGCCCCAAACCGTCGCTGCAACGAACCATGAAAACGATATAGGGGACGACATTGCTGAAGACGATACAGGGGAAGATATCGCCGAAGACGATATTCTATCAAAAGCTAACGAAGACGAAGACTTTAGCAATGAAGAAGATTAGAAAACCGAAATCCATCTCTTCCTCGAAGAAGGAACACTTCCCGCTGACGTAAAGCAGGCTCGAAAAGTGCAATCAAAGGCAGGAAGATACCAGCTTCGTGGTGAAATCTTATACAAGAAATAATTTCTCGGTCCCCTACTATGTTACTTATCCAGAGAGGAGGGTCATCACATCTTGAAATACATTCACTATGGAGACGTAGGAAATCACAGCAGGATGATATCATTGGAAGATAAAACTAAAATTCAAGGATATTACTGGCCGTAGATGATACAAGATGCCGCTAGGATGTATAGAAGGTGCGAAGAATGTCATCGGTTCGCCAAAAGGATCCATGCTCCAACAACAGAGTTAAATTCGGTGGGAAGCCCTTAGCCCTTTGCAAAGTGGGAAATCGACATCGTCGGACCATTGGTCGAAGGGACAGGAAAAAGGCGATTCTTAATAGTGGCCACAGACTACTTCAGCAAATGAGTCGAAGCCAAAGCTCTAGCCAGAATCAGAGATATGGACGTATTCACTTTTATCTTCCAAAACATCATTTGTAGGTTCGGCATTCCCACAGAAATTGTTTCGGACAATGGCAAGCAGCTACAAGGAAAGAACATTGACATGCTCTTCGATACATTCAAGATCAGGAAGAACAAGTCTACTCCCATCTACCCTCATAGTAATGGACAAGCCGAAGCAACAAACAAGACCATCGCCCTCATCCTCAAGAAAATGTTGGATGAACATAAAGACCGATGGTGCGAGCAACTACACAATATCCTATGGTCATACCGAATCACAAGAAGATCAGCAACTAGTGAATCTCCATTCCTTCTCACTTACGGAGCCGAAGCAGTCATCCCAACGGAGATATCATGCCTATAACAAAAATCGAAGCATGGGAAAAGAAGCTCACGGAGGATATGATGCTCGAGAGGCTTTATGATCTAGAAGAACGAAGGGAAACAACATTACAAAGAATGGAGAATTACCAACGTAGGCTAGCAAGGGAGTACAATAAAAAGGTTAAACTTAGAAACTTTGTAGAAGGACAGTATGTGCTACAGACTATACCGCGATATCAATGAGAAAAGAAATGGGGTAAGTTAGCACCAACATGGGGAGGACCATTTGTCATATACGATACCGCAGGGAAGGGATCGTACTACCTGCGTAACTTAAAGGGAGAAATCCTAAGGCACCCTTGGAATGCAAAATACCTCAAGCCATACTATCCATGAAGCAACGCAGTTCTGCATCTACGTGAAAAATACCAGAATAAGAAGACAGCGTATCCGCTCGACATGTTTTTGTCTCTAGCCGAGGAATAGCAGACCTCATCACATCAATCGAACAAGATACTTTTGTACCATACTGGTTCGGCAAACAAATAATTTGATAACAATCCTTTACATGCATTTATATTGGGGAAAGAACCTATGTGCAATCTCTTGGGATTCTCCTATCAGTGTATATGAGTGTATGACCATAAAGAAGGATTCTAGCAGAAAAGGATACCCAACCTAACACAAGGCGGCGGTTCGGCGGAATAGGTGCATGTAAATAATTCAATAACGCACCACATATCCGAGAACGCTGCATCAACCCCCACCGTCAGATGATCCTCTGGCCCGGGATTAGCCGACGGGGTGACAGGTCCAAAATGATTAACGAAGGTACATACCTTGGTTATTCCACATCACGTTTCTTATCATGATCATTTTTCTTTGAATTTTAATTATCATATTTTTAAGTAAAGATATATAAACTAACGGTGCAGGTTAATCAAAACTCTACACATCCGAAAAGACTAATGATCCATTTCATAAAAGTTGATTACAAGTTTGGGAAGGCAATCAAGAAATACAAAAGATATACAAAAAATATCCCAAAGCTACATAATCAACAACGATCAGATCTCTACTTCAACATAAGAAGTTATTTCCCTCCCGGAGGCTCGACGCGATCAGCAGGTCGTTCCTTTGAGAAGAGGGAACGCTCCCCCCAGAGGACGGATCAAAGGCAGATTTGAAAGGCTCGGGTCAGGACGACGCTTATACTTTTTTGTGATGCCGTGCTCTTTCAAAAGACCTTGCTCTATCGTGACAAGCGTCTTATTAACTTCCAAAGCCAACTGCCGACGAGCTTCATGTGTGATGATAGTGGTCTTCAGATCAGATTGAGCCAACAATAATGACAATCGCTCCACTTCCTTCGCTGACTCCTTCACCTCCACGTATCGAGATCCCGCTAACCCCTCAAAATACTTGGTTTTCCCTTGTTGCTCAACTAACTCAGATTGAGCCTTTTCAAACTTCTCATTTGCAAGGCCAAGCTGTCTCTCGATCTCTGAAACAAAGGAAAAAAAAAACATTAGGAGGAAGGAAACAAGCAAGTATTCACGACCAAACAAACATATACCTTCGACATTAGCCTAAGCTATTTCATATTCGTTTACTACTGCATTTTGGGCTTCGTCAAGAAACTCGTACTCATCAGAAAGTTTCTTATAATCAAGCAGAATGTGCTCGAGTTCAAATTGGTACTGATCTAACTCTACCTGCTTCATGGAATCTAAGTGATGAAGACGATTGACCTCATTATTCATCTCCTCTATTCCTTTGGTAAGCCTATACATATTAACCTCCAAGTCTCTCTCTAACTCCACCAAACGAGCAACATCAGCTCGAGAAGCAGTTAAATCTTTGCTAAGAGCATGCGCCTTCGCCCTAGCATCATCCATTTCTCGAACAAGCCGTTGTATATAGTCCCGAACTTCGGGGCCATGAGATGAACGGGATTGGCGAAGCTCTACTTCTAAATCTGCTACCTTAGCTTCTAACCGAGAAA
Source organism: Papaver atlanticum (assembly GCA_023531105.1). Lineage (NCBI taxonomy): Eukaryota > Viridiplantae > Streptophyta > Magnoliopsida > Ranunculales > Papaveraceae > Papaver > Papaver atlanticum. Next base: position 3,927,800 of record JAJJMB010014022.1, on the reverse strand, counting down.
CAGCATCGCGGGCCTCATAAAGATTCTCACGAGTCCACAACAATGTACCACTGAACTGTCGACAGTCAGCAGCCATCGTGTTTTGCATCTCAACCATCTGTTCCCGTCGTGCACGATACTTAGCCGACAACAGATTATGTTCATCAGCATGAGAATTCCAATCTTATTTTACTTTAATCACTTCAGAAACCAACTCTTTGATACGTAAAGCTTGCCGAGCCCTTTCATTCCGAAGCCACACTAACTCTTCGGCACCACTCGCTGAAGACAGACGCGGATAACTTAGAAAGAACACCAAGTGCGAGAAGAAGGTAGAAGAAAACAAGAAGGACAAACCTTTAGACGACGAAGCCTCAGCACGAGCCTTCTCCAAATCTCCACGAAGGGAAGCCACCTATTGACAAAGCTTCTCATCCTCGGCACCGGCTTGCTGCTTCCCCTTCAGTTGTTCCTTCAGCTCTAATATCTCCTTGTCCTTAGCTACAAGGGATTCCTGAGCAATAAAAAGCTCATCATCCCTCTGACGCAGCTTCGCCTCCAGCTTCAGTGCTTTAGCTATAAAGAATTGATATAGGGTGTGATTGCAATGCTCTCTCCTTTCCAACTGCAGCAATTAGGGGCAAGTGGGAATCACTAATGAAGGAAAATTGCACTACTTCACCTTGAAGAGAATACGGCATCCTACCTCAAGAACACGTTGCTGAGGAAAGCCGTATTGATACTCATCCGCTATGGCCATCATCTCAGAGATCGAATAAGGAAGAGAAATCAAAAGGCCAGAAGGGACTGCCGCACCTAAGTCTTGTCGCCAAGCTTCGTTTACCTTGTCTGGAGATGACAACTCCATGTTCCGACGCGTGAAAGCATCAGAATCCCTCTCACCGGGAATGATAGGGGCAGGGCAAGGTACATTCATGAGACCCTTCTTATTTAACCAGTCAAAGGTCTCATCATCCTTGCCACGCATCACAGCATTCACAAAAGCCTCAGAAGATGCACCAATAACGGTTCTCATATTAACAGCGGCATCATTACTTGCAGAGATACCTCGACAAGCAGCGGTCTCCTTTCCCTTTGCCACCTTAGCAGCACGAATTTCGGCATCCTACCCGTCCAAACTCACATCCTCCTCAACTACCTTCTCACCATCATCCTCGGCTTCAACCTCCCAGTCATCGTTAGGAGACAATAAGGAGAATTCCGAAGCTATCCCCATCACAGCTCCTATATCAACTTGGCCACCAGCAGAATATATCTTTCCAAAAGAGAATTACCGATTCGGCTCCGAGACATTCATAGGTCCTGGAACTGCTGATTGAAGATCAACATCTTTATTTCTTTGACAAGGAGAAGGAGTGCCTTCGGCATCGGACATGAAATCATCCTTATGAGCAACCTATTCTTCAGTATCTTTATTGTCATCGGGAGTGGTATCAGTACGCTCCTCTCCATCGGTCTCCTCCTCTTCATCATCAAACTCTTCTTCGTCACCCACTGGACTGGTAACTTCAGGAATCTCCGTCTCTTCAACCTCCACATTAGAAGATTCAACGCGACAAATTTTCTTCTTCCTCGAAGACTACAACAAGCACACATCAATCTCTAATTCAAGGGGAAAAATACATGTACAAACACATTATGTTGAATCATACCTTGACAGTAGTAGTACCCTTTGGAGGAACACCGACCTCAGAACTCTCTTCGTCATCAGCATCGACAGCGTCAACGGTATAATCAAAGTTCATACCGGAAAAATTCAAAGCCCAAGGGAAGAAGTTACCATAACGGGATGGGGCACCATCACGAGGTTTGCTTCCAGCAGTATGCCTCCATCCATCCTTACCAGGAATCCAACTATGAACCCAAGGACCGATAACTTTAAGGGGCGTGGCATGCCATTCATAATCATGATCATGATGAAGACACTCCTTTAGGGGAAAAAGCTCCGGTTTGTATGTTATTTCGGTACCAGGAGCGAACCACAGCTTCGAATCGCTCACTTCACTTAGAAGACGAACCTCACCATGGGGAGCAGCCATCGTACGAAGACCAACACTCAATCGTTTTCGGTTCCTACTGTTAACATAATCTCCAAAAGAGGCATTAAAATTCTCAGGAGTATACCAGCTTTTTTCCTCAGGGTTGGGTGTATAGCAGGTCATCATCATCTCACCCTTACTCAGAAGATAGCACTCACGAAGACTTCGTAGGTAATTCCCACTTAGTTGGACCACCGAGCGACAGTGGGTATGAGTAGTAGAACCCTCACGATGAGCCAGCACGTCGTAGTAGAATGAATCTCCCCACTTATACAAGGGAAGCGTCAAACCCGCCTCGAAGGCCCCCATAGTTGTCAAAAGATGCATGGAATCATACTTATAATTCTTTATCATATCATAAGTGAGGTCGTCACCTTGGTTGTAAAAACGAACCTTAAAATTCTCCAGACCATGCTTTACTTTGAACTCGTCGAGGTCAATGTGTTTAAAAGAGACAGTGGGCCTCTTTTTCTTCTTCGAAGCAGGAGCGACTCATCCAGAAGGGGCACCTCCAGAAGACGACGCCTTACCCGATGATGTCTTCTTCATAGGACTCATATCCGAAGCCTTCCTTTTCGTCGAAGGGTTCCATGACGAGCCCAGATCCTTCGGCAACGATTTCTTCTCTAATGATACTTTCAACGAAGCCTTAGGTTTTTTGGAAGACAAAGACGGGGAGGGGGGAGGGGGGGGGGGGGGAGCGATATAACAAATTATTTGAGCTTCCAAAGGCTCGGAACGCTGTGAAGAAGATCTTCCAGTAGGACGATCAACCGCGTAGCGAGAGCCTCGTACTTGGTCTTCCCTCTTTTTAGGAACAGCCCTCTTCGAACCTGACGACGATGAGGTTTTATGAAGATGAAGATTTGGTTGAGAAGATCTTGGCGGCGCTCCTTTAGGCGGAGATATATCAGGACTCCTAGATGGCGGAGATCTATAAGGACTCAGCGGCGGAGATCTATAGGGACTATTTCTACGATCGTTACCTACCATAATTACCTGAAAGGGGCATCAGAGAATAGTGAAAATTAAAAATTGGATCCATGATCATCATACATCATATCAAGAACACCATAACATCATCAAGAACACAGAAAAACAACATCATGAAAATTAAAATGGCTCCAGATTTTGTGATAAAGAACAGGGGCAAGTATATATACCTTCGTATAATTTGTTCTTCATCACAAAACCCAGAAATAAAAACGGAAGAATCAGAGATGATTGGTATCACAGACACGGCAGGGAAGAATTACATACCTGCAACAATGGAGAAATCGAAGAAGGAAGATATCCAACAGATAATCAAGAAACAACAATAATAGTTCTTCGAGAATAATGATGTTATCATGGAAGATCTTGTCAGAACAAATCTGGGGAAGTGTATGAGGAAGCAAGTATCAGTAGAAGTGAAGAACAAAAAGACAAATTCAAAAAGAAATTAAACTCTCCTCGGAAGACAGACACAAAACAGGGGAGAAAAAGAATGATGAGGAGAATAAAAGTTATTTTATTTGCACCCTCTCTCATATTTATAACCGCAATAAGTGGGGTAAAACCGCCCCGAGAATCAAAAATAAATAAATGCTAGGAGTGGGAAACGTGCCCAAAAATATATGGGAAGTTATTGCGGGAATTGAAGAGTTTTTCTTCAAACTTTGACTAATTTCAAACTTAGAAGAAAAGGGGCAAATTGTATGCACATAAATCAACAATCAACCACGTGTCAAGAAGAAGACATGTGTACGCCATGAGGTGGAAGAGCATCAAGACAATGATGCCACGTTGCAACATCCCGAGGGGCATGCACCATCATCATTTACCACGTACTCATCATCAAACAAATCCGACGACAAGGGATCAAGGAGTACCTGATGGGTAAGACACCGCAAAGCACCATAGGAAACCCAGAAATCTACTTTACCCTATCCCAAGATAGATCCGAAACGAAGGGTGCAGATGATTTCCACAGACAAGGAAGTGACAGCTGTCTGACACGTGCGGACTGCCCAACCACCTGCCTTAAATGCTATAAAATCAGGATACGTGTCGAACATCCTGTGGATAGGGAGAAGGTGCACCATCGTCGTAGCACATTACCGTTGGAGGCATCGGAAAATAACGAAGGTATTCATCGGGTCGGCACATTGACCAAGACGATAAACATCAAAGGTGTCAGTAAAGAGAGGCACACACAGAAGAATCTATAAATATCCTGCTCAACCAAAGGAGAAGGGGTCGACCAAATTTAGAGAGGGAACTATAGTTAAGGAGAGAGAAAGTGTAAGAGTAAGTATGAGTTTTGTTTACATTTCCCTATCATCATTCCCTACTCAGAGTCATTCGACTATCTTTTGTAACCTTATATGATACATAGTGAAAAACCGAACCCCCGTGGATGTAGGCCTTGGTGCTGAACAACGTAAATCATTGTCTAATTTACATTCCGCACTTACAGTTTTCGTATACCTATATTATGCATCGGTTGAGTCATCATAGACGCATTTATGATGCGAGACAAGGACCAATATCATCATTATATGTTGTTTTGTATGTGTCTTAATTATTACAGTGGTTTTATCGATACTGCGAACATTGATTGTGAACACGATGCTATCATCGTTACTTCTGTGTTCACAGATATACGACAGAGGTTGGCGCAAAACAACCATAAGATTCCAGCTCTATAATGATCACTGTAAAGCAACTTTTAAAAATTGAAGGAGATAAGAAAACAAGAAACAGTAAAAATGACGATTATAGAGGGTCAAGGTCAATGATGTGCCAAAAATAAAATCAACCCAGCATAGAAAACGCAAAGACAGGAATAACACCTTTTAATATGATATAGATAGACAAATGGTATGGCACTAGGAATCACCCCTAAGTTGAGCAATTCCGATTTTACAAGGAAAACATGTACTATGGTATTTACAACTGAAGAACCAAATTCAACTCTATATCAATTTTTGTTTTGGATCAATGAAGGAAATTATTTTGGAGAATTCTCCGAAACTTGTAAAAGTTATACAACATCAAGGACCTCAACTTGTTGTCCCTTGCCATGTGGCCTGGTTGGTCTAAATCCTCCAAGCTTGTATCAATGGCGGAAAGTTTTTACCACCTGTTCGATACGCCGCCGACAAAGGGGGCAATTGGTTAGGTGAGACGAGCATGTTGTACAGCAGCACATATGACCACACCTGAAGTTTTATGAATACATCATGAATAAGTTCATATTTTTGACTTTCTAAAAATAAAAATAAATTGTAATTGTAAGAATAAATGGAGAACTATATGACTCAGACCTATGGCTATAGTGGAAACTCATTCAAGTATCAGCCAAAATATGGAGTCGCCTAAGAGATCCCTATTAGAAGACTTAAATCTGCCAATTGTAAGGGACCAAATACTAAAGAGGTGATCTAATCCATGGTGTATTATAAGGTCAATGATGCTAAGTTAAAGTCTTTTTCAAAAGAGATGCCACAACTTGGCTAGCATGGTTAAAGTCACCCACTTGGGTAAACAAGTTCACACTCCGCCAATGGAGAAAGCTGAGTGGTGCTAACGATTAACTACATTGCCACGGTTAACTGAATAAGACCCTTGCATCTCACCCAACAGATATATTCCGACCAGAAAATATATTGACAAGCAATAAGAGGTAATGGAACATGAGATAGAGATTAAAAAAACGAGTAGCTAGATAGCGGAAAAGCATGATAAGGTGCTTACGGAACAAAAACAGCATTGTATTCCTGCTCCAAGCATATGACACATAGATCTGGCATGAGACGATCCTTCTTTGAAGTTTCAGTTTCCGTCTTTCCATTTGGGTCTGTATATTAAATTTGATAGTTACATGACCATCATAAACAAACTATGATTACAGGACAAGTTCTACCTTCATTATCCTGCTGTAACCTTTGCGCAGCAGCGGCAGCAAGAACCCTGAAAGCAGAACAGCCGCGTTTCAATAAGAAAAAGGTTTCAACATTGAGCAACTAAACCATATTGCTCAACTTATGCAGCTCAGCCAATAAAATATTAGTAAAACACTAAAATCAATTCATGTTTGAGCAATGAACTGCCCTTCGGGATTTTCAATATTGTGAATGTTAACATGGTTACCTAACGATATGTGATTGCATGTTTAATTAGAGAAACTAAAATTTAAACCAATCTACCAAGCTTCGAAACTTAAGGTTCAAGTTGCCTTATAAGTAAAAAAAAACGAAAACTCTACCGTTTCTGCAAATCCCAGCGACGTCTTCTTTGCAAGATATACTGAATAGCATGCTTCGCCAGTAGATAAACCCCAAAGACAGTGAATCCCATAGACGCATACTTATACACCCTGCAGGAAATAACTCTCTTAGCTACATGCGAGATTCTGCGGAAAAGTGAAGGAAAAAAGTTGTGCACTTTACATCTAAAAACCTACCTTGCCCAATTCCCAAGATTTGCAATAAGCTGGTCAATACTTTTTGGAGACACATAAAATGGACCCTTGCTTGGCCGCTGTATCCGGATGGCTCCGATATCGTCTTTAACAGCCTACACATGTACAAGGAAACCGCAGGAAATTGGTGAATTGGTACTGTACACTTCAGTGATACTAGCACAGTGCAACATTTGACTCAGGAGACAATTAGTTCTTGTCACTCAAGAGACTGCCTAACAACACAAGTGAAACTTACCTCGCCAACTACAGTTAAGGAGGTCCCAGTAGGAAGAACTCTTTCAATTCTCTTGACTCCAAGCATCTGTAAACCACAACGCTGTTACATAAGAAGTCACCGGACTTAAATACACACAAATGACAGTAAAAAACGCAATAAGGACAAACCTTGAGACCTTGAAGATAATCCAGAGTTCCTCGTGCAAGAGAACGCCCCGACTCCTCGAAGACTTCACTTGCCACAGTTAACGTCAGACCTGTAGCACCTCGCGCTCCCACAACAAAAACTCTACCGGTCCCATCATCCTGATAAAAAGTATACAGTTTGAAATTGAAAGATTTTAAAACGAACGGATTAGCCCAAATTGAGAAATTCCTATCATTAAAATCTAAGGTTCCAAACATGATTCCATGACTGACAATGTGAAAAACTCATCTTAAGACAACCTACATCTACTAGCTAAGTTTGGACATATATCCACGATATTCCAACAAACCAAAACCACAGAATTAAACAAATTAGGTATGAGCTAAGTTATCTGGATAGGTAGGGAGCAGAAAGAGCTTTACTCACCACATACCAAGGCACCTCTTTACTCATGGATAACATCAAAGCCGAATCTTGTATCCACGAACCAGCATCATTATGCTTCAGAAAATGTTGTTCTGCCTGTAAAGAAAACACAAACAAAAACATTCACCAAACCGAAACAAATTAACTGAGAAAACAAACACCACCAACATCTACTTAACATCATAATCTCTCTTACCGTTTCCTCAACAATAACACCTCTCAAACCACTGTACTCGCAAGTAATCGGTGTATCCGAACTCACTCGTCCAGATATAGTAACAACCAACGGCAACACTTTACAAGCAGTCTCAAGCAATTGTGCTAAAACAATGACCAAAAAATAAAAAAAGTTCAGATTTTTTTTTTGGTTTATCAATGCCCCAATCAATAATGTCGAGTCCATGAATACTGGGGGCAATCAAAATCAAACAAAGAGATATTCATTCACTTACCTAGGTCTTTTAATTGACTAACTTTCGTCACTGATCTCAGGACTTCTGCATCCTTTCCACTGCTCTTGCCAAGAAGATAAAGAGCTGCAGCACTTAAGCAACAGCTTAATCCACCCCATGGAACCGTCATTATTATCTCAAAAAGAAAAAAAAACAACAGAAAATTCCTCCTACAGAACAAGCTTCATCACTGCTAGGGTTTGCAGAAACAAACCAAGAATGCGATCTCAGTTAGAAAGATTCAAACTTTAAGCTCTGAATTGGATTCAATTTGAGTTTTGTAATTTTAATTGGTATGAAACAGGGCTAGAAACAGAGAGACGGAGAGAACCTGGTTCTAAGAGTGGAGAAGAGGGTAAAGAAAGGGGAAAAGAGAAGAACCATGAAATTAATCAAAACAAGGTGGGTTCTTTCTAAAATGCACCTTATGCGTATTTATCGTAAACTACACATAATATGAGGGATTTTTTTTTATTTTTTTTGTTGTGAATAAGCATTTCATTAAAAGAAAACCAACTAAGACTTTGCATGATTGCTATGGGATACCATTCTATATAAGACAAAAAGATAGAAACTGATCCTGACCGTCAGATCACTCAAATGTATCCCCTGAAAGTATTGGCATCATCTTTTAGCAATCATGAGACTTTGGAAGAGTCTCGGTTACAATCACCATCTAATATCGAAGGTTGATTCCTCCTCATATTAGATTTAACTATTAGTAGATTTATCTACTAATAGTTTTTGAGTAATACAAGAAGGTGGATTTGGTAGTCCATTCCAAAATTGAATTTAAAGGTACAAATTTTGCTAGTGCATCTGCTACCATATTTCCTGTTCTAGAAACAAAAGAAAATCCTAAATATTCAGGACAAGTTCTGGCAACTTTGTCCACTTTTTCGATTGTGCTCCTACTGGCTGCTGCGCCAAGGGAATTTTAATAAAATGATCGAGTATTTTTTTTTTTAGTCTATGCAGTCTTACAAATAATATAAATTTGACTTATAAAAAAAAAAACTACAAATCATATAAATGAGGGAGTTTGGTCATGTTGACCTGGCCAACTGTCTATTTGGTCTTTCTTTTTTTCCTGTTTTTATTACTGTTTGGTCCAAATATTATTGTTTGGTCCTAGAATGGACATTACCCATTAAATTCAGTGCCTATAATATCTTTTTGATCCATATATATATATATATATATATATATATGATTTTTGAGAGTGGAGAATCATTTTCAAATCTACTTTCCCTCTTTTTTTCTTTTTTTTCCTTTCTTCTGCATTTGTTTTTTTTACAGATGATGAAAATTGATTTACAGATTACGAATATTGTTTTGAAGATTACGATATTGATTTTGAAGATTGATTTTAACTTTCCCTGCTGCCGTCAAAGAAGATGAAGATTGATAACGAACATTGATTTACAGAGAAGAAGATTCGAAGATTTGATCTACAAAGATTTTTTTTTAATTTTTTTGGCGAGTTTCTTTAATCTTTGTGAATCATGTTTTTGTTTCTTCAAATATTCTGTAGATTTGTGTTTCTTTAGATTTGATTTTGAAAAAGCTGGGGGTCTAACAACCACACCCAATATTTCGCTTAGCAATCTGTATGGACTAACTCCAATATAATTCTGAGAGCACCAACTAATAAAACGAGCTCAATCAAGAAATACATCTAAGAGTTATATCTCTGTTTCTTAATGTAATCAGCAAATCAAACAGATAGAAATCCGTGAGCCTAATTAGTATAAGAAACAACTTGAACGGTACCAAAGACCAATGTTCAAATGTCAATCAATTTAAATCAACAACCAAAGGTTGGATTATCTAATTGATTGAACTACGCACAACCTGTGATATTTCAATTATATATACAAATATAATGCGGAAAAGAAATAACACAGACACAATAAATTTTGTTAACGAGGAAACCGCAAATGCAGAAATACCACGGGACCTAGTCCAGATTTGAACACCACGCTGTATTAAGCCGCTACAGACACTAGCCTACTCCAACTTAACTTATGATTGGAATGTAGTTGAGCCCTAACCAATCTCACACTGATCAAGGTATAGTTGCACTCCTTACGTCTCTGAATCCTAGCAGGACTCTATGCACTTGATTCCCTTAGCTGGTCTCACCCACAACTAAGAGTTGCTACGACCCAAAGTCGAAGACTTGATAAACAAATCTGTCTCACACAGAAAAGTCTATTGAATAGATAAATCTGTCTCCCACAGATAAACCTATGAGTTTTGTTCCGTATTTTGATAAATCAAGGTGAACAGGAACCAATTGATATACCGGACTTATATTCCCGAAGAACATGCTAGAAATATCAATCACCTCACAATAATCCTAATCGTATGGTAGCGAAACAAGATATTGTGGAATCACAAATGATGAGACGAAGATGTTTGTGACTACTTTTTATCTTGCCTATCGGAGATTAATTCTCGATCAAATCTTAGAGAATATAGTACTCAATAACGATAGAAAACAGCAAGATCAGAACACGCAACTACAAAGAAAATAGTTGGGTCTGGCTTCACAATCCCAATGAAGTCTTCAAGTCGTTAACCTACGGGGTTTCGTGAAAAACCTAAGGTCAAAGGAGATTCGACTCTAGTCGCAACTAGTATCACACAAGAGGTGTGGGGATTAGGTTTCCCAATTGCTAGATTTCTCCTTTATATAGTCTTCAAATCAGGGTTTGCAATCAATGTTACCTTGGTAGCAAAGCATTCAATATTCACCGTTAGATGAAAACCTGATTAGACTCAAGATAATATCTTTCAACTGTTAGATCGAATTTAGCTTGTTACACACAAATGAAAAGTGACTTCATTTAGATATGAGTAACCGTACCTAAACGTGTGCTCCTTTGTTGGCTCAACAATAGTTAACCGAAGTAATTAGCCATATGAACATTTTCATATTAACCATATTCATCTTAACCATATCTAGTTCAAATGACTCAAATGAAACTAGTTCTAGAGTTGTTCAATTGTTTATATTCTCATAAAAGTATACAAGACACAATTGAAACAAAATCGATTTTGATTCACTCGAATCAAGTCATGAACATTATAGCCACGGTTTGCAAAAGATTGTATTCCTTAATATATAAATGTATTAGTTCATGAACAAACCGATTTTAGAACATAATCCACTCAAGTATGCAAATGGGTACGCATTCCTAGGTGGCCGGACTAAGTTTGGGTTCGCCAGTACGCGAACTGGTACGCATACCACAAACTCAGTTAAAATCCCGTAACTTGAACCTCATGCCAGTACGCATACCGGTAAGCGTACTGAGTTCCCGGACCTTGACTAAACCAAACAGTACGCATACGGGTATGCATATCATGGTTCCCGGACTTGGATTACACATATGCAAGTACGCATACTATGCTTATATCCAATTGTTCTAAACTCTCATTTCAACCATTGAAACATTCTCGGAAGACGACAATAGCTGTCTCACACAAACTATTAGCTTCAAAACAATTTTCAAGTGATCGAATGATCAATACGAAACATTCCGAGTCTACATCAAATGACTGTCTCACACAAATCATGTAAGATGTTACCAGGCGATTTTCACATGATCATCTTTTGACTTTCGTCAAGAATATAAGATGAACTTGGTTAAAGCGAAAGCTTACCAACATATATTTCGAGAAATATGTAAGTGAGTTAAACTCAGCTCGGAATATCAAATGTGTATAATTGAAGTCTATATAGCTATACGACTTTTGTCTCAAATAGGAGATATAGTAGATAGACTTTTGAGTGATAGATGAGTTCAAGTCTCCACATACCTTTTGTTGATGAAGTTCCACAAGCTCCCCTTAGTATTTCTTCGTCTTCAATCGATGAACGCCGTGAAGTCTAAATCTCAACTACACTTTCTATCCTAATCCGAGACTTAGCTATAAGTAGACTAGAAATCAAGACTTATAGTTTTTGCAACTAAACTTGACAACAAGCTTGAGATAAAAACGCTTGCGAGTTCGACCGAGTAGTGCTCTAATAATTTTAGTTTTTGGTTTGATAAGGTGTTCATTCGAAAGAATGAACTTTTTTTTTTGTTATCAATTTTTTGTTAAGAATGAACTCCGTTGTAGTTTGATTTAGTTTTGTTTTTGATTAGGTGTTTCATTTGAAAGAATGAACTTTGTTTTTTGTTCATAATAATGAAATCTTGTTGTGTGTTCATTTTAAAGAATAAACTTTGTTCTAGTTTTGGTTTGATTAGGTGCTCATTTGAAAGAATGAACTCTGTTTTTTGTTCATAATAAATGAAGTTTTGTTGTGTGTTCATTTAAAGAATGAACTTTGTTCTAATTTTGGTTTGATTAGGTGTTCATTTGAAAGAATGAACTCTGTTTTTTGTTCATGTTCATAATAGTGAAGTTTTGTTGTGTTCATCAAACAAAATGAACTCAAATCTATAAAAGTATTACCAACACCTGATAGTTCATCAAAGAGAATGAACTCCCAAAAAAAGCTCACAATTCATTATAGAGCATGAACTCAAATCTACATAATCATGACCAACGCATGATAGTACATCAAATATAATGAAATCTTGTATGAAAATAAGTAGGAATTTCAGAGTTCATCAGAGAGCATGAACTTAAATAATTATAGGAATAGAAAAGTTACGAAAATTAACGCTTAAACAGTACGAAAGGGTATTTTGGTCAATTTGATATTTTCAAATAATTATGCACCAAACAGTAAACGCTTTTTACCGCTGGACCAAACTGTTGCGGTCCCGGATATAAATGGACCAAACGATGATTTCCCTTTTTTTGTAGGAAAACTTAGGATAGCCTAATAGGGGTACATACTAGAGAGAGCAAGCGGCTAGAAGGAATGCCACTGCTCTTTTGATTAGAATTCTTACAATATCGAGGTGCTAATTTAAAGATTTTCAAGTTTTGGTTTTTAGACCAATTAATACAAAAGATTGAAAGAGGTAACATTGTTTGTATCTTCTTTTTTTCTTTTCATTTTTCCTGCTACTTGTTTCATGATAGCTAAGGTAGATTCTACCTTGAACTGCATTGTGGTATAATATTGTGAAACGAATCAAAACCTCCATATTTTCTGCTCGTATCTCAACATTTATATCTATCAATTTCTTTACATAGTGGAAGGCTAGATCTTCTCCACATGTTGCTACAATTTTCTATCTTGTCATGGATTTCTTGTAATCCCAATGACGTTTCCTGCAAATTCTATAACAGTTACTACAGTGAAATAAATAAGTGTTTCTGGATCTTGTAAAGTGCATATTTTTATCAACACTCAAAAGCTCCTCTTGGAGAAGCAGGATGAGGAAGTTTGGTATAAGAGTCTTCCTTAATAGTAAAGAAGTAATTGTTGAGGATGTGACCCTGCGTATTATGCACTCTATTGTGTGTACAATTATCTTGTTGTATTATTCTCTAGACTATATTTTCGGCATTGGGCAGGATGTGATTAAATATGTAGTCACATTTAAGCCTTCCAACCAGTAGGCTGTAGCATGAATGTCACTGCTGTAACCATCTTCATTGTCATTATCAAACCAAGAGTTGAACCAATCCATGAAATTTGTATTACAATCAAACTTCTCATGATTTGGCCCATAAAGATGTTTCCATACTGTGATAGCATCACGACAGTTCATGAAGAAATGTGTCATTATTTCCTAGCTCCCCACTATTGCACAACTTGCAGGTGGGATCAATATAGTGCAAAATGCTTGGATTTTGCATTAGTGGGAAGGATGTCACGAGAACATTTCCATAGAAAACATGGATTACATATATAAGCGACAATTCATCTCCATAGATATGATCAGCTTTAGCTTTGCAGAGAGATTTGACTGATTTTTTATCTGGATTGCTTAGACTCTATTGAAGTTGGTTATCTTCTTCAAGATGAATGAGAGTGTCAATGATAGCCTTTGATTTATTAGGATCAAGCCAAATATTTATTTTTGTAATGTCTCATTCCCCATTAGCTTTAGTAAGGTGTTCCACCATAAGAAGATTGCTTGAGCAATTATCAAGCTTTGTAAGATTAATGTGTTTGTCTGTTGTCCAAGTGTCATACCATATGCTTATTCTTTTACCATTACCAATCCTCAAATTAAAATGATCGTATATGTTACTTATACCTTCCCCTTTTCATATCCAAGAATCTCCCACTTGGTCTTAGTATCCATATTGAGCACATTCCTCCTCATAAGTATTTAACATCCATAATCTGGGACCAGAGAGAGAGTCTTTGTCTTCTTCTAGATGTCATCAAATTTTTGTAATCATATCACTGTTAAAAAGCTCTATATTTATGATACCCAAACCGCCTAGATCTCTTGGTTTGCAGACAACAGTCCAAGCTTTTGGATAATAGCTTTTTGGATTATGAATATCTTTTTTCCCCAGGAAAAATTCCTTTGGATCTTGTTCATATCCCGACAAGTTTGCTTTGGCAGCTAATATATGCTAAAAGTAGAAGTAACATATTTTTATAAAAGTAAGTCTTCTTGTTGGAGTTAGAGGGCCATTCTTCCAATTGACAAGCCTTAATTAGTTTGAGATTTCCAATACCAGGTCTGAAGGATAAGATTTTACTTATGTGAATAAATAAGGGAGAGCCCAAATACTTACCATGAAGGTCAATCATTTGGATTCCCATAATATTGCTGATGTTGAGACCTATGTTTTCATCAGTATTGTTGCTGAAAAACACTTCATATTTGTTTAAGTTGATCAGTTGTCTAGAGGTGGCACTGAACATTTTGAAGATATCAATATAGGTTCTAGCTTTCAACTTTGTTGGCTTTGCATAAGACCACACAATCATCAGAAAACAAGAGATGACTAATGAACGGAGTATCCTTGTAGATTTTTATACCGGTTATGAGGCTCATTACTTTAGCTTGGATGATAGTTCTAGAGAGGTTTTTCATACATAAATAAAAAGATAAGGGAAGAGATGGCCCTCTTGTTTAAGACCCCTTAAAGGTTTAAATAATATATTTATCCGGAACACCATTTATGAGCACTGCAGAGTTTGATGTTGAGAAGCTCTGGTAGAATTTACAGCACCAATTGTCATTGAATCATATTTGTTTTATTATGGACATTAACAAATCCAAGTCTACCCTATCAAAATCCTTAGCCATGTCAATTTTTGTGCCCATACAACTATTTTCTCATTTGATGGATAATCTTGTCAGCAATTTGTCTTTCAAGGATGAAGGTTGATTAAAAGGGAATTCTTACAGTTTAAGGATTTCATTCACGAACTAAAACTTAAACTCAAAGGGTGAAATATCAATTTTAGCCTTTCTTCAAGTTTTTACAAGGAGAAGTCTTTCCAATACCATTACTTGAAAGATAATGAATAATGAAGATGTTATTGAGGTAAAATATGTGACTCAGGGATATAAGAAAAACTTCATTAATTCATGCCAGGACTTTTAAGTTTGAATATAAATTTGTATGATTAGACATTTTTTTATAAGAGCATGCATAGAATCTTAAATGGCTTCCCATGGATCATGTTCTCGTCTCTTGCTTAGGAGTCAAATAGACAGAGAAATTTTTTTATTGAAAGTGTTGATAAATTGATACCCACATCAAGTCATTTCATTTTGGACTCATTATATTGTGATGTGGTAGCATCAAGTCATAGAATTTTCATTGGGTGCAAGGGGAGTAAATTTGATATCTCAGTAACAAAACTAGGTCAAAAATCAGACCGGATATGAGATCATATTCTAGACTTATTTCAATGGAGCAAGGCTCAACATGAAATTTTGTTATTCTCTTGTTTGTTTAATACTTTAATGACTTTTCAACGAGATCTTTAACTTTCTAACGAGAGTACTTCTGGAAAGTATTGCAAGACCGTTTTCTTAAGTGACTGCATGTTTCTTAGACTCGTAACGAGCTGGCAAAGATCTCAGAATTTTCATCAGAATATCATTTTCATAAATAGTCATACCTAACGAGATATGAGAGGCATTCACTATCTCAGATAACTTGATATTAAATTCTTTAAACGAATCTTTGTCGGCCATATGAAGGTTTTCCATTCAGAAGTTAGGTTTTGAATCCTTGCTTCTTTCTTCGAGGTATTCCCTTCAGATATTGTTTCTAAAATATCCTAAGATTTCTTCGACGTAGTGCACGTAGACATAGGATGTTGAAGGTATTGGCTTATGGCATGGATGGTAGCAATCTGTCTATCAGAATTATGCTTTTCATTACTGATCTCGTCATCGCTATATACAAATATGTCTTCCGCAACAGTTCTTCCAACTTCAACAATGGTTGGAGCATCATACCCCTTTACGACAAGAACCCATGTTTTAAGATCACGAGCCTGTAAGAAGGAGCGCATAACTATTTTAACCATAGGTAATTTGTGCCATTTAAGGTTGGTGGTACGTTAATAGAGATTACACTCTGTACCTAGATTCAGATTGTTACAAAGACAGACTTGTTAGGTATAAAGGTGTTTTCCTACTTTGATACCAATTGAAAATGGGAGGGTACCAAGTGCACCACCAATTTTTTTTTCATTTCGGCAACTTGTATGGACAAAACCTAGTACAATTTCAAGTAGATCCGATTAAAGATCCTTGAGACGAGGTGAAAAGCGGGGGTATAACAACCACACCCAATAATTCTTTTGATAATCTGTATGGACAAAACTCCAATACAATTCTGAGAGCACCAACTTAAAAGCGAGCTCAATCAAGAGTTATTTCAAAGACTTTTATCTCTATTTCTCAATGCAATCAGCAAATCGAACAGATAGAAATCCGTGAGCCTGATTGATATGAGAAATAACTTGGACGGTACCAAAGACAAATGCCCAAGTGTCAATCAAGTTATATCCAACAAACAAGGTTGGATTTGTCAACTGATTGAACTACGTACAACCTGTGATATTTCAATTATATAAACAAATATAATGCGGAAAAGAAATAACACAGACACCAGAAATTTTGTTAACGAGGAAACAGCAAATGCAGAAAACCCCGGGACCTAGTCAAGATTTGAACACCATACTGTATTAAGCCGCTACAGACACTATCCTACTACAAGTTAACTTCAGACTGGAATATAGTTGATCCCTAACCAAGTCCCACACCGATTGAGGTACAGTCGCGTTCCTTACGCCTCTAGAACCACCGGATTCTGCGCACTTGATTCCCTTTGATGATCTCACCCACAACTAAGAGTTTCTATAACCAAAAGTCGAAGACTTATAAAAAAATCTGTCTCCCACAGATAAGGCTATTCTGATAGATAAATCTGTCTCCCATAAAAGTACCTATGAAGTTTGTTCCGTCATATGATAAATCAAGGTGAATAGAAACCAATTGATAATCCGGTCTTATACTCCCGAAGAGCAGCCTAGAATTATCAATCACCTCACAATAACTTAACTATATAGTGGTAGAAGAAGTTATTGCGGAACCACAAAGTCTGAGACGAATAACTTTATGATTACTTTTTATATCTTACCTATCGGAGATAAATCTCGAGCAAATCTTAGAGAAGATAGTACTCAACATGATAGAACAAGTAAGATCAGAATACGCAACTATAAAGAATATAGTTGGATTTGGCTTCACGAATCCCAAAGTAATTCTTCAAGTCGTTAACCTAATATGGTTTTGGAGAAAACCTAGGTTAAAGGAGAATCGACTCTAGTACGCAACTAGGACACAGGAAAGTGTCGGGATTGGGTTTTCCAGTTGCTAGAGTTCTCCCTTATATAATATTTCAAATCAGGGTTGATTTCAATCAAAGCTAAGATAGCTTAGTAACAAAGCATTTAATATTCACCATTAGATGAAATCCTGATTTAAGATTCAAGCTAAGTCTGCTTAAAAATAAAGTAATCAATCTCCATCGTTAGATGGTCTTAGCTTGTTACACAAAAAATTAAATATACCTTCATTTAGATATGGGTAACCGTACCTAAACGTGTATATTGAGTTGGCTCAATAACAGTTAACCGAAGTTAGCCATATGAACACTTTTGTCTTAACCACATTCATCTAATTAACACTTCTAAATCAAATATGATGATCAATCAATCATGAAAGATAATCAAATGAATCTAATTGTGTTTCACATAGAGTTGTTCAATTTTTCACTATCTCATAGAAATATATATGAACAAATCAAAACAAAATCAGATTGATTCGTAATCGTACAAAGTACTTATACAAGAATAAGTTCATGAACATTAAGCCACGGTTTGCAAAGATTGCATTCCTTAATTCATAAATGTTTTAGTTCATGAGTATGATAATCATACTTAACCGATTTTAGAACTTAACCACTGTGTTCACAAACCAGGCATGCAAACAACAGCTCTGGTCCTTGGTATGTCCAGCCGTTCGCAAACCAGGCACGTGACCAGCTATCCCGGACCCAACTCAGGTGAAACCGTTTGCATACTAGGTACGAAAACAAGGTTCCCGGATCTTTACAGGTAAAACCGTTCGCATACTAGGTACGCAAAAAAGGTTCCCGGAACTGAATCATACCAATACAGTTTGCATACTAGGTACACGTACTTTGTTGTATGCAGATATGGTTAGTTGTTCTAAACCCCCATTTCAATTATTGAAACATCCTTAGAAGACGACAATAGGTATCTCACACAAACTATTAGCTTCAAGTAATTTTCAAGTGATCGAATGATCAATACGAAACATTCCAAGTCGATATCAAATGATTGTCTTACACAAATTATGTAAGATGTTTCAAGGCAATTTCCACATGATCATCTTTTGACTTAATATTTAGTTTCTAACAAATATATTATTTCTAACTAAACTCTTCAAGAATAATGATGAACATAGTTAAAGAAAAAAGCTTCCAACACATATTTCGAGAAATAGATAAGCGAGATAAACTCAGCTCGAAATATCAAATGTGTATAATATAAAAGTCTATATAGCTATACGACTTAGTCTCATTAGGCGATATAATAAAATAGACTTCCGAGTGATAGATAAGTTTTAGTTTCCACATACCTTTTGTTGATGAAGTTCCTCCAAGCTCTCCTCAGTAGATCTTCGTCTTCAATCGATGAACGCCGTGAAGTCTAAATCTCAACTACACATTCTATCCTAATCCGAGACATCGCTATAAGTAGACTAGAAATCATGAATATAGTTTTGATCAACTAAACTTGACAAACAAGCTTGAGATAGCAACACTTCCGAGTTTGACCGAGCAATGCTCTAACAATCTCCCCCTTTGTCAATTTTAATGACAAAACTATCAATACATATGGATTACAAAATAAATAAACTTTATAGCTTCTCATCCATCATGCTTGATTTCCTTGGCTCTTCAACATTCCTTGAATTCTCCTCTACTCCAAGTACTCCAGAGATTCTGAATGCGTTCAATTAACATCATTGTTGTTGAAGATCCGTAGTCATAACAATAAGAAAACAATTGTTCTCAATCATTGTCATACAGTGTCATAGTATTATTGCACAACATCAAAGTCCAATTGCATCATACAGTGACAATAATACAATGGTGATATGTATCACTCCCCCTTAGTCAATACTTCATCTCACAATGAAAACCACTCCCCCTTACATAATGATCCGTAAACCATATATGTTGTGTGAACTACCAAATAATTATCCCTCTTTTTGTCAATATAAATTTGCAAAGGTACGAAAACTACGTGATCATAATGAAATTCTCAAAGAGATAATTCATGACTAAAAGAGAACACATCAACTTTGTTTCGATGACTTCACATAGTCGAAACTTAGTGTATTCATCAAGGAATTTATTAAGATACAAGATAACTCCTACAATATTCCACAACCGCACTCCCCACAAAGATATGGCAATTAAGCTCAAGTTCAATTAAGAACTCTCCCCATAAAATGTCATTCTCGAAAGAAAAACAAGAGCCACCTTACTTTTACAAGAAAATAAGGATTTCTTTGGACGTTAATAAATCACATGGATTTGTATCTGATAAACTCGAATAAATTAACCACAAGAGACCTTATCGATTACTTTAATCGGAAATGCTCATCATAAGAAAACTTACGTAGCTATACACTACTTTCACATAAAAGTGGACCATGGAAAGATCAATACTGCGGAATTTTCAAAAGTTCATTTTGTCTTACATCAATATTTGCATAATGACACAATAAACTTAACTTTTGAGCATATATGAGATAATCATAGTTCACGAACGTAAGCACACATATCCCATAAAATATTTTTGCAATATATTAAACCAATAAAGATTAATACTGCAAAATCATCCAAATAACTTAGAATTTAAATAAATAAATCTAAAAACATTGCAAGATGAAAATCGTTGAAATAGCTATGTGTAATCACAATATTTGTTATTCCAAACCCTAGTTATCCTTCTTAAAACATAAGAATAAATTCTCATAAAAAATTTCCTAGACATTATTTTAGCAAGAAACAAATGGCATTTCACTTACTTTGAGGGCTCTTCTCATATTCCCCATATTCATCAAGCTAATCTTCGATTAGATCAATCCTGGATTCGAGATTATCCATCTTGTCCTCAAGTCTTTTGGTTGAATATTCAAGTTCACTCTTCAAGGCACGTACTTGTTCCAAGATAAGATTCATAGTTAGTAAGAGCTTATCAAAATGAGAGACAGGGGGATTCACATCAAAGGAGGAATCACGTTTGTCTTGACACATCTCATTATCAGAAGAATCAAAACGAATTTTCTTAAAGGGAAAGAGAACATTCCAAACATCATCTTCTTTACTGGAAAGACTTGATGAGGACATGATAAAAAAAAAAAATGAAATATTTGCTTCAAGGAATGAAATCTTCCAACTTAAAAAGAAGAAGATATAGAATAAGTTCCCAAAAAGACCTTTGACCAAAAACCTAATAGAATTTTGGATATCCCAAAAGGACTTTATTAGGAAAAGTGTACACATATCCAGGATGTGTGCAAGCAATTTTCACGAACATAAGAAACGGTTCATAGCTCAATAACCGAATTTAGAGCACAAGAAGGAGATACGGAAACTAGTCAACATGAAAGTAGATTATTGTCTAACTCAAGCATCAGAAACCTTTTCACACATTATGGTTCTTGTCCAAGGGAAAAACAAGAAAAATTTAAGAAACTATTACAAATTGTAATTTCTCCCATCCAGTAAGGATCGGGTGGTTTCTCAGGAGACGTGGATGATTTCCTTATTCCTTTTTTTTTTATTTCTCTTTATGGAGGGAAGATCGAGGGGAGATATCTTCCTTTCCCACAATGTTTCGAAGGTTCTGTTTATCGATTTTTGCAAACTATGAAGAGTTTTGAAAATCTCTTTCGATAGTGATGTAGATTTCTTATGATATTTTTTTCTCTTCTTCTGATAAAGTAAATTAATAGAAGAAGATTTTTCAAGAACCTTTGTGCAATCCATCTTTGGATGATCCTGTTTTTTACATAAGGAAGGCTTAGGATTTGTCATTTCCTTGTATTTTATCACGTCTTTCTCTTTACGGAAAGAGTTTGAACATGACATGTTTTCAGGAGCAATATGTTGATTGGGTTTAAGAGAGTTTTTTTGAAGATAATCGATTCTTCATCTTGTGATCATAATTGCAAGATATAGCATTTTCTTGTCTTAATTTTTTCAGTTGACATTCCAGATTTTCAATCCTTTTAATCCAGGCTTCCTTCTCATATTGAAACATACTCTTTATTGAATACAGATCTTTAGTCAAGAGATCAATTTTTTCTTCTGGGGAAGTTAGATTGTTTATCATGGAATAATCAGAGCTGTTGGAGAGACAAGTGTGATTATCAACAAAGTAAGTGAGAGTACTTTCACAGGCTTCTTCATCAGGACAGTAGTCAAGAGTTGCCATCCATGCTTTGGTTTTCTCACTAACCACCTTTTTAGGACAACCAGAGATATGATGACCACATATGTAGCACTTGGAACAAGTTCCATTATCATAATCTTTATGAACCTTCTTATCCATTTTATTGATTAAAGAAGAGGATTTTTTACGATACTTTCTTTTCTCCTTCTAAGAGTTTTATTTAACTGTTGTACAAACAGTGAAAGAGTCGAATTAGAGCTATTCTCATCCTTTATATCAATCGATTCAGGACATAGAGAATTTACATCAGGTGGAACAACTGCAGGATTGCAAGACACGCGAAGTTTTTCTCTTTTACTTAGTTCAAGATCAAAAATCTTTAGCTTTCCAACAAGAGTATTTCTGGAAAGTGTTTCAAGGTTATTTCCTTCAACGATGGCATGTTTCTTAGAATCGTATCTAACTGGCAGCAATCTGAGAATTTTCATCACAATGTCTTTTTCAGGATTAGTCTTACCCAATGCAAAAGATACATTAACAATTTCAGACACTTTGTGATTAAACTCATCAAATGAATCTTCATCAGTCATACGAAGGTTTACATACCCAATTAGAATTTAGGTTTTGAAGCCTAGCTTCTTTCTCAGAAGTATTCCCTTCAAATACAGTTTCTAAGATATCCAGAGCATCTTTAGACTTAGTGCACGTAGCCACATGGTTCTGAAGATCTGGGGTAATGGCATGGATGATAATATTCAATCCGTCAAAACTTTTTTTTGCGACAAGAATCTCAACAGGATCATACTCACCAATATCCTTTGCAACAGTTACACCGTCTATTGTCACCATTGGAGGATTATAGCAATTAACTACATGAACCCATGATTGAAAATCACGCGCTTGTAAAAAGGCACGCATAACAATTTTCCACCATAAGTAATTCGAGCCATCGAAGACTGGCGGTACATTTATAGAGATAACACTTCTGTTTATAGAGTCAGATTGCTAAACAAAGACTTATGAGGTCTTAGCAGGTTTGCCTGCTCTGATACCAATTGAAAAATCGGGAGTATAACAACCACACCCAATAATTCGTTCGACAATCTATATGGACTAAACTCCAATATAATTCCGAGAGCACCAACTTAAAAGTGAGCTCAATCAAGAGTTATATCAAAGACCTTTATCTCTATTTCTCAATGCAATCAGCAAATCGAACAGACAGAAATCCATGAGCCTGATTAATATGAAAAATAACTTAGACAGTACCAAAGACCAATGTCCAAGTGTCAATCAAGTTATATCCAGCAAACAAGGTCGGATTTATCAACTAATTGAACTACGCACAACTTGTGATATATTAATTATATAAACAAATATAATGCGGAAAAGAAATAACATAAACACCAGAAATTTTGTTAACGAGGAAACCGCAAATGCATAAAAACCCTGGGACCTAGTCCAGATTTGAACATCACACTGTATTAAGACGCTACAAACACTAGCATACTACAAGATATAACTTCGGACTTGAATGTAGTTGATCCCTAACCAAGACTCACACCGATTAAGGTATAGTCACGTTCCTTATGCCTCTAGAACCACGCTGGATTCTGCGCACTTGATTCCCTTAGCTGATCTCACCCACAACTAAGAGTTGCTACGACCAAAAGTCGAAGACATATAAACAAATATGTCTCCCACAGATAAGTCTATTCTGATAGATAAATCTTTCTCCCACAGAGGTACCTATGAAGATTTGTTCCGTCTTATGGTAAGTCAAGGTGAACATGAACCAATTGATAATTTGGTCTTATACTCCCAAAGAGCAGCCTAGAAATATCAATCACCTCACAATAACTTAACTATATGGTGGTAGAAGAAGTTTCTGCGGAACCACAAATCTTAGACGAAGAACTTTGTGATTACTTTTTATATCTTACCTATCAGAGATAAATCTCAAGAAAATCTTAGAGAAGATAATACGCAACACGATTGAAAAACTAAAATCATAATACACAACTACAGAGAAAATAGTTGGATCTGGCTTCACGAATCCCAAATGAAGTCTTCAAGTCGTTAACGTAATGTGGTTTTGGAAAAAACCTAGTTTAAAGAAGAATCGACTCTAGTACACAACTAGGACATAGGAAAGTGTCGGGATTAGGTTTTCCAGTTGCTAGAGTTCTCCCTTATGTAGTCTTTCAAATCAGGGTTGCTTTCAATCATTCAATATTCGCCGTTAGATAGCTTAGTAACAAAGCATTCAATATTCACCATTAGATGAAATCCTGATTTAAGATTCAAACTAAGTCTGCTTAAAAATAAAGCAATCAATCTCCATTGTTAGATGGTCTTAGATTGTTACACACAAATGAAATATACCTTCATTTAGATATGGGTAACCGTACCTAAACGTGTATATTGAGTTGGCTCGATAATAGTTAACCGAAGTTAGCCATATGAACACTTTTGTCTTAACCACATTCATCTAACACTTCTAGATCAAATATGATGATCAATCAATCATGAAAGATAATCAAATTAATCTAATTGTGTTTCACATAGAGTTGTTCAATTGTTCACTATCTCATAGAAATATATATGAACAAATCAAAACAAAATCAGATTGATTCGTAATCGTACAAAGTACTTATACAAGAATAAGTTCATGAACATTAAGCCACGGTTTGCAAAGATTTCATTCCTTAATTTAGTTCATGAGTATGAGAATCATACTTAATCGATTTTAGAACTTCACTACTATATTCGCAAACCAGGTATGAAAACAACAGCTCCGGACTTTGGTCTGTCCAGCCGTTCGCAAACCAGGTACGCGACCAGCTGTCTCGGACCCAACTCAGGTGAAACTTTTCGCATACTAGGTACGAAAACATGGTTCCTGGACCTTTACAGGTAAAACCGTTCGCATACTAGGTACGCAAACAAGGTTCCCAGACCTGAATCATACCAATACAGTTTGCATACTAGGTACGCGTACTGTGTTGTATCCATACATGGTTAATTATTCTAAACTCTCATTTCAATCATTGAAACATCCTTAGAAGACGACAATAGCTGTCTCACACAAACTATTAGCTTCAAGTAATTTTCAAGTGATCGAATGATCAATACGAAACCTTCCAAGTCGACATCAAATGATTGTACCACACAAATCATGTAAGATATTTCAAGGAAATTTCCACATGATCATCTTTTGACTTAATATTTAGTTTCTAACAAATAGATTTTTTCCAACTAAACTCGTCAAGAATAATGATGAACATAGTTAAAGCAAAAATCTTCCAACACATATTTCGAGAAATAGATAAGCTAGATAAACTCAACTCGAAATATCAAATATGCATAATATAAAAGTCTATATAGCTGTACAACTTAGTCTCATTAGGAGATAGAATAGAATAGACTTCTGAGTGATAGATAAGTTTTAGTCTCCACATACCTTTTGTTGATGAAGTTCCTCCAATCTCTCCTCAGTAGATCTCCGTCTTCAATCGATGAACGCCGTGAAGTTTAAAATTCAACTACACATTATATCCTAATCCGAGACATAGCTATAAGTAGACTAGAAATCATGAATATAGTTTTGATCAACTAAACTTGAAAAACAAGCTTGAGATAACAACGCTTGCGAGTTCGACCGAGCAGTGCTCTAACACGAGGGTACCCAAATACACCACAATCTTTTATTTATCAACCTATAAGTCCTTTACCAAGTGTGATCGTCTATGGACTGAGTCGAGAGAATACAACAACTTCGGTAGACACTTCGTTTGATCGTCTATGGATACGAGATCGAGAAAATACAACAACAAGATCACTTGTGTGATTGACTATGGATTCAAGATCGAGACGATATGACAACGAAGTGATCACTTGATAATAAGTTCGGTAATAACCGAAACTCTATAGGATCGATATCAAGTGTTACGGAATTAACGTATGTGAGTAATTTACTTAATTATAATGCGGAAAACAAAGTAAATGACACATCAAGATTTTGTTAACGAGGAAACCGCAAATGCAGAAAAAACCCAAGACCTAGTCCAGTTTTGAATACTCTCAGAATTAAGCCGCTATACAAAATCTAATACTAACTTCGTATAGTTGAGACCAAGAAGACTACCCCTAGCTACTTAGTTTCGTCAGTATCCCCGCGCCTTCGACTTCTGGAGTTACGCACCTGAATAACAAGTCCTTTGGATCGTATTCCAAACAACAAAGGAAGAATCAGTTTTGTAACCACTCTAATCAATCTTGCTTGAAGATATTAATGTGTTGTTGACCAAGGCTCTTCTGTTTAATCTAATAAACTTCTTTGTCTGGTTAGATCAATCTATCTTTTGATTACCAAAATAATCAAACTCTAGATTCGTAATCAATCAATATAGATCTCAAAGAGAAACTATAAAGCGATTCTGATCTCATGCAACTAATCAATCAAGTCTATCAAAGATAAACTGATTTTAGTTGGATCCCAGCCGATCAAGGTTTGTGCACTAAATCCACAAGATACGAAAACTAATAAGAATTCTTCTTCGTCTTCAAATCTTCTATTGCCTTCAATAACCTGCACACCACAACTTGAATCCTCTTGTGATCAATCACGCACAGAACGAAGTCTGTTAACAATGGGTTATCACTAGATGTCTTTAGATTCAAAGATGGTTCTAAAGATCCAGCCAATACTTTGATCTAGTTTGAGTGAGCCTTATATCAGAAGAGAAGGTTCTCCAGAATTAACAAACTAGGTATAATCAAAGTTTCAACAACCGTTAGTCAATAAAATCAATAATCGAAAACTAATAACATTGCAATTATCTATTTTCCCACCAACGGTACTCGTAGAGCTTCGTTATCCTACCAAAGTTTTTAAACGAGCGGTCGTAAGAGATTTCGCCTTATTAGGGTACTTTCCTCTACGGATAGATGGCTCCACCAGAAACAATAAGAATGAAGTTTGCCTGGCTCTTAGGATGGTTTGCAAAAAATGCAAACTCAAGTATTTATACACCATGGTTGTTTGGACAACAAGGAAATTCCAAAACCGAAAATATTCTCAAGATATGCATTAAAGTACCTAATTTCGGTTTTCTTATTTCCAATTAATGTTGACCAATATTTTCGAAAACTTTCATAGAAAACTTATATTATTAGTCTAGCACATTAATTAATAATATTTTCCATAAAATATGATTTAATTGCTGGTAATTAAAACATATATGATGAAAATCATAATTAAATACTTTTCAATATTTCGGACCAGGATCACCTTGAGCATCAAGGAATATCTTTGAACAATTAATGATAAGAGTTATGTACATGTTCAAATAATGTCGACATCTAGAAGCTTCTCATCTTGACAAAGCCAAAACCCTAATTCACACACACCATGAAGAAATATGTGAACCATGGATACTTGGTTTTTCTCATGGAACCGATTAAACCATCACTCCAAAATATGTTGTTACCGGTTCTAACATGATTCCCAATATAGGTTGTAATCGGTTACACCTTGCTCCACAAAGTAGCTTGTGACCGGTTACACCTTGCTTCCCAAAGTAACTTATGACCGGTTACACCTTGCTTCCCAAAGGTAGCTTATGACCGATTACAATTAACTTCCCAATTCATCTTGTGACCGGTTATACCTTGAGTTCGAAAGTAACTTGTGACCGGTTACAACTTGCATTTTAATATAGGTTGTGACCGGTTATACCTTGATTTCCAGTGTAACTTGTGTCCGATTACAACTAGCTATATTATATAGGCTATGACCGGCTATACCTCAAGTCTCAACATAAGTTAAGATAGGTTCTACCATTGTCATTTTATATTGGTCATTAAAAAGATATTAAATAAAGAACCTGACCAATCATGATTTCCTTTCAATTATGAAATAAGTTCATATATGCACTTCCTTTAAACAAATGTTATAAAACATTGTTTCCTAGGCTGAAATCACACCTATATAATGCACACATAATCCAACAAATATGTATACAATAGATTATGTCGATGTCGTATTTACGAACTTCCAAAAGATAAAGCGTTTATACTTCGTAATATGTTTCCTTGATACTTTGATCATACTATTATGACTAAGTCTCATCACTAGAGTATTATATACAAATATATACAGCTTCACATGTTATTTTTCAATATAGATAGTCAATATTACTAACCTCAAGTGGAATTGAAACAAGATTACTAACCTCAAGTGGAAGGACGATGTCGTCGTTGTAGTCGTTACTTCTTCTTATTCTTCAGGTCTTCAGAGTAATACTTGTACGTCTCAACATTCCTAGACTTTCTAGTCTAACCTAAATGAAGTTGACTCTAGTATTTAATCAAGCGACTCTATATGAGTTTTGATACTAAAATATGACAACCAAACTTGACATACCAATGCTTGGTGGGTTCAACCGAGCTATGCTCTAACAAACAATATAATATCCAAGATCCAAATCAATAGGATCCGAATTCTGCCAAATATGAAGTTTGTTTTCTATCTTTCAAGATACGAATTCTACAAGAACAAGTCTTGTAATCGATCACCATTAATAAGGACTCAAACTACCTAGCTAGATCGAATATGTACTACTTGTGTTATAACTATTATGAATATAAAAATATATAATGCGCAAAAGGAAAAACACAAGACATCCGAAGTTTTGTTAACGAGGAAAATTTCACCTGCAGAAAAATCTGGGGATCTCGTCCAACTTTGAACACCAAACTGTATTAAGCCGCTACAAACACTAGCCTACTATCAGACTTCGGACTGTAATGTATTTGAGCTGCAGTCGTGCTCCTTATGTCTCTTGAACCTCGCAAGGCTCTACCCAATTGATTTCTTTAGATGACGTTCTTTACAGCCTAATAGATGCTTAAACGTGTTAAAATTTTAGTTTAGTTAGATACAAGTCATAACTCATTAGTAAATATATAAATCTCTAATAAATATGTTCCAAGTTTTATGCCGAGTTTTGACGATTTCCAAGTCCGGTCTCACTGCTCCTCGCTCCCCAACGGAATGAACCAAGGAGCGATTTCGACTATCGTTGATTCAATACATCTATTTTAGTCTAATTATATAACCTATCCAATGCAGATGATCTTCCTTCTTTATCTTGTTCAGATCTGAGCAAGGATTTTAGATTTTTGCGCCGACCGACCAGAGGGTCCGAAGGGCCCAAAGGGAGGGAGTCCCTTTTATGGCCACTTTTTTGTAAAATGAAACCTAAGACAAATGTGCAATTTTATTAAAAAAATTTTTGATTTGGTGAGGCTTTTTTTGGTGAAGCCTTTTCACATATTTCATGATGAATCCTATTTTTTCAGGGGTATAATTGGCAAGGAAACTAGAATATAACATATCTAAAAATCCGTGCCTTGGAATTTTACAAATTTTATCTTGTTGGAAAGATTTTAAAGAGATCTACACAATGAGTACAAACAACAATATCAAATTTAGAGTTTTTAAGAAAAATTCAGAGGTGTTTATCCTTTTAGGCACAATTTTTGAAAATTAAATACATAGCCATTATGCAAACCACCACAAATGATGCATAACACATTATGAGGCCATATTTTGGTTTATGCATCAACTAATTTTCCGTTGCAACTAATAAAACGACATACCCCCTCCGTTTCACGAAAAGTGATACTTTCACTTTTTCAATTTGGCCTATTTGTCTTCTGTTCGCTCGGACCTCCCCACCGTGGTAGCGGTTTTCTAGTTAATTTTTTATGACTAAAAATAATTTAGGTTTTTAGGTTTTACTTTTGTTGTTTTTGGTGTCTATGGACACATTTCTTTGCTATTTGGGCGATCTTTTCTTCGTATTTAGGACGATTTTCTTTTTGCTATTACTTTCAAATCTCAGTGGTGTTTCTTGGCTTGCTATTCTTGAATCATCAAGAACATCAACGATTCTGCTCGTTATCGCTTTTAGATTAATCTTCAAGAAGAGGGATTTAGGGAATCCGGTTTCGTTTGGATCTACAAGATTTTGGGCAAATTACTCCATTTTATTTGGAGAATCTCTTATTGAAGAATATAATCATTTTTGAAAAAGTGGGGGTACAACAACCTCACCCAATAATTCACTTAGCAATCTGTATGGACTAACTCCAATATACTTTTAAGAGAATCAACTAGACAGTCAGACTCAATCTTAATAAAAAGTATATTAAAGAGTTATATCTCAATTTGTCGATTCAATCCTTACTCAAGCAAATAGAAATCTGCGAGTCTAATTGAATACAAGAGAAATTAACTTAAACGGTACCAAAGACCAATGTTCAAGTATCAATCAATTTCAATCAACAACCAAAGGTCGGATTTCCCAATTGATTGATTCAACGCACAACCTGTGATATTTCAATTATATAACAAAATATAATGCGGAAAAGAAATAACACAGACACCATAAGTTTTGTTAACGAGGAAACCGCAAATGCAGAAAAACCCCGGGACCTTGTTCAAATTGAACACACACTGAATTAAGCCGCTACAGACACTACCCTACTAAAAACTAACTTCGGTCTGGACTTTAGTGAAACCCCAATCAATCTCACACTGATCCAAGGTACAGTTGCGTTCCTTACATCTCTGATCATAGCAGGAACTACGCACTTGATTCCCTTAGCTGATCTCACCCACAACTAAGAGTTTCTACGACCCAAAGTCGAAGACTTTAATAAACAAATCTGTCTCACATAGAAAAGTCTACAAGAATAGATAAATCTGTCTCCCACAGAAATACCTACAAGTTTTGTTCCGTCTTTTGATAAATCAAGGTGAACATGAACCAATCAATAACCCGGACTTATATTCCCGAAGAACAGCCTAGAATTATCAATCACCTCACAATAATCTATATCGTATGATGGTGAAAATAGATATTGTGGAATCACAAACGATGAGACGAAGATGTTTGTGATTACTTTTATCTTGCCTATCAGAGAAATTAATCTCGAGTCAATTATTTCAATTGTACTCAATACGATAGAATCGGGCAAGATCAGATCACGCAACTACAAAGAAAATAGTTGGGTCTGGCTTCACAATCCCAATGAAGTCTTCAAGTCGTTAACCTACAGGGTCTCGGTAGAAACCTAAGGTTTAAGGAGAATCGACTCGATCTTATACAACTAGTATCTCACAGGAGGTTTGGGGATTACCTTTCCTAGTTGCTAGAGTTTTCTTTTTATATAGTCGCCAAATCAGGGTTTGCAATCTAAGTTACCTTGGTATAAAAGCATTCAATATTCACCGTTAGATGAAAACCTGATTAGATTAAAGCTAATATCTTTCAACCGTTAGATCGAACTTAGCTTGTTATACACAAATGAACTATACGTCATTTAGGTTTGTGTAACCGTACCTAAACGTGTACAAGTCGTTGGTTCAACAGTAGTTAACCAAATGGTTAGCCATATGAGCACTTTCATATCAACCTTATTCATCTTCACCATAACTAGTTCAAATGACTCAAATGAACTAGTTCAAGAGTTGTTCAATTGATTAGATCTCATAGAAGTATACAAGACACAATTGAAACAAAATTGGTTTTGATTCACTCGAATCGATTCATGAACTTTATAGCCACGGTTTGCAATTATGCATTCCTTAGTTTATATAAATTTAAGTTCACGAATAAAACAATTTTAGAAAGTAACACACTTAAGGATACGTACGGGTATGAGTACTTAAGTAACCGGTTTTGAGTTTGATTTGGTTTTCAAACTCAGCATAAATTCACGGACGTGAACTTTCCGCCAGTGTGCGTACGGGTACTCGTACTTAGGTAACCAGATTGAGTTGGTTTTGAAATCCAAACTCAGCTGAAATTCAAGAACGTGAACTTCCGCCAGTATGCGTACCCGTACGCATACTTACCCAGTCTCCATCAACCATTTTGTATACACACAAGTATGCATACATTTGGTTCCCGGTTTTGGACTTATACACTAATGTGCGAACACACTATGTATTCTTATATCCAAAGATGGTTACATATTCTAAACTCTTTATTTCAATCATTGAAACATTCTTAGAGGACGTTAAATAGAGGTTATTCACACACTATTTTTCATCAAAGCAATTTTCAAGATATTGAAATAATCAACATGACTTTCGTCACGAGTAAAGATGAACTTGGCCAAAGTGAAATCTTACCAACACATATTTCGAGAGCGAGATAAACTCGACTTGAGATAGCAAATGTGTATAATCGAAGTATATATAGTAATACGACTTTTGTCTCAAGATAGGAGATATAGTAGATAGACTTTTTGAGTGATAGATAAGTTCAACTCTCCACATACCTTTTAGTCGATGAAGTTCCACCAGTTCCTTAAGTAGTTCTTCGTCTTTGTATGATGAACGCCGTGGAGTCTAGAGCTTAACTACATTTTCTATCCTAGTCCGAGACTTAGCTATAAGTAGACTAAAAATCAAGACTTATAGTTTTGGCAACTAAACTTGACAACAAGCTTGAGATAGAAACGCTTGCGAGTTTGACCGAGCAATGCTCTAACAATCTCCCCCTTTGTCAATTTTAGTGACAAAACTATCAATACATATGGATTACAAAAAGTAAACTTTGCAGCTTCTCTTCCACATGCTTGATCTCCTTGGTTCTTCAACATTACTCGAAATCTTCGTCACTTCCAAGTACTCCAATGATTCCAAAGGTTGTAAGTTTAGCATCATCGTTGTTTAAAATCCGTATCCATAACAATGAGAAAACAAAAGCTCTCAATCATTGTTACCCACTGTCATAATATTATTACACAGCATCAAAGTTCAATTGTATCACAACTTTGACAACAATACTATGGTGATATGTATCACTCCCCCTTATTCAATACTCCATCTCACATGGAAACCACCCCCCCTTACATAATGATCCGAAAACCATATGTATTGTAGTGTGAACTACACATTAATTCTCCTCCTTTTTGTCAATAAAATTGGCAAAGGTATGAAAACTAGTGGGTTCCTAATGAAAATTTCCATAGAGACATTTCATGACCAAAAGAAAGCACATATCAACTTTTTAGATGCAATCATATAGCCGAAACTAAATGCATTCATCAAGGAGTTTATAAAGATACAAGATAACCCCTATAATATTCCACAGCCACACTCCCCACAAAGATTTGGAATAAAGCACAAGTTCAAATAAGAACTATCCCCTATATAATGTCATTCCCGAAAGAACAACAAGAGCGACCTTACTTTCACAAGAAAAGAAGGATTTCTTTGGACAACAACAAATCATATAAGAATATGAAATTGTATCCAAAATACTCAATTGAATTAACTACAAGTGAACCCATGATTAATTCAACCGGAATACTCAACTAAACTAACCACAAGAGAACCCATGATTAATCTAATTGGAAATGCTCAACATAAGAGAACTTACGGAGCCACACCAATTAATACTACGGAATAGACAAAGATTCATTCTATCTTCCATCACTATTTGCACAATGACATACAATAGACTTAATCTTTGTAAACAAAAGCTCATCCTTTCTTTCATCAATATTTGCATAATGTCATAAAAGGTTTAACTTCTGTTTTTTTCAAAAGTTCATTCATTCTTTTATCAATACTTGCATATCGACGTACGAAAGACTTAACTTTTGACAACGTATGGGACAATCATAGTTCGCGGACGCAAACACTCATATCCCATAACAAATTGCAATATATAAAACCATAAAGATTAATACTACAAAAATCATCTTCCAAACAAATAATTTAGAATTTAAACAAATAAATCTAAAAACATTGAAGATGAAAACGTTGGACATAGCTATGTGTAATCACAATAATGGCTATTCCAAACTCTAGTTATTATTCTTAAAAACACAAGAATAAAATTATCATAAGAATATTTCCTAGACAAAATAAAATCAACAAGCTAATGAACAAAGACAGACTCCTAAACCACCAAAGCCGAACACGAACTTAAATCACATAGACGTTTCGGAATCCTCACGAGTCCTTGAGGTCTTTGAGCTTGTGATTGACAGCATCTACTGCTTCTTCAGAGAAGATATCCTCATTGAGAATATCTTTAACATGTGTCTTTATGAGACCAAGGTCAGAAGTAACCTTTTTCAACTCAGTTCTTAACACATCAAGACTCTTCAAAGTATCAACGAGCTGCATTTTTGCTTCCTCAAAATATTTAAGAAAATCATGAACCACTTCAGCAGAAACCATATCCTCATTCTCAACATCCTGATGTATATAGGCATAGTAACATGAGGCATTAGGATGATCATCTTCTACTAGGGTTCTTTTCTTCCTCCCTTTGGACTCGAAACCAATACCTTTATCAAGAAACCCTCTTGCAAAATCACCAGAGTGTGAAGATGAAGACATTCTTGACATAGCACAAAATAACCCAGAGTATGCGTTCGTGACTCAAAGGGTTGGGTATTTAAACGGTTTCTTAGGGAAGGTAATTTTTAGGGTTTCCAAAAATTGATTCGTTACAGTAACACGGGTACTCGTACGAATACAATTTGACCCAAAAAATTAAAAAAACAATTCGACAGAATTTTTTGCTACGTGAAACAATTTAGAGCACAAGAGTAGCAATTTGACAAAACAAAATTTCAAAATAAGAAAAACTTTGTCAAAACAAGGTGCAAATACTTGTGCAAACATGCTTGAAAAATTATCCATCTAGGAACGATAAGAAAATAGCCAGAGAATAAAGACACACTTTTCCCTCAAGTATACCTGACCTTATCTCACTCAACCAGGTTTTTTGTGAGTGAGGTTTCAACCTTGTGATCAATTAGCACAAGTATGAGCCTTGAGCTCATCAAATGAACGTTTTTTTCCGGCTAAACCTCTTTCTCCTGGTCTTTGAAGGAAAACCGTTATGATGCGAAAAGTTATCATAAAATTTACTATCATCAAAGTATGGTGCATAGTATGCATTCTTACCTGAAGAGTTTCGACAAGAAGGAATTGACAGCCTGTTAATAATCTCTTTATATTCTTTGATTATCCTTTTTAGATTGTCTTCCATCTCTCCATTTTTGTCTTCTTCTGGTACCTTTTTCACATCATAAACAACATTATCTCCCTTTTTGATTGAAGAAGACCCATCAGTTGTTCTTGAACGTATTGGTATGGGAAGACTGTTTCGCATTTGAGATTTGAGGGACACATCGAACTGACTTTCCTGGTAGGGTACACAGGGCGAGTACTGAAACCAATTGGTCTAGACTTACGAATGTCAGTTACACCTTTGAGAATTACATATAAGGTGTGTTGAAGATGAACAATAGAATTGTTATTCAACCTCGTTTTCCTATTTTGTTCAACATGTCCTTTTGTATCACAAAAGAGACACATTTTCCGATCACCTGAGTGATTAGACAGAACAGTCTTAACACCATCGTTGGGAGATTTCTTCCTTCCATGTGATGTGGAACTTCCTTGATTAGAGGAGGCTGTAAGCACATCTTTTCCAATAGGAAGGGATTCCGATTTTACTTCTAGAAATGGAACTCTTTCAGTTGTGACAAAAGTAGGTGGTATATTGGACTTTTTTGGACATCCTTGAATCGAGAGTTTACTCAAGAGATGTTCAATTTCCAAAGCATCCTTTTTGAGTCTTGCCTCGAGTAAGATACGTGAAGACTGAACTTCAGTATTTTCTTTACAAGGAGATTTTTCTTTAGAATCAGTTCACTCTCTTCAGCTGTTCCCCTTTCATCAACGGAGATAGACTCTTCGGAATAACACATGTCAGTGTCTGTATGTCTCGTTAGAACACTAGGTTCTTCTATATTTGATATTAACGAATCTTTCTCTTTGATAGATACTGACGAGATAGAGTTTTTGTTTCTGATAACGCGTTTGTCAGAGATATTACTGACCATAGAGTCAGATTGCTACAAACACAGACTTATAAGGTCTTAAACGTGTTTGCCTGCTCTGATACAAATTGAAAAAGTGGGGGTACAACGACCTCACCCAATATTTCGCTTAGCAATCTGTATGGACTAACTCCAATATACTTTTAAGAGAATCAACTAGACAGTCAGACTCAATCTTAATAAAAAGTATATTAAAGAGTTATATCTCAATTTCTCGATTCAATCCTTACTTAAGCAAATAGAAATCTGCGAGTCTAATTGAATACAAGAGAAATAAACTTAAACGGTACCAAAGACCAATGTTCAAGTATCAATCAATTTCAATCAACAACCAAAGGTCGGATTTCCCAATTGATTGATTCAACGCACAACCTGTGATATTTCAATTATATAACAAAATATAATGCGAAAAAGAAATAACACAGACACCATAAGTTTTGTTAACGAGGAAACCGCAAATGCATAAAAACCCCGGTACCTAGTCCAGATTAAACACACACTGTATTAAGCCGCTACAGACATTATCCTACTACAAACTAACTTCGGTCTTGACTGTAGTTGAACCCCAATCAATCTCACACTGATCCAAGGTACAGTTGCGCTCCTTACGTCTCTTATCCCAGCAGGATACTACGCACTTGATTCTCTTAGCTGATCTCACCCACAACTAAGAGTTGCTACGACCCAAAGTCGAAGACTTTAATAAACAAATCTGTCTCACACAGAAAAGTTACAAGATTAGATAAATCTGTCTCCCACAGAAATACCTACAAGTTTTGTTCCGTCTTTTGATAAATCAAGGTGAACAGGAACCAATCGATAACCCGGACATTTTTTTTCCCGAAGAACAACCTAGAATTATCAATCACCTCACAATAATCTAAATCGTATGATGGCGAAACTAGATATTATGGAATCACAAACGATGAGACGAAGATGTTTGTGATTACTTTTATCTTTCCTATCGGAGAAATTAATCTCTAGGCAATTATTTCAATTGTCCTCAATACGATAGAATCGGGAAAGATCAGATCACGCAACTACAAAGAAAATAGTTGGGTCTAGCTTCACAATCCCAATGAAGTCTTCAAGTCGTTAACCTACAGGGTCTCGGTAGAAACCTAAGGTTAAAGGAGAATCGACTCTAGCTTATACAACTAGTATCTCACAGGAGGTGTGGGGATTACCTTTCCTAGTTGCTAGAGTTCTCCTTTATATAGTCTCCAAATCAGGGTTTGCAATCTAAGTTACTGATGTGGTTTTAAAGTGGTAAGTAAGGTTGTCGTTCACTCGGACTTGTGTAGATTCGAGTTTTTAAATTTAATAAAAATATATACAAAAATATTACAAAGGGTGCGAGAGTTACTGGGATTCAGGATTTCACCGAATTCAAAACATAAGGTTCAATTATTAATTCTTTGACAATTTTAGCTCAAGAAAAACATGGACTCTATTTTTGCCAAGGTAGATTCTCAAAAAATTGATTGTAAATCCTAAGCATGATGTATCAAAACACCTAAGCTAAGCATACATCATCAAATTAAATGACAACCAATTAATTCAAATCATAATTTCAATTAAAATTAA
Organism: Papaver atlanticum; assembly: GCA_023531105.1. Taxonomy (NCBI): domain Eukaryota; kingdom Viridiplantae; phylum Streptophyta; class Magnoliopsida; order Ranunculales; family Papaveraceae; genus Papaver; species Papaver atlanticum. The sequence goes on along the minus strand of JAJJMB010014022.1, from coordinate 3,890,614 downwards.
TGCAAAAGTCTTAAAAAGAATTAACAAAATTACCCCAAGTATGATATTCGGCTTCCTCCGTCATCCCAGTGTTGGGGTTTAGCTCTTCATGGTAAAATCATGCTCAAAAGATTGATTCATGGCTCAAAAAGTGTTTTTATTGAAGAGAAATAATAATGCAGCGAATCTGCAACGCTTTTCTGGCGTTACAGAAATCACCGTTACAATGAAGTGCTGTTAATAAACGATAAATCGGTTCTGCTGTTGAAGAACGACACTCGTCTGCGACGGTTCGGTGTGGGCCGATGTTCTTCGTGTTCTTCAGAAGCAACAGCAGCAGCAGCCGGTTTTCTTCAACTTTGATTTCTCGGCTCTGTGGTGTTCTAAACTTCCCCTAACTTTCGACACCCCTTCAATATGACCCCACCAATCTATTTATATCAAAAATACCGATTAAATCTCTCCAAAATCTCTTCCTTTCTTTTAGCTCCGCTCCAAATCTGAAAAAGAATCGAAAAATACCAAACGCGTAAAGAAGAACAAAAATAATAAAAAAAATAAAAATAAATCTAAAATCCTAAAAACATGTCCGCGTCGGTGGCGCCAAAAATTGATGTGTTTTGTAGTTGTAGTAAAAATGATTCGAACTCTAAGACTTGTGAAGGATTTTTTTAGACTCAAATTAAACTCAACAATTCAAATAAAGTTGTATCAAAAATATAAAGAAAACACCGAGACTCTGGATTCCACCATTGACCAATTAAGTGATAAACTCTAATCAATATTCATGCAATTCTTTCTTTTAAAGTGATTCTAATATTTTGCCTCTAATAGATTTTTGAAGTAATTATTGTAAACATAAAGCATGAAACATCAAAAGTTTTAAAACCTAGCATGTTCCATCAAAACAATTCACAACTACTCAATAAAAATCAATTTTCCTATATTAGTTCTATGCAAATAATCATATAAAAAATTGCAAAAATAATTAAAATAGAATTATACCACTTTCATGGAACAATGGCTTCCTCCGTCGCCTCGGCTAAGGGGTTTAGCTCCTCATAATAGAAATATGCTCAAAAGTTGATTTCATTGCTCAAATAAGGTGTTTTTATTAAGAAGGACGAGCTGTAGTTACAGAAAGCTTTTTGTAAGGAAAGTAATGGTCGATGAAAGTATTAAGCAACGATAGTGAAAAATGATAACAGCTTTCTGTAGTCGAATATAAGACTGCTTCTGCGACGGTGCGGTGTGGGTCGAAGTTCTTCGTGTTCTTCAGCAGCAGCAGCAGCAGCGGGTTTTCTTCAACTTTGATTTCTCAGCTCAGTGGTGTTCTAAACTTTCCCTAACTTTCGACACCCCTTCTATATGACCCAAACAATCTATTTATATCAAAAATACCGATTAAATCTCTCTAGAATCTTCCAAAATCTCTTCCTTTCTCTTCACGGCAAAGTTGCGGCAATTTCTTGTTTTAGGATTTCCACGCGTTTTTGAGCTTTCCTTTTGATTCTAAACTCTTCCTTTGATAGATATCAAGCTTTGGGAAGGTTTATAGCACTTTAATCTCTCTAAAATTTCCTAAAATCGGTCACACACGTGACTTTCCATATTTTGCTGTTGAGATAAAAATCCGTCGATTGAGCCCAGTTTAATCGATTTCAACACCCATGTTAGATTCCTAGACTCATAAGGAGTCTACCCTATGAAAATCAGAGGTTTAATCGACCTCAAACTCCTCCAAATCACTACCACCAAAACTGCCAGAAACGTGTATATATTTTGGTTTTGGTTTCCCGCCAAAATTTAGAATTTGAACTTGAAGGGGTAAGGTTACCCCTTATCCAGTGGTCGCCCCTTATCCGTTGCTGGAGTCCGCATAACACTCGTCCCTTGGGTTGCATTTATCAACTTTTCGAGCCAATTTCTCTGCAAAAGCTTATTTCTCTAAAAACACCTACAAAGAGATAAAATACCAAAATAAGTACAAAAATGGGTACTAACAATATACACAATAGAGATGAAAATAGACACATAAATGCGTCTATCAGTTACCTTGGTAACAAAGCATTCAATATTCACCGTCAGATGAAAACCTGATTAGATTCAAGCTAATATCTTTCAACCATTATGACTTGATAATGGATCTTTTGAATAGTCATAAGTATGTTTGTACTAAGGCTAAGTTCTATGGTATTCTAATCTAGCATCTAGATTGGCAGCTAGGACAACCTCCTAAGTCCTATTGGAATAATAATCTAGTATAATAAATGCGCTGAATGGAACAACGAGGGTGCGCTGAATCATTCAGTGCCAACACATTTTCCTCTTTTCGCTGAATGAAACAGTGCCTGAGACATTAGATTAAAAAAATGTACTTTCGTCTAGTTGAATGTACTGCATTACATAAGATTAAAAAAATGTTAAACCAACTCTTGAATTGATAAAATAGTATAAAACTACATAGGTAAAAAAAGAAAGTCTTTTTACTGATACAAAGTGCATAGAAGTATGGACCCCCATGTGAATATTTTTAACAATAAACAATACCGGTCTGGTAGCCACTTACTGGGATGGTACGATATGCTTAGGGGAAGAAAAAATTCCATTATGCACGGAATGATTCAGCGAAAAGCGTAATTTTTTTAAGCGGAACGAGACATCGAAACTATCTCTCTACTAGTTTACATGCGAGATATATCTAGAAAGTGAAATAATGTTAACAAATAGACAACAATTTCTTTTAATTTGCAACACTTTTAGGCTAATCTAGTAGCTTAATTTGCAACACTTTTAGGCTAATCTAGCAGCTCAATCTAGCTCAATCTAAGGCTTAGTCCCATGGTGTGCTAATATAGCAGCTAAATTAGCAGTCCACGTCAGTTAGAGAAACCTCCTAAGTCCTATGGGAGTGCTAATCTAGTATACTAGATGCGCTGAATGGAACAACGAAAAGAAGCTGCGCTGAATCATTTCACGAAAAGCATATTTTCTCAGCACTGAACCATTCAACGCAACTAATCTCAGCCGTCAGATCAAAAAATAAATCAACATGTGCTGAACCATTCCACGAAAAACACATTTTCTCAGCACTGAACCATTCAGTGCAACTATCTCGCTACTAGTTCACATGCGAGCAAATGCTAGGAGAGAGAACTAGTGTTAACAAATAGACAACACTTAGTCGAATAAATTGACTTCCGAAAAATTGATGAATGAATGATAAACTTTTATTAATCTTAACTCTTAAATACCCGAGAACAATTCAAATAAGCTTTTAACCACGGGAAAAACAAAACTTTAAAAACTTAAAAAGAAAGAATTTGGCTAAAATCTCATGGTATGTTGGCCAGTTCCTCTGCTGAGCCATTTTGGGGTCTTCGTCCTCCAGATTGAACAACCGAATTATATTCCACCATAGCTTTCCTGAGATCTGTCATCGATTCCTTGGAGTATTTATTTGGTTTTATATCTTCCATCATCCTCTCAAGAGCATCCAGATTTTTAATCTTTGTTTTAGGGTATTTCCCAAAAAAACTGTCAATAATATCCTGCATGGCCTCTATTTTTTTCCGAATCCCTTGTTGTTTTCTTAAGATCTTCCATTGTCGATGAATGAATTGATTATAGCTGATATTAAAGATACGTATTGCGTTACCCTTATATATAAGATGTGAAATTAAGGCCATCTCAAACTAGGAAACCAGTTTCCTTGTTTGACAAGGATTTCGTTTCTTCTCCTTTTGCTTGTTTAGGGTCACCATTTTTCTGTTAAAATTCCGGCAATGACAATTAAATTCAGTTTTTATTGAATTTGATTTGAGAAGAATACAAGGGAGAAGAAATGAAGTTCTATGTCGTTGATTGTGATGATAAATGGTTGAGATTTGTGAAGTTTTTGAGTTCTTATATGATTTGGAGATATGGGTTGTTTGATCGTATTAGAATTTGCAGGAATTAGAAGGCTATAGAAGATGATTTGTCGATTGACATAACTGACATTGGTATTGAAAAGGAAAATATCTCTTCACAGTTTACAGACACGCAGGGTTGGTGTATTTAACCACCAACCAACAGACAGAAAAGAGACAACAAATAAGCGTACACGTGTCTAACGGAAAAGTAAACATAACAGAGAAGATAACAGACTCAGGTAAAGGGAGTGTAAACAAGACATAAACATGACAGGCATAAATGTGTCAATTACCCCCCCTCAAGATGTACTGGTTTGTAAGCTGTTGTGAGCTGAAAACCTACAGCTTGTCCTTCAACAGAGAGAAGCGAGGCCCATGTAGTCCCTTAGTAAAGATATCAGCCAATTGAGCAATGGTGGAGATATAAGAGACCTTCAAAGTCTTTGCTTGAACAAGCTCTCTGACAAAGTGAAAATCTAGTGCCATGTGCTTCATTGTACTGTAAAAAACTGGATTAGATGCAAGAGATAAAGCACTGACGTTGTCACACTACAGATGAGCTGGAGCAGGAAGAAAGATGAATACGTCTTTAAGTAGCTGACATAACCACACAATTTCAGCAGCAGAGTTAGCCAAGGCCCTGTATTCAGCTTCAATAGTGGATCTGACAACATTGGATTGTTTTTTTGAGCTCCAGGAGATGGGATTATTGCCAAAGAATATGCAGAAACCAGAAGTGGACCTTCTATCATCAGGATTACCAGCCCAATCAGCATCACTAAATCATTGTAAAGTTTGAAGACCCTTGGAGAAAAAGAGACCATGATCCAAAGTTCCCTTAATATATCTGACAATTCTCTTTGCAGCAGCTAGGTGAACAGTGGTAGGTTTATGCATGAATTGGCGTACTTGATTCACAGCAAAACTGATCTCAGGTCTGGTCCAAGTGAGGTACTGTAAATCTCCAACAAGAGACCTGAACTCAGTTGGATTTGAGAGAAGAGTGCCATCAGTAGCTGAGAGTTTAGTGGTGGTGCAAGCAGGAGTAGAGCATTCCTTGGCACCAACAAGCTGAGTTTTGTCCAATAGGTCCAGGGCATATTTTGTCTGACAAATAAATAAACCAGATGCATTCTTTTTCACTTCAAGACCTGAGAAGTAGTGCAGAGCACCAAGATTCTTAACAGGATGCTGAGAGCTGAGAGAATCAATGACTGATTGGAAAAAAGCTGAAGAAGAGCCAATGATCAAAATGTCATCAACATACACTAGTAAATAAGTGAGAACAGAGCCATGTTTGTACACAAACAAGGAGGTGTCAGCTGATGATGTTTGAAATCCAAAATCAAGAAGAGATGCATGTAGTTTGGCATACCATGCCCTTGGATCTTGCTTAAGACCATATAATGATTTGTGCAGTTTGCAGACATACTCAAGATGGTCCTTGTCAATAAAACCTGGGGGTTTAGTCATAAACACCTCTTCTTGAAGATCACCAAGAAGAAATGCATTGCTAATATTCAATTGAGTTAAGTTCCAGTTGAACTGAACAACTAAGGAAAAGATCAACCTAATGGTTGTTGGTTTAGCAACTGGACTAAAGGTTTTATGCTAATCCAAGCCTTCTTGCTGATGGAAGCCTTTGGCAACAAGTCTGGCCTTTAATGTATTCACAGAACCATCTGGATTTTGCTTAATTTTATACACCCACTTACAACCCACAACATTTTGACCAGGACAAGGAGGTACTTTAGTCCAAGTCCCAGTAGACTGTAAGTCATCATGCTCCTTGTGCATTGCAGTAACCCACTTAGGATTCTTAATGGCTTGAGAGAAACATGATGGAGTGAGAGGAAAAGTGGAGTTCATATAAGTATCTGGCAGTTTATGTTTGGTGGCAAAGTACATTTTGGGCTTAAAAATGCCAGATTTACCCCTGGCGGTCATGGTATGAGAATTATGAGGAACAGAGACTGCAGTTTGTGGAGGATCTGCAGAAGGTGAAGAGGATGGTGATGGTGGTGAAGGAAGGGATACAGGTGTGGAGATGGAAACAGGTAAGGAATTATCAAATGGAAAAGAGGTTGGAGTGAGTAATGAAGGTGAAAAAGAGGACAAATTGAGCAATGCAGAGTAAGGAAAGCAGTCCTCATTAAAGGTAACATGCCTAGAAATATAAACTTTGCCTGAGATAGGATCTAGGCACCTGTAACCCTTCTGTCTAGCAGCATATCCAAGAAAAACACAATGAACACTTCTAAGTGCAAGTTTGTGTGAGGTATAAGGTCTCAACCATGGAAAGCAAGAACATCCAAAACTTTTAAGAAAATGATAATCAGGCTTCTTCTGAAAAAGTTTCTCAAATTGAGACATAAAGTGGATAGATCTAGTGGGTAGTCTGTTAATGATAAAGTTGGCTGTGAGAAAAGCATCAACCCAAAAAGAATCAGGAAGATGAGAGGTGATTAAAAAAGTTTTGCCAATGTCCAGAATATGTCTATGCTTAGCTTCTGCAACACCATTTTGTTCAGAAGAATAAGGACAAGTGACTTCATGTTTAATACCATGAGCAGTGGTAAATAGAGCCAGCTTATTGTTGATAAACTCTCCTGTACCATCTGACCTTATACAAACTATTTTAGCAGATAGTTCATTTTCTACTTGAGTTTTGAAGTTGAAGAAAATAGTTTTGAAGTCAGATTTGGCAGATAATGGAAATAACCAACAAAATTTAGAAAAACCATCAATAATGTTGACATAATATAAAAAGCCATTATTAGAGAGAACAGGTGATGGCCCCCATAGATCCATATGAAGTAATTCAAGAGGTTTGCTTGTACAACTAGAAGATAAAGTAAATGGAAGTTTATGAGATCTTCTTAGTTGGCAACTATCACAGAAAATAGGTGTACTTATTACATTGGACTCATTTAAAGTAGAACAGACTCTTTGTAGAGTTTGAAAAGATGGATGAGCAAGCCTATGATGCCAGAAAGCTGAAGAAGGCTTGATAGTGTAGAGAGCTTTAAAATTGGTGGAGTGAAAATTGATGGGATAGAGGCCATTCCTATGTGGTCCCTGAAGTAGAATCTTCCCACTCTGAAGATCCTGTATAGAATAACCAATATGGGTGAAGGTTATAGAGCAATGATTATCACTAGTGAACTTATGGACAGATAGAAGATTTGAGGTGGCTTTTGGAACATGCAGTATATTCTGTAGAGTAAACTGGCCAGAAGGAGTGGAAATAACTGAATTACCAATAGATGAGACATACCTTCACCAGTAACAGATTGTATGTACTCACTACACCAAAAATGGAGTTTTGCAACTGGATCTCGCTGTTGCAAATCGGGGTCACTCAGCTGTTGTGAAGGGGGGCGATGCGAATTTTCGCAACGGAAATGTAGCTGTTGCGAATTTCGTGTCGCAACTGTTTTCGCAAGAGTTTTCAGCTGTTGCGACATGAAAATTTAGCAACAGCTAAATAGCAGTTGCGAAATTTTACTATTTGTTGCGAATTCTTGACTAAGTTAATGGAGACTGACTCAAAAAAGTCGCGGTAAAAATTTAGCAACAGACATTAGCAATTGCGAATTTTTTGCAACAGGAAAAAAAGGTCAGTCCTCATTGACCTAGTCAAAAAAATATCCCTCGTTTCTATTTCTATCCAGGAACTGCCCATAACCCTGCAATTCTATCAATCAACCAAACAATTTCTGCACCACTTATATTGATATTCATATGTTCAATGTACATGTTAAAATAGTCGAGACATTTTACAAAAGAAAGGGAAGGAAACAACACTATTTTATCACCCGTGCCACATTTGCTCTAGATTTCAATTAATACTCTTTAACTTAGTTTCGTTTCAGAAGAGAATACCCAATATAAGAAAATCCTACTTGTAAGCTAATATCTGATCTCAATGCACCGCAAGTTCAACTCCTCTGCTTACGCATCAACCCTGCAACTCAAATACAATGCATAAGAATTAGAAATGGCAAATGCGAAAATGGAGAAATAAAGTAAATAGTGCATCTGGATTGAACTGTACATAGAGTGAAGAGCCGAAAGGTGGTTACTGGCAGTACATGTATATACAAAGACATCATTCCAGAAACTTGGGTAGAAATCTATTTTGTGCAGTGTGCTCAATATATGTACAAAACAACTAACAATATCAGTACACTACATTAGCTGAACTTTGCCGTGCAGTTTCCATGGATAAATGATGACAATCAAGAAAGAAATAAGCCGTTTATCTTAGTTGAGGTTAGGTAATTCTGGTGTCAAAGTTTCCACTGTGTTCGTAAAACTAATGATATGAGATGAAACAGTTGATCCTCAGTTGGTGACATTTGACTTGAATAATGGGAAAGTACACAGAAAAGTTTATTCAAATTTTATACATAAGTGGCAGTATTCATATACAAAATGATCCTTACAAGATGAGACGGGAATTAATAACAAAGTTAAAAGCCTACCTATAACTTATGTTCGAATTCCTTTGGAGACCAGTGGGTAGCATTACACTCTTGATTCGATTCAAGTTCCCCAGCAGCAGCCTACAAGCATATTAACTACAACAGTGAGCAGAAAATATGCATAAATCCAGAAAAGTAATCCCAGCCGAACAATAATAAAATTCAGTTAAATTGAATTAAGACGAGTCAGTTTTTCTCTCCACGGGTTTCTTTTTCCTTGGTTTCTTCTAAAATAAGACATGGAGATGAAAACAGACAAAATTTGTAAACTAAAGGATAGCAGTTTCATACTTTAATTACTTGAACTCAAATATGCACGAGTAAATCTCTTGCACTCCTCCAAATATGTCCTCCCGGCAGTCAAAGAAAGCAAGTTTTAGTTAGAACTGGTATTTTACTATGAATGACAAGCACACAAAGAATAGAACCACAAATATCAGCTACCTGGATACTTATAAAATGAGGTGTTTCTGAGTGATAATCAGCTGCCATTTCATAGCACATCAGTACATAGTATTAGTACAAAGACCCCATAGCAAATGACATTTCTTTTCACCTGCAAATTACACGACCAACAAAAACAAATATTAACTAGATGTATACTTGAAGGTACCTTCTTTATGTTACAATCACCTTTGTGACAACAAAAAAATAATGGAACACTGGTATAGATTCATATATACTCGATTATCCAATACATGGAATAACATACTGAAGCTTGTAATCGCGGAGCTTCAATGAAGTTGAATAATATCTGGATGCAAGGACAGGCAAGCAGTTAAAAACTTTACAAAACGATATGTGGACTTACAAGCAGTGTGGGAGTGCAATGATAATAAAGAAGTCAAATAAGTAGTGGTAAAGAGCTTCAGACTTGCTCTTTTGTCTTCCTAGAAAGACCCACAACCGACAGCTCTTTGATCCAATGAGGAAGTAGTGTTTTAGGGGATAGAACCAAAACCCTTTTAATCAAGCGTGAGTTGAAGAGTCCTGCTAAATAACTGCATATCTGAAAGAAAGCGGCATTAGATTTCAAAAGGTAGGAAAAAGGGAACAAACAAACTAACGAATAAGTGAACTTAGGAAAATGATAAAATATACCCGATATCAAACAGAAAGAGTTACATTTTCCTTTGGAAATGTTAAAAAATAATTCTTTAGGGCATAAATTGAAAGTTCTCTAACATTCACTTAGGATAATAAAACTATCAACGAAATAACCTATCAAGCACTCATGCAAATTTCATCAGCTTTTCAAAAAAATCTAAATGTGTGGCACATGACCTGAAACATCCAAGTTGTATTGTAACCTACTTCCAAACAACATGTCAGTACATAGCCGTCATTGCATGTTTAACATATTGTTCATAGACAATCATATGGCGACCAAAACAGATTATCACGACAGTTCTATCAAGTTATTATATAGAACAAGCTGGGGCATAGAGTTTTACCTGCATAGTTTTCCCCAAGCCCATGTCATCTCCTAAAATCCCACCAGTTCCCCGACAATGAAGAGACCACTGCCATTTCAAACCAACTAGTTGATGTCTTCCAACTCAAAATAAAAGGATCTCCGTGCACATAAGTTTCTGCAGACGAATCAGATGGAACGCTTTTATCTAAATCATCATGATATTCATCCTCATCGTCATCAGAGATAAAATTAGTCTCACGCTCTTCCTTAACAAAACCAGTAGCTCGAGTCTGTGGTACTATTTCTCGCAACTTGTTTGATGTTTTATTGCTTATAACAATACAGTCATCATCACTATCATTTGTAACAGGGATGTGGACTTTTGAGAAGTATAAAACCGAACAAATACAAAACCATAGTTGGCATCAAGTGTTGTCAGAAAAACTGAATGAGTAACACATACAAAACAGAGAATCTGTAGGATGATATTCTGCCTATCCTAAAGACTGGATTTTTGTTTTTATTTATAAGTTGGTTGCAACGAAATGCTACAACTGTGCAATTCCAAAGAAAGGCCAGCACTAGAATTATTAAACCTGTAATCCAAGCAAAATAATATATGTTGACTTATTTCATATCATTATCATCCTATCTCAACAACTCAGAGGGATGGCTTCTCGTTTGCAGGAAATGAATTGACAAACAAATAAAATTTTATGCGACGGCATATAATTGCCTCTAAGGGAAACAAGAGGCAATTAAACAAGAAAACAGGAAGAACTAACATTCACAAAAACTGATAAAAGTTAAACCAACTCGAATCAGTAAAATAAGTTTGTAAGTTATCTAAGCTTACACGTACCTATGCTATTTGGATCAGCTCCATAATCTAGTAAGAGAACAACACAATTTTCGCCTCCTTTAGCTGCAGCTATATGCTGGTGATAAAAAAAAAAACATAAAGATAACAAGTTAATTTCCTTATAAGAAACACAACAAAAATTACTAAAAGAGAGGCAATTTACTAGCCAGAGATGTGCGGCAACTGTTATCAGATTCATTTGGAATCTTGGATCATCACCTTCTCTTAGTAATTGATGCAACAAAAGATCATTTCCTCTAAGGGTTGCAAAAAACAGAGATAGTGGAAGGTCCAGTTTACCATGAGCCAGCATGTTCCGTCTCCGTCAGAAATCCTTGCATTACTGGGGTCATTCATCTCTTTTAAGTGCTGGAACCATTCCAAATTATTGTGTTAAAAAAAGTATACAAAAATATTGTATTTAGTATTAGATAGTAAGTCTTATTCTAGTAACGGTTCACAGACCTGTAGGAGATTGTTCATGATTGTGGTCCCATCACCAACATTCACCTGGACAATGTTCAGGAATGCAAGTCTTATTAAACGCAGCAGCTGATTCAATATTTTAGTGCGCACTTGGAAGAGCTATGGTTTGTAACAAAGTACACCAATCTCACCACTTTGTCTCCAGTCCTTAACTCGCCTACAACCTGAAGACAAGATCATATAAGTGACGATTAGTTTTCAATATGAGATATCCTCGTAAAAAAACGGAGGATTATGGTTATAGACGTGCCTGTTCTACTCCATTCCTGTGCACTAGTTCATGCAAGTAAGAGGAAACATTAGAGTATACAACAAAATCAACACAACCCATGGCTCTAGAATGATATCTAAACTGATGGCAGTCGATAAAAACGGATCAGGCGTTCTGGAAAATTCTATTTTATAAGTAAATACAAAGTGAACTTCGCAAAAATGAGTTCAGTGGTTACCACAGCGCCTGTACCTAGTATATAGAAGTCTGTGGGTGCTTCATTCTGCAATATAACATCTGCAATTCACAGCTGCAGCTTCAAAACAAAGCATTCTTCTTAACAGGAGACACCACCATCTTCTTTTCTGTTGCTTTCATAAATTCTTGCAAACAGATGCAACCATTTCTTCTTCTTCCATGTCCTGGTTCAAACACAAATTCAAAACCTCACATAAAATCAACCATCTTCCAACTCGAAATCAAAAGAAACTCATCCATTCATTGCTCAATTACCAGCAACATAAACGCAATTTTCTTGTTCAATTTCAGGATCCACCAAACCCTAATTTCTTCATGGCAGAACCACATCATCTCCCCTACATCACCATGGCAGAACCGAGATCTTCTTCCTTGAAATTCGACTTCAGATCCCTACTACAACTATCACTCCTAATCGAAACAGCACCACCAGATTTAATCTCCACTATTTCCCAATTCCATCAGATTCATCCCTTATCAGCAGCAGAAAACGGAGAAGGAGAAAGGGGGAAGAACCTTATAAATCCATAAGTCTTCCACACAACTGCAACATAAAATTAAAATCTTAACATCAGAATCAAAAGAAACCCAATTCTCACAGAAATCTAAACTGACTCAACACCAAACCCAAAACAGAAAACTAGATAAAGAAAAGGACCATACCTGATTAGCAATAGCAGCTACAGTAACTCCTTGTGAAATATTAGATTGAATCTCCCACCTGCAGAAATTGCATAAAAAAACCCATGTGAAAACCAAACCCTAACTACCAACAAACATAAAATCAAACCCTAAATCAAACCAAAATAGAAAACTACAAAAAGAAAATGAACAACCAAAAACCTTTGTGAAAGATGACCTAAAATCCAACTGCATAAATAGCATAAAAACGAAAACCATCAATCTACCAAAATACACAAAGAAATAGCATCACTATTCTATTTAAACAAAGACATACCAAAATACAGATCTGCAGAGAGTTTCAATGGCAGAGAGGTTTTTCGACAGGTCTGAGGGAGTGAGAGAGAGGACGAGTTTGTGTGTGGTTGTAATGAAACTGAGAAGAGATATTTTCCTAGGATAAACCTGTAATGCACACGCGAGGTTGGCATGCTTGAACAATGAAAAAAGTGTTTGCTGCCACACACATATCTGGCATGCGTGAAATAAAAAGAGTTGCGAATAGCAACTGAGCAGCAGCAGTTGCGAAATTCTCAATAACAGTGGGCTGTTGCGAAAATTTAGCAACAACAATTCGCAACTGAAAATTCGCAACAGATACATTTCTGTTGCGAATCTGAGTTGCGAAAACCTGAATTTGGTGTAGTGACTCATAGCCATCATAAGAAGTATAGTCCTCAAGTGGATAAGCATTAGAAGTCACATGTTGATTAGCACCACTATCAGCATACCAAGGATTTTCACCAAAGATATTGGCAGCAGCAAGCATGGCATGAAGGTTCTGAGGTGGATTTCTTCCTTGGAAAGCAAAGTTGAGTCTCCGTGTACATTCTGGAGCAAGGTGACTGGTACTGCCACAAAGTTGTCATGGAATTTTGGTGCTAGTAGCTTGCAGAGATGATGGTGGTGGTGTAGAAGCATAGCCTCTAAATGGTGGTGGTGGTGATGGTCTTGGTGGATATGAAGGATACGAAGGATATGAGGGATAAGAAGGAGCATAACCTCGAAATGGTTGATTATAATTTGGATTAAATGGTTTTCTGCCTCTATAATTGACACTATGACCACCTTTGGGTGCAGGATTTTGTGTAGTATAAGATGGTATGTAGGTAGATTGAGGTCTAAATTGAGACATAAAGGCTTTGTTCTCAGAATCATTGATTATAAAAGCAGACCTAGATTTAAGAACAATTTTTTTTTAATTTAAACCAATTTTTTTTTTAATTATAACCAAAGAATTACAAAAGATTGATATAGCCAGATATGGACAACAAGTCCCAGGCCTAATAAAAGGAAAAATAAGGCCATTTAAGGACAACCAATCCAAGGCCCAAAAAGGAAAAATTACATGATCAACAGTAGAATAATGCTCTCATTCAAACCTGTAGTAAGTAGTCTATGGCCATTTCATTCTGTGCATATTAGAGGGTCATGCTGAGAACTTCATTACATGTCCTTTTGAGAGATGAACCCCCTTTTTAGCAAAAAAGTATGCAGAAAAGTTCACTTCCCTGTATACATGGTTAAAGTGAATATGTCTTAGCTTTGTACTAACAAATTTCTATCTGTTCCATACAAACCAAGGTAGCTTGTTCTTCATGTAAGCTGAAATGGCAGCAGTGGAGTCAGAGTTTATAATAATTTTTTCCCTTTCGTTTTTCACATCCCATTCCATAGCACACAAAGCCCCCATAACCTCTGCAATGAAGTTTGTGGATATTCCCAAACCTCTACTTTCAGCTGTTATGAACCTTCCACTGTTATCTCTGGAAATAAACCCATACCCAGCATTCCCAGGGTTCCCTCTTGAAGCACCATCACAACAGAATAAGAGATTATCTACTTCAGGAAGTAAGAAAAAGCATTGTATAACCTTAGCAGATTTCACCTTCCTACAGCCTATATCAAAATATTTAAGAATCTGTAGATCATAAGTTGTATTATGCATGAAGCCTTTAAGTCTATTCTCACAGTCATGAACCATTCTTGAAATCTTAATTTTTGCTTTGTCACTGTCAGGTAGAATATTGTCAAAGAAAATTCTATTCGTGGTGAACCATATATCTACCATTATATTAAAAGCTGCTATGTACCACAATTACTGAATAATTGAACTCTTATGCTTGCAAATATTAATGACATCATCAAAAGATTTTGGGTTTTTAAAGGCAAAAATACTACATATCCGACTCCATAAAATTTGGCCATAGTTGCAGTCCCATAAGATATTACTCATGTTATCTTGATTTTTGTGACAAAGAAAGCATCTGGAAGCAAAGACCATACCTCTTTTAGTAGTGTTTTCATCAGTATTTCCAGCCCCCCTTGTTATTTTCCAAATATTACTTGAAGTATAAGGGTGTACACAAGTGCTCCAAATTTTATTATACCACTTCAGTTTAGGCTGTTTCTTTTTGATCACATTTATAGCACTGGACACATAGAATTCACCATCTTGAGTAGCAGTCCACACTAGTTTATCAAAAGTAGAAGAAAGGATAGGAAGATCTTTAGTTGAAAAGAAAGTAAGCATATCTTCAGGTATATTCCATGTATTATTCACAATAAAATGCTTAACTTTCATATTGATGTTCTGTTGTATGTATTCATTCCTAGGAAAGTATTTATTAATACTTGCATCCAATATCCATGAGTCATTCCAAACAGAGATATCTTCACCATTACCAACAAGCCATCTTGTGTTTTCCTCAAAATCCTGAAGAATCCATTTAATATTTGGCCAGATAGATGATTGCTTATAATATGAAATCCAAAAACCATTTTTATCCTTATATTTGGTTAAGAAATTTTTTGCCCATTCTTCATTGGATTTAAGAATTCTCCATAATAATTTCATCAGTAAGGCTTTATTTATATCTTCAAATTTTCTAATTCCTAGACCTCCTTCTTCTAATGGTGCACAAACTTTATCCCAAGCAATAGTGATATATTTCTTTTCATCAACATTCCCACTCCATAAAAAAATTCTCAGAATTCTTTAACAAGCCACAATGATTTTTTTAGGCCATTTATATATGGAAATGTTATATAAGGGTATACTGCTTAGAACAAATTTAATGAGAGTTAATATTGCTTGGAAATTTAAGAGTTTACCAATCCAAGTAGCTAATCTCTTTTGCATCATCTCTACAAATAACCAAATATGTTCAGTTTTAACTTTACCTTGAACCAGAAGTACACCCAAATACTTGTCAGGAAAAACATACAGTTTCATGTCCATGTAATCTGCAATCTGAGTTTGTCTTGCATCAAAAGTCCCATCAATAAAAATCTTACTCTTGGCTGCACTAACAAGTTGACCAGAAGCACTTTGATATTCATATAGTAAATGTTTAAGATTCACCAGAGTTTGTTTACATCCATTGCAGAAGATAAAAATATCATCAACAAAGAATAAATGAGAAGGATAAATACCTTTTCTAATGACCAGGCTGAATTTTCCTCTCCTGAATTAGTTGAGATAATTTTCTACTTAAAGTATCAACATCCAAAACATAAAGGATTGGAGATAGAGGATCTCCCTGCTTCACTCCTCTTCTACCACCAAAATAACCAACAGGGCCCCCATTCAACATTATAGAGATTTTTGTAGTTTTTAGTAAAACTAAAATCCAGTTTGTGAATTTCTCTGAAAAACCATATTTCTTCAAAACAGCAATTAAGAAGTCCCAGCTTATAGTGTCATAAGCATGAGATATGTCAAGTTTTAAACCCACATTCCATCCTCTTCTTTTGATATTCATTTCATTTACTAGTTATGAATCCAAAAGGACTTGCTCATGGATATTTCTCCCTTTGATAAAAGCACATTGTTGTGGAGAAATAAGTTTATGTAGTTGTTTTGGGGTAAAAACTGATTCTGCTGTTTTTGGTAAATTTGGGTGTCTTGATGAGAAACGAATTCAAACCCTAAACAAATACACTGCATGGGAGTACTTTTAGATTCGAGAGATCAATCTGTAAGACTCTGGCCTAAACCAAGAAATGGCCGTTCCAGATTCAATTTGGTCACAAAGTGAAGGAGAAGGGTTGATCTTAGGGAGGGAAGCGAAGAAGGTGTTTGAGATCAAAATGTTGAATTATGAAGGTATGGCTGTTTTATGACTTTTATTAGAATATGGAACTGGCTTGCAGAATGTAAGCTATTAGTTTTTGGTGTTTTCTGGATACTTGTGTTGATAACACTTGTGTTCCATGTTAAAATAGGTTGAAATCCTATTTATACAAGTCATTGAGCGCACCCCTGATCTCGTAGGAAGTGGAAGAAATTAAGTAGTGGAGAAGTGGGGTTGTGTAAAAAGTTGTGATCACCACGTTTCCATTACGAGGGAAAAATTGGTCACACTTTCACCCACTACTCCCATTGCTGTTAACCGTCCGTCCTCTCCTGACACTTTCTCGTAATGGGCTAATGGGCGCGTTATACGCCGCACGCTCTAAACCGCCATACCAATACCCCAGTGAGCATCCCCCAGTTTGTGACATGTTTGATGTCTCGAGTAAATGTATGAAGTCATGAGACTCGCCGCTAAAAGCAGCACATAGTGTTTTTAGGTCAAATAATAAATTATTTGTGAAATCAATATTTATAAAACATTGCTTATGATCGATGTATATAAAGCATCGCTTTTAAACAAGAAGCTGAAAATAATCGATGTACAGGAAACATCGTTGTTTTAGAGCTCGTTCAAATTAGTTGCGAATTGTACATCTTAAAAAAGTAGCATGACCGGCCACCTTTGGGCGATCGTTTGGGAAACCTATGGGTTAGCTACCACTTGGTCGATCGCTCCCCGTGGAAGAGGGGTGGCCGATGATCACAACGTTACCTTGATGGCCTCCTGAAAATAAATCTAAACCATTCGACTAGGATAGCGAAGTTGGATGGATGAGATAATTTGCGGCAATTGCGTACTGCCGTTGGATTATGCAAAAAGCACGACCAGCCTCTTTTAGGTGATCGTTCGAAGGCCATATGAGCAAGCCGTGGCTTGGACGATCGCTCCTCATGGAAGAGGGGTAGGCGGTGATCATAGTGCCACGCTGTTGTCCATCTAGAATATGATCTAAGCTATTCGACCAAGCTAGCGAAGATGGACGAAGACGATCAATTTGCGTCAGTTGCATAACGCCGCTGACTTAATTTAGGGTTTAAAGAGCGCGCGATCGCCTACTTTTGGCAAACGGTTTGACGCCCTCGTGGATTGCTATGTGTAGTTCGATCAACCAGGTATGGAGATGGGTCGCCGGTGAACGCGTCAGCACCTCCTTGATCATTCGAAGGAATATCTAAGCCGTCCAACTAGGCCAACTAAGTTGGGCGGTCGTGATGTTTTTGAGACCATTTTTGCCGGTCTTAACTCGTTTGAGCTCATCTTTCAACAACGCGATCACCTATGTTAGGGTTAGCACCCTTCGATTCTCCTTCCGCGCTTTTAATCACAATTGGGCAGTGAACAGCTTCCTGCTTTAAAATCTTTGCAGCTCTCAGAGTCTTGACAGTGACAATATTGAAATCAGATGTTGCATCAATCAGTGTGCTGTCAAACTCGGCATCTTTTAAGTGAGCGGTGGTTAGGAGTCCCCAGTTGCATTTGTTAGTCGTGCTTCCCAGGAAAGATTGGTGTTTGGGAGTGACTTCCCTGACTGGAAACAGACGCTTGCCTGATACGACACGGTTAAGGGCTCCAAACATTTCTTGACACAACATCTTGGAGAAATACAGAATCTCACATAAATGCTCCATTATAGACTACACGGTTTTGTGGACGGAGTCCCCAGAAATCATGCAGCTCATGACTAGAAGAGGGTCCCTGTGAACTCCTTCATTTCCTAATTGAAGTTCTCCTGTATCTACCTTCTCTTTGAAAATGTGCTTCAATTTGTTGCAGTCACTGGTTGGGTGGTTAACAAACCTATGGTAACGACAATATTTGGGATTCGTCATCTCTTCTTCAGTTGGCGTACGTCGGAGAGGAGGTAGCTGGATGGCGTCATTTTGAATCCATGCTTCCAGGAGTTCTATGACTTCATCCATTGGAAACGGGAAGTCTGGAGCAGCATCTCCAGTTTCTTGTTGTTGCGCAGGGGTCTTAGCTGCGGCCTTCCGGGATGGAGTTGCATGTGCTGGTGCCGCACGCTTGGGTTGTTTTTCCGTTCCAGAGTTTTTCTTTTCCCTCCTTCACCTACTACGCTTACAGAGGGACCAGTGTTATATTACTTGTTGATGAGGCGCCTACTTCCTCGAGTTTCATGCATATCTTCACCTCTGGCTGGTCTAGTTCTTTCTAGCAGTGCTGGTGCTGTTGTAGCCGACAGCTTAACATCTTCATGGAGTGCGGAAAATGTCTGGAAACATAGGTTCCCCAGTAAAGCACGATATATGTGAACCATACCGTTAATGCACGACTCTACCAACTGTTGTTCGGTCATGTTTGGGTCATCACAATCCAACGCCTGGATTCTGAATCTCTTGACATAATCATTTAGATGCTCGTTATTTCGTTGAAACATTCTTCCTAAGTCTGAGAAAGTGATCTGCTCAGACACGAAGAAAATTTTCTTGTAGAAAGCAATGACCATCTCACACTAGTTGGATATGCTGTTTGGTGCAATGTTGTTGTACCAGGTGTGTGCTCTTCCAGTAAGCGACTTTTAAAATTCCTTTAGGCGGAGTACATGATTGTATTCATGCTCTCCCAAAGATTCCAGAAAATGAGAGATATGTTCACGAGCGTTTCCAGTGCCATCATAGAGTGAAAACTGAGGGGAGGAGTATACTCTCGGGAGAGGAACTCTTTGCACATCAGGAGAAAACGGAGGTTGATGCTGGTGCATGTCCACCGGGTTTCCTTTTCCTCGATTTTGGAGAAGTCGCTCCAGATCCTCACGTTTGATGAAATTGGACGGCTGATTCCTCTCCCATGAGCGTTCAGGAGCAACACACACTTCTTCATCCATAAAGGCTCTCCCTGTTGAAGTGTTTGCGCCAGGAGTGTTTAAAGTACTCCTTATTGTCTCTGTGGGTTGACGTGGCTCTTGCGGTAACCGATCCGTTAGTGTCTTTAGGAAAGTAAGTACATCTTTCTGAGTTGTAGCCATGTCCTTCTGGGCTTTAGTGAGAACTTCTTGCCTTTCCATCAAATCAACGATGGTAATAGGGGTTGACTTCCTCAGGTTCCTCCATCCCCCCGTCCTGATGGAGGAGTGGCAACAGCTCTGGTAACAACTGGGGGTGTTACACTCAAAGAAACATTGAGGATAGAGGCTCTGGCTCTGGTGATAAGAGGTGTCACAGATGGGATGTTTCCTGCGCCGTTGGTGTTGGTGGTAGAGGATGTAGTTCCATGAGATGCGTTGATTGTGCTTGCCACCTTTGGGCGATCGTCTGGGAACCCTATGGGTTAGCTACCACTTGGTCGATCGCTCCCCGTGGAAGAGGGGTAGACGATGATCACATCGTTACCTTGTTGGCCTCCTGAAAATAAATCTAAACCATCCGACTAGGCTAGCGAAGTTGGATGGACGAGATGATTTGCGGCAGTTGCGTACTGCCATTGGATTATGCAAACAGCACGACCAGCCTATTTTGGGTGATCGTTAGGAGGCTATATGTGCAAGCCGTGGCTTGGCCGATCGCTCCTCCTGGAAGAGGGGTGGGCGGTGATCATAGTGCCACGCTGTTGTCCATCTAGAATCCGATTTAAGCTGTTCGACCAAGTTGGCGAAGATGAACGGACACGATCAATTTGTGGCAGTTGCATAACGTCGCTTACTTAATTTAGGGTTTAAAGAGCGCGCGATCGCCCTACTTTGGGCAAACGGTTTGACGCGCTCTTGGATTGCTATGTGTAGTTCGATCAACCAGGTATGGAGATAGGTCGCCGGTGAACGCGTCAGCACCTCCTTGATCATTCGAAGGAATATCTAAGCCGTCCAACTAGGCTAGCTAAGTTGGGCGGTCGTGATGTTTTTGAGACCGTTTTTGCCGGTCTTAACTCGTTTGAGCTCATCTTTCAACAGCGCGATCACCCATTTTTGGGTTAGCCTTCAAAGGCGCTGCGGGTGTGCTAGATAGAATCCAATTGGTTGGGATGTTAGTGGGCCCGCCGATGATCATTATGATGATCGCCTATTTCCGCTAGGAGTAGGCTAGTCCTATTGAATCGTGTGGCCAAATCATGTGGCCGTGATCGTTTTTTAAGACTGATATGGACAATCTAGATTTTCCTTAAGGAATTTAAACGCGTTCGATCGCGCTAACTTTTAATTAAAGTGTGTAAACACCCTAATCTCCTTATTAGAGAGTGGTGTAGCCTACGTGAGTGTTTTCATGCAGGTCTCAATACTGACATTTAGGAGATTTATGCGACTCCGCTGCGAGTGAACATTAATCGTCATGTCATGCCAATATTGAGAGTTCGGCTGGGAACATAACATAGGAAAATACCAAGCAGGTCATGCATTAGTGAATAATGCAATAGGTTAAAATTTACAGAATATTTGGGATTGTTGCTTCACGCACCATACTGGATAAATTTCGTAAATATGTTGAATTGCTCAATACATATGTAAGTGAAGAGGTTTATGCGCTCATCACTTTCAAATGGATTTTGTTCCTTTCCAGGATGACAACATATTAAATACAGGGTGTCACGATTTTAGCCTTGAACCGAAAACCACCATCAACATTAAGTCCCCTGCTTAGCACGTAATAGTGACGCTATTGCGGGGTAAGCACTAGATGGTGACAGACAAAGAAATTCACAAGAGAAATTCAGCGTACATTACTAGGATAGAGGATTGCTCAGTTCTTGAGCAAGATACGTATCTTTTCAGCATATGTCAGTTATCTTCAGGTAGATAAGTATCTATTTGATTGTTATCCCGCGTCTGAAGCCTTTATTCACGACAAGTAGAGACTCCTTTTCTTCCTGGGATCCTGCTGGTTTGTGGAATATAAAGAGAAGCGTTTGAGATTTTCTACCCACACCGATCATTACAGAATTGCATTCTTCTTCATTCCATGTATTGCTCCATATGTCTCATGTAATTTGATTTTTGATTTTTTTTTATCGATTGTTGATATAATCATGATGTCTCTTCGCAGTATTTGATGGGAACTGCTAGTGATGATTATTCTTCAACTTCTCCAGAGAAGAGTTTTGAAATCGACAAACCCAGGGCTAACGCATTCGAGGAGGTGATGGAAAAAATAGATTCTTCGTTTCGCGAAGCTGGTCGTGCTATACAGGGTATGTCTCTTGTGCACTTATGCGTCGTTCGAGAGCGTGTTCAAGCTTTTCTTGCTTCAGTTAGTATGGAAGAGAAGTGGAGACGTGATGAATCGTCTCAGCGTGATGAAGCGTCTCATCCCCCGAGTGCCAGGGCTAAAAGATTCACGGCTCGATTGAAGCGGCGAAGGGTTGAGCATAAGCAATCTCCATGTGGGAACAAGTATGATTACCATATTCATAATGGGATCATAATTCTCGACTATGATGTGGACGAACCGGAGCATCCTCAAAAGACTGTTGGGGCAGATGCCGGTACAGCTTTCGAGGAAGAGGTCGAAGTAGCTTCTATAGAGGACATCGAAGCGACTGCTAGAGGGAATGCCGAAGTGGCTGCTGGGGAGAACATGGAAGCGGCATCTGGAGAAGATGTTGAAGCAGCTCTCAAGGTAGATGTTGAAGCGTCTCCTGGAAGGAACATTGAAGCAGCTGCTGAGAGAGGTGTTGAAGCGGCGTCCGAAGGGGAAGTCGAGGTAGCTTCTAGAGAGGATGTGGGGGCGCCTTATGAAAAAGATTTTGAAGTAGCCTCCAACAACGGCTCTGGTGAAGGCTCTGTTGATCCCGCTGATAATTATATTTCCCACTTGTTACTTTCTTTCGTAGAAGAATATCTTTTCGTAGCTTAACTTGCAGATGTTTTTAATATTTCAGTGGTTTTTTGTTTATGTGACTGGAGCCAGGGCTTCATCGGATAATAATCTTTCATTCATGTTGCTTTAACAACCTTATGTTTCCAATTGGGTGAATGAATGAAATCTCTTGAATGATAAATCCAAATCTTTGGAAAACCCTCATAACATCTTGGAATTTTAGTCGCCACATCCTTCGATAGAGTTACAGTAGAGCCTCGTATTCGTTCCTCGAATGCCATGACTAGTGCCTTGATTGCGTAAATGAGTTCTTCCCATTGATGGGGCCGATGAGGAGGCGACACACATAAGTGATGATGTATTTTCCTTTCATGTGACTGTAACTCCCATTTGGTATTACCCTTGTATATCACATGTGTTGTGCTTCCGTGAACAAGAACTCTAAGAGTCCTATTTGTTAGGTGTGCAGGCTCTTTCTCCAATTAATAGCTCGTGTGACGTGATTGAACGTGTATGAAAAAGTGGTTGCAATTCAGGAGTACCACGCGCTAGCTTGCTGTTTCCTGGTTCCGTGAAGGGATTTTTCAAAATCCGAAGAATTACAGGTGGCGAAACTTCTTTCCTGAATTTAAGCACACGATGATTGAGAGGTCGTTTCTTTGTTGAAGCAGGCTGCACTTCAGGATGCTTTCCCAAAACCGTGTACTGGCTGCTTGACGATTTCCTTTGGTCGCCTTACCCTTCTTTTTCTTCATGTATTCCCTTCTTTAGTGTTTTTGAAAGATATGAGGTGTCTCTTTCGGGTTTTTTTTTTTTTGGTTTTGAATCAATGGGTGATGATTTTATGAGGGTTTAGGTTTACTTGATACTTTGCCTTGAGATGACTCAGGAGTAAGAACTTCCTTCTTTGAAATCTTTGCAGCTCTCAGAGTCTTGACAGTAACAATATTGAAATCAGATGTTGCATCAATCAGTGTGCTGCGAAACTCGACATCTTTTAAGTAAGTGGTGGTTAGGAGTCCCAAGTTGCATTTGTTAGTCGCGCTTCTCAGGA
>JAJJMB010014022.1:3820199-3862361 GCA_023531105.1 Papaver atlanticum | reverse complement strand
TACTAGTGAACTCACCAGCGCACAAAGACTCGACCGTGGCTTTGGTCAAATAGTCTAAACCATCATAAAGAATCCCTACTAGTTTCATTTTGTCGAACCCATGGTGAGGACATTGGGATAAGAGATCATTGAATCTCTCTAAAAACCTATAAAGAGATTCTCCCTCTTGTTGAACACTAGTACTAATTTTCTTCCTAACAGCTGCAGTTTTATGCTTATGGTAGAATTTAAAATAGAAGGCATCAATAAGTTCCTGCCATGTTTTTATGGATTCAGATGGTAGGTTGTTCAGCCAGGTCTTGGCTTTATCTCTCAGGGAAAAGGGGAACATCCTAAGTTTCAAGACTTCTTCACTAAGGTCTTTAATATTAATTGTTCCACAAATTTCTTCAAAGTCCCTAATGTGAAAGCAAGGGTTTTCATCATCTTTTCCTAAGAATATAGGGATCATCTGAAGAATACCAGGTTTCAACTCATAACTAGCCGTAGAGGCTGGCAACTTAATGCACGATGGTCGTTTGGTCCTAGTTGGGTACATGTACTCCTTCAAAGTTGTCATTGTTGGCACAGTAAAAATCCTAGGGGTGAATTCCTCACTAAGACTTAAATTCTCAAAATTGAAGTTTCCAAAAACATGGCTCTCCAAAGAAGAGTCTTCGAGCTCCCCGTCTTCAAAAGAAAAACCTCTAGGCTCGTCACTAATCAAACGGCCAAAAGTGTCTCTTTTCCAAGCACGCTCACTAATGGACTTGAGCGATTTTGGCATACACTAAAAATAAAAAAAAATAAAAAAAAATCCTAAAGAAGGGAGGTTCTAAGCAAACACACAGCAGGCTGACTCCACCAAAACAAACCTAATTTTTTTTAGCAAACAACAAGCATGATGGCTCCACTTAGATTGTTTCTAGACCAACTTCTAATCCTTCGAAAAGGAATTCGTTACAATCTAAGCAAACCTCTCTAGATCGATCCGAATAAAGTGAGTCGAAGAGAAGTAGGGGAAGCTCAGAGGAGCTTTGATACCCCCACCTCTTTGGCAACGCTTCCTTGGGTTACAAGGCGGCTCTAATCGACTTACAATAATCTTCCTGAACTTCAAAGTATGCTTAGAAGAGCAACCAATATTTTTCGAACGACTTTCCTATTAAGCGTGTTACCCTATAGGTCTCGTTCTAGTCAATATTTTAGGCTTGGGTTCGCGTAGGATATGTTTTCCTAAGGTGGGCAAGAAGAGAACGGTGATGAAATCCGAAACCTTATCTTGTATGGCCAATCCTTGCCCTTTACTAGGAAATTAAAGTCCGTATTCAGTCCTCAACATATATTCACCTTAAGGCAGACAGTAAACCCGCTGACAGGGGATTCGCGGGTGTTTCGAAAAACTTACCTCCCGTACCAGACGGGCGAAGAACCGCTAAAGTCGACTCGGGCCACGACTCCTATGTCATGTACGAACCCGAGGGGCCGAGACGATATCGTAATCGTCGTCCTTCCCTGCAAACAGTTTATATTTAAAACTACCCTTCCGTAGGGTTTAAAAAAAATTGTCCCAAAGTTCACAGTCCAAAGTCCAAAAATAAAAAATCACTACAAAAATAAAAGATATCCTAATACAATTTCTTAGAAAAAAAAAAAAATCTAAAAAAAATAATAATAATAATCTAAAAAGATAAAATAAAATAAATTTCTTTGTCTTTCTTTTCCTTTTCTTTTATCTTTGATCTTTGGCTCCTAATCTCTTAGTTAGCAAAGTCTTTGGCTTAAATCCTTTTCGGTCCAAACTCCAAACCTGTAGCACAAAGAAATATACCCAAAGAAACGTAAAATAGAACAAAGAGAAAATAAAAAAAATCTAAAAAATAATATATCTAAAAACTTTAACTTAAAAACAAGTCCGCGTCGGCGGCGCCAAAAATTGATCGAAATTTTGATAGTGGTAAGAATGAGGTTCGTAAGACTTGTGAAAGCAATTGATTTTAGACTTATTTAAACTAAAAGTAGAGAAAATTTAAATCCAAATTTGTTTTTTTTTTTAAGATTGAAAATAACCAAGACACTAGATTCCACTATTACACATGAATGAATGATGGTAAAAATTCCAAAACTCTAATTATTTTTAAAATCTCTTTTTCTTAATTCACAAATTATCATGCATACTTTCAAACATTAATTGTATCCCTTAAGCATAGATTATCTAACCAAAGTATAACCTATCTAATTGAATCACAACTAATTAGGAAAAATTATGCAAACAATTAAAATTCTACAAAGTAGTGATTGAGTGAATTATAAAATACAAATTAGAGAAAAATAGAATAGTTACCAATTATTCATGCATAAATAGCTTCCTCCGTGCCTTGATTACGCGAGAATTAGCTCATCATTATCATGGAAACATGCTCAAAATTCATCTTTATTAATGCTCAAAAATGGTTCACAAATGATGAAATGGGAGAAAAAAATGAATAAAACCGGGTTTTGTAACACTTATATTTGTTACAAAATCAATTGTTACAGAAAACGATAAAGGAATACCGCAATGGCACTGTTGAAGAACGACGGTCTTTAAGGGTCTTATGTTCTTCGTACCTTCTTCACCAGCAGAAAAATTGTTTTTCCTGTAACTTTTTTTTTCTCGATTTTTTTATGCTCTAAACGTCTCCCTATTCTCTCCCTGAACTCCCTCCTCCTTCTATGAGTCTCCTAAAGCCTTTATATAGTCACAAGATCAAGAATAAATTCGTAATAACTCAAAAATCTTCTCGATATCCAACCATTAACTCATGAATATTTTCTTTTATGTTTTATGTTCTTACGCATCTTTTCGACGTATACACGCTCCAGAACTTCCTTGTTTGACTCCTCCACACTTCTGCAACAACCAAACTCCATCACAACTCAATCAAAACACGTTCAAGCACGATAAACTCCGAGGTTGCATATTTCCTTCCCGACGAAAATTTAGCCCAACTGAATGCACACACATACCACCATTGTTTGGGCATATCACGTCTTTCCCAATCAATATAAGTGATTGAATCTCACTGAAACTACTCCAAAAATCAACCAGAAAATTCCGCAGAAAAATGAAAATTTCCCGCCAAATTTTTTTTTTCAAACGATGAAGAAGGGTGTCCCCCTAACCAGACCGGGGGTGCGAATAGTAGGTTCCCAACTGAGGTGCCCCTTATCCAAACTGAGAGTCCGAATAACAAATGTCCCTTGGGTGCCTTTAGACAACTTTTCGAGCCGATTTTTTTCCAAAAATGTTTATTGCCCAAAAATACCTACAAACACATAAAACACCATAATAAGTACAAAAATGGGTACTAACAATATTTACAATAGAGATGAAAATAGGCACATAAATGCGTCTATCAAATACCCCCAAACTTATTATTTGCTAGTCCCGAGCAAATTTAATCCACAAAATAAAATCCTAACTCACTGTCGCAGGCATCGTCGATTGCACTTAGCATGTGCAACAAGCCTTT
Organism: Papaver atlanticum; assembly: GCA_023531105.1. Lineage (NCBI taxonomy): Eukaryota > Viridiplantae > Streptophyta > Magnoliopsida > Ranunculales > Papaveraceae > Papaver > Papaver atlanticum. The sequence continues at coordinate 3,858,867 of JAJJMB010014022.1, read as the reverse complement.
GAACCCCTAGGTGGCCCTAGTGGCCGAGTTATAGTCTCGGGAGGGTTTACCAGAGGTGTACCCACAAAACCTTTACTCCAGACCCTAGCTATCTACTCAGAACCTTGAAATGGCACTAAAGAACCTCCTTGGTTGACATACTTATTGATTACGGGAGGAAGTACCCTGATGCGAAATTCCAATTGCTGTACACGAGTTTGCACTAAAATTCGTATATAAGTGATAGAGCTCTACTCAGATAGTTTCACTATGGACATCAATATCCGGAGTCAACAAATCACATGGAAAGATTAAGAGATGGATATAGAAAAACATAGATGGTTTTTATGTTGACTAGGTGAACGGTGTTTTCTCATATCTGTCTGAAGGCCTCTGCCAAGATGAACCTATCCTAATGGACTGAGATACCGGTCTGACTAATATCAACACAACTGGCATATACAAGGGGACCAGTGGTCAATAATCCTAATTCTAGATCAACTCGTCTGGCATATACAAGGGAACTAGCGGTCGATTTATTGAACACACATTTATTATTTATTTATTTAGAACTAACAACATGATTAGATCTTGTGAATCCAAGCGCATGCTTTCTTGTCAGCCGATTACATGGTAATTCTCGTGGATCCTGCATTCCACGCTTGTGTAGGCGACGGAGACAGGGAGAACACACACATATTGCTATCAAAGTGTTAAAATTTATTCCGATTGGTCTATTGGTCTGGCCTTTTTTTTTTTTTTTTTTAGTATCTCAATCACTCTATTACACCCTAGCAGTGGTAACAACTTGAATCGTGAGCCCCACCTAATCACTTAGAGAAACATATTTTAAAAAGAAAAATAAAAACAGAAGTGAAAAGGTCTCAACGAGATATGGCGAAACTATCATGTTATTTCTAACACCTGAGCTCTGTGCTTTTACGAATAGACTCTTATAGATGTTTCCATCTACTCAGATTGGTTCCTCAACTCCTAAAGCCAAAATGCTTCCATCCACTTAGATTGGTTAGTGCCATCCTTAATAGGCATAAATTTCTAGGCTCTGGAGTTTATTGCAACTAACTAAAAAAAGTTTTTCCCATACCCCCAAACTTAAATCTAACGTTGTCCTCAATGTTTCTAATGAAAGAGTAGTACCAAAAATAACACAAGGAGAAGTTGGAAAGATAGTACCTGGGTGAAGAGAGAAAGCAAAAAAAACTAATATACAACATACAATGACCTCGATAGTCAATCAAGGGTAAGCAGGGTCCTCCAGAGGGACCTCCTCAACATCACCTGTAGGAAAGGGCTCTAAAAAGAGTTTCAATCTCTGACCGTTGACCTTCGAAGAACCATCCGGTATCTCGATCTCAACAACTCCATGAGGAAAAACAGTACGGACCACAAAAGGACCGGTCCACCGAGAGCGCAACTTCCCGGGAAATAGATGCAAACGTGTGTCATACAGAAGAACTTTTTGACCTGGAGAAAATGACTTTCGTAAAATATTCTTATCATGCACAAGTTTCATTTTGTTCTTATACTCCTTAGCACTATTGTATGCATCTCTACGAATCTCGTCCAACTCATTGAGCTGGAGTTTTCTGTGAGCTCCTGCCTTGTCAAGTGAAAAGTTTAGCTGCTTAATAGCCCAATAGGCTTTATGCTCTAACTCAACAGGCAGGTGACATGACTTGCCAAATACTAAACGATAGGGTGACATTCCAATGGGTGTCTTAAACGCAGTACGGTAAGCCCATAAGGCATCAGTAAGCCTCAATGACCAGTATTTCCTATTAGGATTAACTGTTTTCTCTAAAATACGCTTAATTTCCCTATTGGAGACCTCTACCTGACCACTAGTCTGTGGGTGATATGAGGTAGATACTTTGTGGGTAATACCATACTGTTTCATTAAAAGAGCAAATGGTCTATTACAAAAGTGTAAACCTCCATCACTAATTATAGCTCGCGGCGTACCAAAACGTGTAAGTATATTCTCTTTCAAAAACTGGACTACGACCCTATGGTCATTGGTTTTACATGCAACCGCCTCAATCCACTTAGAGACATAGTCTACAGCGACAAGGATGTATAGGTTACCAAAATAATTAGGAAACGGACCCATAAAGTCAATACCCCACACATCAAAGACCTCAACAACTAAGATAGGGTTCAAGGGCATCATGTTCCTACGGGAAATGGTTCCTAATTTCTGGCAACATTCACAGGTAACACAGTAACTGTGGGAATCTTTAAACAATGAAGGCCAATAGAATCCACATTGCAATATCTTAGCAGCAGTCTTCTTAGCACTAAAGTGACCCCCACAAGTATGATCATGACAAAAGGAAATAATACTTGACTGATCAATCTCATGTATACATCTCCTAATAATCTGGTCTGGACAATTCTTAAACAAATAAGGATCATCCCAAAAGAAGTGCTTAACCTCAGCTAAAAATCTAGAACGATCTTGTTTACCCCAATGTTGGGGCATTCGACGAGTAACAAGATAGTTCACTATATTCGCATACCAAGGTAATTGGGTAACAAAGAACAGTTGTTCATCAGGAAAACTATCTCTAACAGGAGGGGAGTCATCAGGGGTATCCAAAACAAGCCTAGACAAGTGGTCTGCTACTACATTTTCTGCACCTTTTTTGTCTCTAATGTCTAAGGAAAATTCCTGCAACAATAGGAACCATCTAATCAATCTAGGTTTTGTATCCTTCTTGGAAAGAAGATACTTCAAAGCAGTATGATCAGTGAAGATTATAACCTTAGAACCTAAGAGATAGGGTCTAAACTTGTCTAAGGCGAACACAATGGCTAACAGTTCCTTCTCTGTAGTAGTATAGTTCAACTGGGAATCATTCAGAGTTTTGCTAGCATAGTAAATCACATGGAGTAATTTGTTTTCTCGCTGACCTAACACAACACCAATAGCAAAATCTGAAGCATCACACATGATCTCAAAGGGTAGGTTCCAGTTGGGTGCCTGGACTATGGGGGTGGTAGTGAGTAAAGTCTTAAGTTTCTCAAAAGCCTCTAAACAAGCATCATCAACGACAAAGTTAACATCTTTTGCAAGAAAATTGCAAAGAGGTCTAGAAATCAAGCTAAAATCCTTAATGAATCGATGATAAAAACCTGCATGCCCTAAGAATGACCTAATATCTCTTACGGTTTTTGGGACCTGTAAAATCTTAATAAGGTCAACTTTGGCTTTATCTACCTCTATACCCTTAGAAGATACGATATGTCCTAAAACAATTCCTGAACGAACCATGAAATTACATTTCTCCCAATTAAGCACTAAATTCTTCTCCTTACACCTAGTCAAAACTAATGACAAATGATGCAAAAACTCATCAAAAGACGAACCAAATACTGAAAAATCATCCATAAAGACCTCTAAGAACCATTCTACCATGTCAGAAAATATGCTCATCATACAACGCTGAAAAGTTGCAGGGGCATTACAAAGCCCGAAAGGCATGCGTCTATACGCAAAGGTACCAAAGGGACAGGTAAAAGTAGTTTTTTCTTGGTCATCAGGGGCAATAACGATCTGATTATATTCGGAGTAACCATCTAAGAAGAAGTAGTGACTATGTCCAGCTAATCTCTCTAGCATTTGGTTGATGAAAGGAAGGGGAAAGTGGTCCTTCCTAGTGACCTTGTTCAATTTCCTATAGTCCATACAAACACGCCAACCGGTGGTCACTCGGGTTGGGATTAACTCATTGTTCTCATATTGGACTACAGTAATACCGGATTTCTTGGGGACAACCTGAATAGGGCTAACCCACTTGCTGTCTTAAATAGGGTAGATAATGTCTGCATCTAACAACTTAAGAACCTCGGTTCGAACTACCTCTTTCATATTAGGGTTTAGTCGACGTTGCATCTCCCTAGAAGGTTTGGTATCTTCCTCTACATAAATTTGATGCATACAAACAGTAGGACTTATGCCCTTAATTTCTGTTATGGTTCATCCTAAAGCTTCCTTGTTGTTTTGAAGGACGGTTACTAGCCTACTCTCCTGATCACTATCCAAGTTGGATGCTACAATCACAGGTAAAGTTCCAGCTGGGCCTAAAAACAAATACTTCAAGGAATCTGGTAATGGTTTAAGGTCCAACTTTGGAGGCTCTCCTAACGAAGGAACTAGAGTAGACTCAGAAACTGGTAGTGGTTCGAACTTAGATTTCCAAATATTGCTAGTGTCCAACAAAGAGGTTGAATCTAACAAAGCATTCACCTCATTAATCACATTATCATCATCAAAATCAATCCCAAAGTGGGCTAGGCATTTCTCTAGTGGATCTTCTAACAAAATGTTTGGTAATGACTCCTCAACTAATGTTCCTATCATGTTGACCTCTTCTATGCTTGAGTCATCTAGTTAAGAGGGTAGCTTACTAATATGAAAAATGTTCAGCTCAATGGTCATGTTACCAAAAAACAAATTCATAATACCGTTTCGACAGTTGATGATCGCATTGGATGTAACTAAAAACGGGCGACCTAGAATTACCTGTATCTGGTTCTCTGGGTCGGGGACAGGTTGGGTATCTAGGATAACAAAATCCACTGGATAAATAAACTTGTCGACCTCAATAAGAACATCCTCGATCACACCACGAGGAATTTTTACGGACCTATCAGCTAACTGAAGTGTTATCTGGGTAGGTTTCATCTCACCAAGTCCTAGCTTAAGGTACACATGGTATGGGAGTAAGTTCACACTGGCTCCTAAGTCAAGCAGCGCTTTCTCAACACGGTATTTCCCTATTGTACAGGCAATGGTAGGGGAACCTGGGTCTTTATACTTAGGAGTAGTAGTATTCTGAATAATAGAACTCACATGACTAGCTAGGAAGGATTTCTTATGGACACCGAGCTTACGCTTTCGCGTACACAAGTCCTTAAGGAACTTGGCATAAGGAGGAATCTGCCTAATTGCATCTAATAATGGAAGGTTGATAGTTACCTACTTAAAAACCTCCAAAATGTCATTAAAAGTGGACTCCTTCTTAGTTGGTACCAGCAATTGTGGGAATAGGCCTCTAGGAACAAAGTTTGGCTTATCAGGGGCCTTATCAGTCTCCTTAGAGGTTCCATCAATCTCTTCAGCTTCTGATTCAGAAGGGTGAACTACAGCATGTTCACTATCAGGCATGGCAACCTTATTGTCTATTTCTCTACCACTCCTAAGGGTTTTGATTGAATTCACATGATCAGATGATCTTCCTCCTATTTCATGAACTCCTCTAGGATTAGGTTGAGTTTGACTAGGAAAACTCCCACTATCTCTCTCACTTAGAATCTTAGCCATTTGACTAACTTGAAGTTCTAACTTAGCAAGACACTTGGCATTATGTTGAAAATTCTGCTTGGTTTCCTCTTGAAAACTAGCATGGTTCTTTAGTAATACTTCTTGGGTCTTTACGAACATGTCCTGACTCCTTTTTAATAAACTAAGAGATTCCTCTAAGCTAGTTATTCTATTCTCAGAAGGGTTCTGGAACTGGGCTTGACCTGAAGGGTTCTTATTATAACCAAAACCTGGGGGAGGCTGAGAATTACTAGACTGTCCTTGACTCTGTCCTTTATACCAAGAGAAATTAGGATGGTTTCTCCAACCAGGGTTGTTGGTCTCTGAGTAGGGGTCAAACTTCTGTCGGTTTTCAAATCTAGCATTGTTATAGACAACATGGGCTTGCTCTTCACTATCCTGACCTTCCCAAAACGAGTTACTGGGTTCTATTCCACAACTAGAGACTTGAGAGGCTCTAATCCTATTATCAGGTTCAACAAAAGACCTATGTTTAGATTGATTCAATTCCAAAGCTTCTAACCTTTTAGACAAAGCAGTAAACTTAGCATCAGACCCAAAGCATGTATCAACCACATTGGTGCTACTTCTATTGATCAAGAGTCTTTTAGGGGGTTCAACACAAGACTCCCACTGTTGGGATTTTTCGGCGACATCTTCTAAGAAGGAAAACGCATCATTAGCATTTTTACTAGTGAACTCACCAGCGCACAAAGACTCGACCGTGGCTTTGGTCGAATAGTCTAAACCATCATAAAGAATCCCTACTAGTTTCATTTTGTCGAACCCATGGTGAGGACATTGGGATTTGGGCGTTGTGCCATTATTTTCCCAGATTCCTCATCTCTAACTGTGACAGCTTCTAAACTCTTGATAAAATACTTGCAAGGACCAACATCCCATTCACATCTCCTAGTAACGGCTGGGTTGATAATCGGATCGATTCCCCAAGTTTTGATGGGAGGAGAAGTGATTGGTTGCAGAAAAGGTTGTTCAATAAGACTTACTTTGGTTCAGAATCTTCGAATGTACACCGATGGGCTCTCTCCAGGTGTGTCACATTGGCAAGTTTTTTATATGGCAACAAATGATCTTCGGGGTTGGACGGCTTGTTGGAAATCATTTAAGGTATAGACACTGGCAAAGGACACACTCCTAGCTTTGCTTTGTTTTCGTGCACCCACGAACGACCCAGAATCATATCATAGTTCGGGCATTCTTTAACAATATGAAACTTGTCGCGTGTTAGAGCATCTCCTACCTTGATTTCGAGATTAATGTACCCATAAGCATCCTTCGATTATCCTTCTGTGCTTTTAATCACAGTTGGGCAGTGAACAACTTCCTTCTTTGAAATCTTTGCAGCTCTCAGAGTCTTAACAGTGACAATATTGAAATCAGATGTTGCATTAATCAGTGTGCTGCCAAACTCGACATCTTTTAAGTGAGCGGTGGTTAGGAGTCCCAAGTTGCATTTGTTAGTCGCGCTTCTCAGGAAAGATTGGGGTTTAGGAGTGACTTCCCTGACTTAAAACAAACGCTTGCCTGATACGACACGGTTGAGGGCTCAAACATGTATTGACGCAGCGCCTTGGAGAAATACAGAATCTCACATAAATGCTCCATCATAGACTGCACGGTTTTGTGGACGGAGTCCCCAGAAATCATGCATCTCCTGATATGAAGAGGGTCCCCGTGAACTCCTTCATTTCCTAATTGAAGTTCTCCTGTATCTACCTTATCTTTGAAAATGCGCTTCAATTTGTTGCAGTCACTGGTTGGGTGGTTGACAAACCTATGGTAACGACAATATTTAGGATTCACCATCTCTTCTTCAGTTGGCGGACGTCGGAGAGGAGGTAGCTTGATGGCGTCATCTTGAATCCATGCTTCGAGGAGTTCCATGACTTCATCCATTGAAAACGGGAAGTTTGGAGCAGCATCTCAAGTTTCTTGTTGTTGCGCAGGGGTCTTAGCCGTGGAATTCCGGGATGGAGTTGCATGTGCTGGTTCCGCACGCTTGGGTTGTTGTTCCATTGCCAGAGCTTTCCTTTTCCCTCCTTCACCTACTACGCTTACAGAGGGACCGGTGTTATATTGTTTATTGATGAAGCGCCTATTTCCTCGAGTTTCACGTGCATCTTCACCTTTGGCTGATCTGGTTCTTTCTAGCAGTGCTGGTTCTGTTGTAGCCGACCACTTAGCAGCTTCATGGAGTTTGGAAAATATCTGGAAATGCAGGTTCTCCAGTAAAGCATGATATATGGGAACCATACCGTTAATGCACGACTCTACCAGCTATTGTTTGGTCACGTTTGGGTCGTGACAATCCAACGCCTGGATTCTGAATCTCTTGACATAATCATTTGGATGCTCGTTGTTTCGTTAAAACATTCTTCCTAAGTCTTAGAAAGTGATCTGCTCAGACACGAAGAAATATTTCTTGTAGAAAACAGTGAGCATCTCACACCAGTTGGATATGTTGTTTGGTGCGATGTTGTTGTACCAGGTGTATGCTCTTCCAGTAAGTGACTTTTAAAATTCCTTTAGGCGGAGTACATGATTGTATTCATGCTCTCCCAAAGATTCCAGAAAACGAGAGATATGTTCACAAGCGTTACCAGTGCCATCATAGAGTGAAAACTGAGGGGAGGAGTATCATTTCGGGAGATGAACTTTTTGCACATCAGGAGGATACGGAGGTTGATGCTGGTGCATGTCTACCGGGTTTCCTTTGCCTCGATTTTGGAGAAGTCGCTCCATATCCTCACGTGTGATGAAATTGGACGACTGATTCCTCTCCCATGAGCGTTCAATAGCAACACGCACTTCTTCATCCATAAAGGCTCTCCCTGTTGAAGTGATTGCGCCAGGAGTGTTAAAAGTACTCCTTATTTGCTCTGTGGGTTGACGTGGCTCTTGTAGTAACCGCTCCGTTAGTGTCTTGAGGAAAGTAAGTACCTCTTTCTGAGTTGTAGCCATGTCCGTCTGGGATTTAGCGAGAACTTTTTTCCTTTCCATCAAATCAACGATGGTAATAGGGGGTTGACTTCCTCTAGTTCCTCCATCCCCCCGTCCTGATGGAGGAGTGGCAGCAGCTCTGGTAACAACTGGGGGTGTTACGCTCGAAGAAACATTGGGGATAGCGGCAGCGGCTCTGGCTCTGGTGATAGGAGGTGTCACAGATGGGATGTTTCCTGCGCCGCTGGTGTTGGTGGTAGAGGATGTAGTTCCATGAGATGCGTTGATCGTGCTGGTAGGCGATACGTTGGTGTCACCGGCAGGAATGTTGATCCCAGGAATGTTTTCTATGAAAATTGGAATTGATTTCGCAACCGAGAGATTAATCTCCCAATGTGGTCGCCAGTTGTTTTGGGGTAAAAACTGATTCTGTTGTTTTTGGTAAATTTGGGTGTGTTGATGAGAAATGAATTAAAACCCTAAACGAATGCACTGCACGGGAGTACTTTTAGATTCGAGAGATCAATCTGTAAGACTCTGGCCTAAACCAAGAAATGGTCGTTCCAGATTCAATTCGGTCACAAAGTGAAGGAGAAGGGTTGATCATAGGGAGGGAAGCGAAGAAGGTGTTTGAGATCAAAATGTTGAATTATGAAGGTATGGTTGTTTTATGACTTGTATCAGAATATGGAACTGGTTTGCAAAATGTAAGCTATCAGTTCTTGGTGTTTTCGGGATACTTGTGTTGATAACACTTGTGTTCCGTGTTAAAATAGGTTGAAATCCTATTTATACAAGTCATTGAGCGCACCCATGATCTCGTAGGAAGTGGAAGAAGTTAAATAGTGGAGAAGTGGGGTTGTGTAAAAAGTGGTGATCACTACGTTTCCATTACGTGAGAAAACTTGGTCAAACTTTCACCCATTACTCCCATTGTTGTTAACCGTTCATCCTTTCCCGACACTTTCTCGTAATGGGCGTGTTGCACGCCGCACGCTCTAAACCGCCAGACCAATACCCCAGTGAGCATCCCTCAGTTTGTGACATGTTTGATGTCTCGAGTAAATGGGTGAAGTCATGAGACTCGCCGCTAAATGCAGCACATAGTGTTTTTAGGTCAAATAATAAATTATTTGTGAAATCAATATTTATAAAACATTGCTTATGATCGATGTATATAAAGCATCGCTTTTAACACAAGCACTGAAAATAATGGATGTACAGGAAACATCGTTGTTTTAGAGCTCGTTCAAATTAGTCGCGAATTGAACGTCTTAAAAAAGTAGCATGACCGGCCACCTTTGGGCGATCGTTTGGGAACCCTATGGGTGAGCTGCCACTTGGTCGATAGCTCCCCGTGGAAGAGGGGTGGCCGATGATCACAACGTTACCTTGTTGGCCTCCTGAAAATAAATCTAAACCATCCGACTAGGCTAGCGAAGTTGGATGGACGAGATGATTTGCGGAGGTTGCGTACTGCCGTTGGATTATGCAAACAGCACGACCATCCTCTTTTAGGTGATCGTTCGGAGGCCATATGAGCAAGCCGTGGCTTGGACGATCGCTCCACATGGAAGAGGGGTGGGCGGTGTTCATAGTGCCACGCTGTTGTCCATCTAGAATCCGATCTAAGTTGTTCGACCAAGTCGACGAAGATGAACGGACACGATCAATTTACAGCAGTTGCATAACGCCGCTGACTTAATTTAGGGTTTAAAGAGCGCGCGATCGCCCTACTTTGGGCAAATTGTTTGAAGCGCTCTTGGATTGCTATGTGTAGTTCGATCAACCAAGTATGGAGATGGGTCGCCGGTGAACGCGTCAGCACCTCCTTGATCATTCGAAGGAATATCTAAGCCGTCCAACTAGGCTAGCTAAGTTGGGCGGTCGTGATTTTTTTGAGACCGTTTTTGCCGGTCTTAACTCGTTTGAGCTCATCTTTCAACAGTGCGATCACCCATGTTAGGGTTAGCGTTCAAAGGCACCGCGGGTGTGCTAGATGGAATCTGATCGGTCGGGATGTTAGTGGGCCCGTCGGTGGTCATTATGATGATCGCCTAGTTCCGCTAGGAGAAGGCTAGGCTTGTTGAATCGTGTGGCCAAATCGTGTGTCCGTGATCATTTTTTAAGACTGATATGGATAGTCTAGATTTTTCTTAAGGAATTTAAACGCGTCCGATCACGCTAACTTTTAATTAAAATGTGTAAACACTCTAATCTCTTTATCAGAGTGTGGTGTAGCCTACGTGAGTGTTTTCATGCAGGTTTCAATACTGACATTTCGGGAGATTCATGCTACTCCGCTGCGAGTGAACATTAATCGTCATGTCATGCCAATATTGAGAGTTCGGCTTGGAACATAGCATAGGAAAATACCAGGCAGGTCATGCATTAGTGAATAATGCAATAGGTTAAAATTTACAGAATATTAGGGATTGTTGCTTCACGCACCATTCTGGATAAATTTCGTAAATATGTTGAATTGCTCAATACATATGTAAGTGAAGAGGTTTATGCACTCATAACTTTCAAATGGCTTTTGTTCCTTTGCTGGATGACAGCGTATTAAATACAGGGTTTCACGATTTTAGCCCTGAACCGAAAACCACCATCAACATTAAGTCCCCTTCTTAGCACGTAATAGTGACGCTATTGCGGGGTAAGAACTAGATGGTGACAGACAAAGAAATTCACAAGAGAAATTCAGCGTACATTACTAGGATAGAGGATTGCTCGGTTCTTGAGCAAGATACGTATCTTTTCAGCATATGTCAGTTATCTTCAGGTAGATAAGTATCTATTTGATTGTTATCCCGCGTCTGAAGCCTTTATTCACGGCAGGTAGAGACTCATTTTCTTCCCGGGATCCTGCTGGTTTGTGGAATATAAAGAGAAGCGTTTGAGCTTTTCTACCCACACCGATCATTACAGAATTGCATTCTTCTTCATTCCATGTATTGCTCCATATGTCTCATGTAATTTGATTTTTGATTTTTTTTTATCGATTGTTGATATAATCATGATGCCTCTTCGCAGTATATGATGGGAACTGCGAGTGATGATTATTCTTCAACTTCTCCAGAGAAGAGTTTTGAAGTCGACAAACCCAGGGCTAACGCATTCGAGGAGGTGATGGCCAAAATAGATTCTTCGTTTCGCGAAGCTGGTCGTGCTATACAGGGTATGTCTCCTGTGCACTTATGCGTCGTTCTAGAGCGTGTTCAAGCTTTTCTTGCTTCAGTTAGTATGGAGGAGAAGTGGAGACATGATGAATCGTCTCAGCGTGAGGAAGCGTCTCATCCCCCGAGTGCCAGGGATAAAAGATTCACGGCTCGATTGAAGCGGCGGAGGGTTGAGCATAAGCAATCTCCATGTGGGAACAAGTATGATTACCCTATTCATAATGGGATCATAATTCTCGACTATGATGTGGACGAACCGGAGCATCCTCAAAAGACTGTTGGGGCAGATGCCGGTACAGCTTCCGAGGAAGAGATCGAAGTAGCTTCTGTAGAGGACATCGAAGCGACTGCTAGAGGGAATGCTGAAGTGGCTGCTGGGGAGAACATGGAAGCGGCATCTGGAGAAGATGTTGAAGCAGCTCTCAAGGTAGATGTTGAAGCGTCTCCTGGAAGGAACATTGAAGCAGCTGCTGAGAGAGGTGTTGAAGCGGCGTCCGAAGGGGAAGTCGAGGCGGCTTCTGGAGAGGATGTGGTGGCGCCTTATGAAAAAGATTTTAAAGTAGCCTCCAACAACGGCTCTGGTGAAGGCTCTGTTGATCCCGCTGATAATTAGATTTCCCACTTGTTACTTTCTTTCGTAGAAGAATATCTTTTCATAGCTTAGCTTGCAGATGTTTTCGATATTTCAGTGGTTTTTTGTTTATGTGACTGGAGCCAGGGCTTCATCGGATAATAATCTTTCATTCATGTTGCTTTAACAATCTTATGTTTCCAATTGGGTGAATGAATGAAATCTCTTGACTGAGAAATCCAAATCTTTGGAAAAATCTCATAACATCTTGGAATTTTAGTCGCCACATCCTTCGATAGAGTTAAAGTAGAGCCTCGTATTCGTTCCTCGAATGCCATGACTAGTGCCTTGATTGTGTAAATGAGTTCTTCCCATTGATGGGGCCGATGAGGAGGCGACACACATAAGTGATGATGTATTTTCCTTTCATGTGACTGTAACTCCCATTTGGTATTACCCTTGTATATCACATGTGTTGTGCTTCCGTGAACAAGAAATCCAAGAGTCCTATTTGTTAGGCGTGCATGCTCTTTCTCCAATTAATAGCCCGTGTGACGTGATTGAACGTGTCTGAAAAAGTGGTTGCAATCCAGGAGTACCACGCGCTAGCTTGCTGTTTCCTGGTTCCGTGAAGGGATTTTTCAAAATCCGAAGAATTACAGGTGGCGAAACTTCTTTCCTGGATTTAAGCACACAATGATTGAGAGGTCGTTTCTTTGTTGAAGCAGGCTGCACTTCAGGATGCTTTCCCAAAACCGTGTACTGGCTGCTTGACGATTTCCCTTGGTTGCCTTACCCTTCTTTTTCTTCATGTATTCCCTTCTTTAGTGTTTTTGAAAGATATGAGGTGTCTCTTTCGTTTTTTGTTTTTTTTTTGGTTTTGAATCAATGGGTGATGATTTTATGAGGGTTTAGGTTTACTTGATACTTTGCCTTGAGATGACTTAGGAGTAAGAATTTTAAAAGAAATGATGCTTTGATTAACTGATAAATTAAAACCCTAATCATGAATGCAAGCAGCGCAATCATTTTGGAAGAATTACAAATATTGCATGAAAGGGAAATTGCTAAAGGAGATACTAAAAGGAATCTTGGAGGAGAGGGCGGCGCGACATCTTAGGTATTGAAGGATTTGAGCCAGCGGGCGTGTATTACTACGCCTTCTAGCTTGTCAGTATTTATGAGCATGCAGTAACCTCCCAAAATGATTTTTGCCACTAGGTACGGCTAGTCTTTCCCTTCTGTGGAATCAGACGAAGCAGGCTGAGCCGCAACTCTTACCACCATATCTCCAACTTGGAATGGATTTGGGCGTTGTGCCATTATTTTCCCAGATTCCTCATCTCTAACTGTGACAGCTTCTAAACTCTTGATAAAATACTTGCAAGGACCAACATCCCATTCACATCTCCTAGTAACGGCTGGGTTGATAATCGGATCGATTCCCCAAGTTTTGATGGGAGGAGAAGTGATTGGTTGAAGAAAAGGTTGTTCAATAAGACTTACTTGGGTTCAGAATCTTCGAATGTACACCGATGGGCTCTCTCCAGGTAGTTGTGTCACATTGGCAAGTTGTTTATATGGCAACAAATGATCTTCGGGGTTGGACGGCTTATTGGAAATCCTTTAAGGTATAGACACTGGCAAAGGACACACTCCTAGCTTTGCTTTGTTTTCGTGCACCCACGAACGACCCAGAATCATATCATAGTTCGGGCATTCTTTAACAATATGAAACTTTCCGCGTGTTAGAGCATCTCCTACCTTGATTTCGAGATTAATGTACCCATAAACATCCTTCGATTATCCTTCTGTGCTTTTAATCACAGTTGGGCAGTGAACAACTTCCTTCTTTGAAATCTTTGCATCTCTCAGAGTCTTGACAGTGACAATATTGAAACCAAATGTTGCATCAATCAGTGTGCTGCCAAACTCGACATCTTTTAAGTGAGCGGTGGTTAGGAGTCCCAAGTTGCATTTGTTAGTCGCGCTTCTCAGGAAAGATTGGGGTTTAGGAGTGACTTCCCTGACTGGAAACAGAAGCTTGCCTGATACGACACGGTTGATGGCTCAAACATGTCTTGACGCAGCGCCTTGGAGAAATACAGAATCTTACATAAATGCTCCATCATAGACTACACGGTTTTGTGGACGGAGTCCCCAGAAATCATGCAGCTCCTGACAGGAAGAGGGTCCCTGTGAACTCCTTCATTTCCTAATTGAAGTTCTCCTTTATCTACCTTATCTTTGAAAATGCGCTTCAATTTGTTGCAGTCACTGGTTGGGTGGTTGACAAACCTATGGTAACGACAATATTTAGGATTCACCATCTCTTCTTCAGTTGGCGGACGTCGGAGAGGAGGTAGCTTGATGGCGTCATATTGAATTCATGCTTCCAGGAGTTCCATGACTTCATCCATTGAAAACGGGAAGTCTGGAGCAGCATCTCAAGTTTCTTGTTGTTGCGCAGGGGTCTTAGCCGCGGCCTTCCGGGATGGAGTTGCATGTGCTGGTGCCGCACGCTTGGGTTGTTGTTCCATTGCATAAGCTTTCCTTTTCCCTCCTTCACCTACTACGCTTACAAAGGGACCGGTGTTATATTGTTAGTTGATTAAGCGCCTATTTCCTCGAGTTTCACGTGCATCTTCACCTTTGGCTGGTCTGGTTCTTTCTAGCAGTGCTGGTTCTGTTATAGCCGACCGCTTAGCAGCTTCATGGAGTTTGGAAAACATCTGGAAATGCAGGTTCTCCAGTAAAGCATGATATATGGGAACCATACCGTTAATGCACGACTCTACCAGCTGTTGTTCGGTCATGTTTGGGTCGTGACAATCCAATGCCTGGATTTCGAATCTCTTGACATAATCATTTGGATGCTCGTTGTTTCGTTGAAACATTCTTCCTAAGTCTTAGAAAGTGATCTGCTCAGACACGAAGAAATATTTCTTGTAGAAAACAGTGAGCATCTCACACCAGTTGGATATGCTGTTTGGTGCGATGTTGTTGTACCAGGTGTATGCTTTTCCAGTAAGTGACTTTTAAAATTCCTTTAGGCGGAGTACATGACTGTATTCGTGCTCTCCCAAAGATTCCAGAAAACGAGAGATATGTTCACAAGCGTTACCAGTGCCATCATAGAGTGAAAACTGAGGGGAGGAGTATCCTTTCGGGAGAGGAACTTTTTGCACATCAGGAGGATACGGAGGTTGATGCTGGTGCATGTCTTCCGGGTTTCCTTTGCCTCGATTATGGAGAAGTCGCTCCATATCCTCACGTGTGATGAAATTGGACGGCTGATTCCTCTCCCATGAGCGTTCAATAGCAACACGCACTTCTTCATCCATAAAGGCTCTCCCTGTTGAAGTGCTTACGCCAGGAGTGTTAAAAGTACTCCTTATTGGCTCTATGGGTTTACGTGGATCTTGTGGTAACCTCTCCGTTAGTGTCTTGAGGAAAGTAAGTACCTCTTTCTGAGTTGTAGCCATGTCCGTCTGGGCTTTAGCGAGAACTTCTTGCCTTTCCATCAAATCAACGATGGTAATAGGGGGTTGACTTCCTCTAGTTCCTACAGCCCCCCGTCCTGATGGAGGAGTGGCAGCAGCTCTAGTAACAACTGGGGGTGTTACACTCGAAGAAACATTGGGGATAGCGGCAGCGGCTCTGGCTCTGGTGATAGGAGGTGTCACAGTTGGGATGTTTCCTACGCCGCTGGTGTTGGTGGTAGAGGATGTAGTGCCATGAGATGCGTTGATCGTGCTGGTAGGCGATACGTTGGTGTCACCGGCAGGAATGTTGATCCCAGGGGTGTTTTCTATGCCAGTGACATCGGGGTTTGTTGCTAATCCCGACCTAAGATCCACCATCGTGAAATTGGGAAGATTGAAATCAAAATTGGAATTGATTTCGCAACCGAGAGATTAATCTCCCACTGTGGTCGCCAGTTGTTTTGGGGTAAAAACTGATTCTGTTGTTTTTGGTAAATTTGGGTGTGTTGATGAGAAACGAATTCAAACCCTAAACAAATGCACTGCACGGGAATACTTTTAGATTCGAGAGATCAATCTGTAAGACTCTGGCTTAAACCAAGAAATGGTCGTTCCAGATTCAATTCAGTCACAAAGTGAAGAAGAAGGGTTGATCATAGGGAGGGAAGCGAAGAAGGTGTTTGAGATCAAAATGTTGAATTATGAAGGTATGGCTGTTTTATAACTTGTATCAGAATATGGAACTAGTTTGCAAAATGTAAGCTATCAGTTCTTGGTGTTTTCGGGATACTTGTGTTGATAACACTTGTGTTCCGTGTTAAAATAGGTTGAAATCCTATTTATACAAGTCATTGAGCGCACCCCTGATCTCGTAGGAAGTGAAAGAAGTTAAATAGTGGAGAAATGGTGTTGTGTAAAAAGTGGTGATCACTACGTTTCCATTACGAGGGAAAACTTGGTCAAACTTTCACCCATTACTCCCATTGTTGTTAACCGTTCATCCTTTCCCGACACTTTCTCGTAATGGGCGCGTTGCACGCCGCACGCTCTAAACCTCCAGACCAATACCCCAGTGAGCATCCCCCAGTTTGTGACATGTTTGATGTCTCGAGTAAATGGGTGAAGTCATGAGACTCGCCGCTAAAAGCAGCACATAGTGTTTTTAGGTCAAATAATAAATTATTTGTGAAATCAATATTTATTAAACATTGCTTATGATCGATGTATATAAAGCATCGCTTTTAACACAAGCAGCTGAAAATAATCGATGTACGGGAAACATCGTTGTTTTAGAGCTCGTTCAAATTAGTCGCGAATTGAACGTCTTAAAAAAGTAGCATGACCGGCCACCTTTGGGAGATCATTTGGGAACCCTATGGGTGAGCTTCCACTTGGTCGATAGCTCCCCGTGGAAGAGGGGCGGCCGATGATCACAGCGTTACCTTGTTGGCCACCTGAAAATAAATCTAAACCATCCGACTAGGCTAGCGAAGTTGGATGGACGAGATGATTGGCGGAAGTTGCGTACTGCCGTTGGATTATGCAAACAGCACGACCATCCTCTTTTAGGTGATCGTTCGGAGGCCATATGAGCAAGCCGTGGCTTGGACGATCGCTCCTCATGGAAGAGGGGTGGGCGGTGTTCATAGTGCCACGCTGTTGTCCATCTAGAATCCGATCTAAGTTGTTCGACCAAGTCGGCGAAGATGAACGGACACGATCAATTTGCAGCAGTTGCATAACGCCGCTGACTTAATTTAGGGTTTAAAGAGCGCGCGATCGCCCTACTTTGGGAAAACTGTTTGAAGCGCTCTTGGATTGCTATGTGTAGTTCGATCAACCAGGTATGGAGATGGGTCGCCGGTGAACGCGTCAGCACCTCCTTGATCATTCGAAGGAATATCTAATCCGTCCAACTAGGCTAGCTAAGTTGGGCGGTCGTGATGTTTTTGAGACCGTTTTTGCCGGTCTTAACTCGTTTGAGCTCATCTTTCAACAGCGCGATCACCCATGTTAGGGTTAGCGTTCAAAGGCACCGCGGGTGTGCTAGATGGAATCCGATCGGTCTGGATGTTAGTGGGCCTGTCGGTGGTCATTATGATGATCGCCTAGTTCCGCTAGGAGAAGGCTAGGCCTGTTGAATCGTGTGGCCAAATCGTGTGGCCGTGATCGTTTTTTAAGACTGATATGGACAGTCTAGATTTTTCTTAAAGAATTTAAACGCGTCCGATCGCGCTAACTTTTAATTAAAGTGTGTAAACACTCTAATCTCTTTATCAGAGTGTGGTGTAGCCTAGGTGAGTGTTTTCATGCAGGTCTCAATACTGACATTTCGGGAGATTCATGCTACTCCGCTGCGAGTGAACATTAATCGTCATGTCATGCCAATATTGAGAGTTTGGCTGGGAACATAGCATAGGAAAATACCAGGCAGGTCATGCATTAGTGAATAATGCAATAGGTTAAAATTTACAGAATATTTGGGATTGTTGCTTCACGCACCATTTTGGATAAATTTCGTAAATATGTTGAATTGCTCAATACATATGTAAGTGAAGAGGTTTATGCACTCATCACTTTCAAATGGCTTTTGTTCCTTTGCAGGATGACAGCGTATTAAATACAGGGTTTCACGAATTTTAGCCCTGAACCGAAAACCACCATCAACAGTAGTAATCTGCTCATTCTTATAGTAAGAATCTTGAAACAGAAATTACTTAACCCAATTGGTCTGAACTGAGTTGCTCTTTTTGCACCTTGAATCTTGGTAGATGCACAAGAAAATTAGAATTTAAACCAGAAGGAATTACTTGATTGCTCCAGCAGAATTGAATAGCTTTCACCAGATCTTCTTTAATAACATTCCAAGTTTCTCTATAAAAAATGCCTGTAAAACCATCTGGTCCAGGTGCACCATCCTGATTTAGACTAAAAACAGCTTCCTTAATCTCTTCTTGAGTAGGAATCTGCTCAAGCATTTTATTATCCTCTGAGTTGACATTTTGGGATTTGTTGTTAATATACTGTCAGATATAAGTACTGGTGCTGCTGCAATTTTTTCTTTGAAATGGGTAAGAAGAATGCTTTCTATATTTTGCTGATTTGTAACAAAATATAGAAAGCATTCTTCTTACCCATTTCAAAATATAGAAAACATTCTTTCAAAATATAGAAAGCATTAACAAAATTTTATTAATTATAAACAAATAGTTATTCTTGTTCTGATTCTAATAAGTGTGTTTCTGGGTAAGAACAATTTCTTCACTAAGAAGAAGATTATGCAATTCAACAGAGGTAACCAGGTGGGTATCTAATGCGAACTGATGTAGCAAACGAATCATATGAAGCATTTAAACCAGATAAAATTGTAACCACCATTTCACTATCACTAAAAACAGTTCCAGCAGCAGCGAGAGCATCAA
Source organism: Papaver atlanticum (assembly GCA_023531105.1). Lineage (NCBI taxonomy): Eukaryota > Viridiplantae > Streptophyta > Magnoliopsida > Ranunculales > Papaveraceae > Papaver > Papaver atlanticum. The sequence goes on along the minus strand of JAJJMB010014022.1, from coordinate 3,839,920 downwards.
CAACTTTACGGATCTCATTAAGATAGTTAGTGATAGAATCATTACCCAATTTGATTGACTGAAGCTTTGTTCTGAGCTGAATTGTATGAGTAGCGGAAACTTGAGAGAATCTACCTTCAATGTTGGTCCACAATTCATGAGAAGTGTGAGCTTCAACAAAATAAGGAATCACAGAGTCAGAGATCGTTGAATTGATGAGCAAAATCAATGTATAATCTTCATCTTTCCATAGAGTATATGATGGATTAATATGTTCATTGTTTTCATTATGACGAGATGTGTATTTTGCAGGACATCTCTAGATCCATCAACATTATCAGCAACACGATTTTTTTTGAATAAAGCAAGTAGAAGAGATTTCCTGGTGAGATAATTGTTTTCTATAAGTTTCAATTGAATAATATTGGAAAGTTGATTAAAAGGTGTTTTAGAAATCGATCTACTCTCCGTTGTTAGATCAGAAAAACAAAATTGATTTGAAGATATATTTTTATTGATGAATAAAAAACTGATTCAATCGAAGAACAAAAAAGAATTGACTGAAGATTTGAAATGAATCAGAAAGAAAATTAATAACAGCGGAAGAATAGATTTGGATCGAGAGCAGTGCTCTGATACCAAACTGACATTGGTATTGAAAAGGAAAATATCTCTTCACAGTTCACTCAGGGTTGGTGTATTTAACCACTAACCAACAGACAGAACACAGACCCACAAATAAGCGTACACATGTCTAACGGAAAAGTAAAAATAACAGAGAAGATAACAGACTCAGGTAAAGGGAGTGTAAACAAGACATAAACATGACAGACATAAATGTGTCAATTAGACATCAGCATCCCCAGGTTGTGCTTAACAAATGTTCGGTAAAAAGCCTGAACCACAGGTCATGCCTTGTAGCAGTCAGTTCACGTCCTTCCTCCTTGCCGCGCTGCTCAAGATTTGTTTATCAAGGGTTTGAAGTGATTCTCGAAGTTAAGAATTCAGTTCATGGAGTTGTTGTTACTGCCGTAAGTATTGTGCAGCTCTTGGACTTACCAAAAATAAATAAATTGAGCAGCTGCTAGCCATGGTTCGTTGCTGTGCACGAGGGCTGTCTGGAATGGCGAGAATTTGTTTTAGAAGTCAAGATAAACAAGGAATTAGATGTTTGCTGCCGGAAAAATAGACAAGGAACATAGCAGTAGACCGTTGGTCTGTGGTGATGGACGGAGTAGATTGATGACAGTATTTAGAAATCAGAAGGGATTGGAAGACGACTTGGGTTGCAAGAATGGAATTCGGAGAAGCTATAAAACCATCTATACACAAGTTGATGCGGAAGGGAGAGAGAAGAAAAAATGTCAATTGCTTCTTCTTCTCAAATTGATCCAGCTTACAAGATATATAGACGCTACAAAGACAAGTGTGAAGATGTTTGGGATAATGGTGACGACAAACCACTACACGATGGCGGTGATGAAATTGATGATGATGATAATTAACCACCACCTCCTCCTTGCATTGTTCTCGTGCAAGGACCTCCTAGTGTTGGCAAGTCCCTGCTGATTAAATCTCTAGTCAAATATTTTACTAAGGAATCACCATCACCATCCCCATCACCATCCCCATCACCATCGTAATAGGTAACACAAGAAGGCGGCTACAGTTTGTCGAATGCCCCGATGACATTAATGGAATGATTGATGCTGCAAAGTACGCTGATCTTGTGCTGCTATTGGTTGATGCAAGTTACGGGTTTGAAGCGGAAACATTCGAGTTTCTTAACCTTTTACAAGCGCATGGCTTCCCAGAGGTTATGGGTGTTTTTACACATCTTGACGAGTTCAAAGATGAAATACAACTCAAGGAAGCGACCATAGAGTGTCTCGAGGACCATTTTTGGACTGAAATATATCGAGGTGCAACTATATCCTGCTTATCTGGTCTTTATAATGACAGCTTGTACAGAATGGGGGAGGTACAAGAACTGGCACAACACATCATATCCATGCTCCAACCTCGTTCCTCGTCGCATCCTTACGTGCTGGTAGATTGCATTGAAGATGTTTCTCTTCCAGAAGAACTGCACAAGGATGCAAACTGCAAGAGAAACATAAGCCTGTGTGGTTATCTTCGAGGCGGTAATATTAGTAAGAGCGGAGCTAAGGTGCATCTTGCTGGTGTTGGTGATTTTCGTTTAGCTGGTGTTACAAGCACAACTGATCCTTTCCCTTTTCTTCTTACTCGGAAATGGGAAAGGATTTTGTTGACATCGAGAATCAGAGTTTCAGACCAGGGACCTATGTAAGGTTGGAGGTTCATGACGTTCCTTTCCAGGTGGTTGATAATTTTGATCCTTGTCATCCGATTCTTGTCGTTGGAGGTATCAGTCTTGAAGAGGAAAATGTTGGTTATATGCAGGTGAGACTTCAGCGACATAACTGGCATATGAAACTGTTGAAATCGGCAGAGGCAGTCACAGTGTCAGCTGGTTGGAGACGTTACCAGACAAAGACTATTTACGCCAGTGAAATTGACAGTGGACGGCATGAAATTCTCGACTTCAATTCTGAACACGAGCAATGTCTTGCGATGTTTTGGGGACCCCTTGCACCTCCCAGTACCAGGATTGTTGTTGTGCATGGAACGAAGGACGTGTTTCGGATAGCAGCAAAGGCGGTCGTTCTTGACCCCAAGTTTCCCATGAAGATAATGAAGGAACGCGAGCTGGAAGGAAAACCTTGTAAAATCCTTGAGGAGAAGACTGCTCTTATCAAGTTTAAATCGAAAGATATTGATGTTGCTGAATTTGAAGGTTCGCCTATTCGGACTAATTTCAGGTGTATTTGGGGGAAGGTTAATGAGGCGGAAGGAAGGAAGGGGATTGCTAAATACACATTTGAGAAGAAAATTTGTATGCGTGATACTTTTATCATGCCTGTGTTTGTTCAAGTTGGGGCTCCTCGCTCCTTCAAGACTTGCGGCGACAGTAACCATAAGGATCCTCTCAAAAAGAGGAGGCTTAGACTTGAACAATGGCGTCGTCGTGTGGAGATCGATGACGAGGAGCCCTGCTCCCATCCAGATTCAGCTTATTATACGTTGCTCCGGAACATCACGTATATGGATAAGAAAGGGAAGGAAACTGTGGTGGTCATGTCCGAGGAAAAACGATTAGAATTGCTCAAGAAACAACAAATAGAGAAGAATGAGAAATTAAGAGAGATTGGTGTTGGTTGGTGAGTTTCGAGTTCAACTTTTTAACCTGCAAATTCACCATTTTTTATTTATCGAAGTGGACACGTGAAATGAGAAAATCGTAGAAGTATTCACAGAAGATATAAAAGGAATTGTTGGGGGAAATTTACTCCCAAAGAGCTGGAAACTTATGGTTTAGATTACTTCCGTAATTTTAATGCCTAATCTTAATATAGTCTTGGAGAGGTACTCAATTGAGCTTCGGCACGTACCGACTATCGAGTGAAGAGTTCGGACTCATTGTCCCAAAAACTAACGCAATTTGTCATTTGGAATTTTGGGTTTTGTCGGAAACCGAATTTTGATTTTTGTGACAAGCGGTGAAGCACGGACACATCAGTATTGGCGCCGTGTCCGCGTCAGACGCGCGACGGACGCACGACGCACGTGGGACACCCACACGACACACGTGAAGAAATCTATACTCCAATTTAGTAGTTTGGTAACCTAGTGTGTCAAGGAAAACAGTATAATAGTTAATTTTTCTATATATGAGCTAACCTAACGGCATAAAATTGAGTTTTTTTTTCATGTTTTTGTGTGATTAATGTATTTGATATACTATAACACTATGATCTTAGTATATAAAAACCATTTTATTAATGTATATATAGACGTGTCCGTGTCCTGATGATTTTGGATTTTTACCGATCCCTATGTCCGTGTCGTGTCGTGTCCGTGTCAGTGTCCGTGCTTCCCAGGTGACAAGAGTTCCCAAGTGTCGAGTGGTTTGACTTTGAGCGTCATCGTAAACCTCGATATCAGCAGTCAGACCAAAAAAAGGGTCAAGTGGTTTGCCTTGTACCGCGTTGGGATACACATATAGAAGTAGCTTTTTGATTTCTAGAAATCAAAAAGCAAGAAATCAGTTTGGGTGTGGAATTTCAGAACGACATCTAGAAGTAGAAAAGTCGACTTTTTGTGAAGCAAAATATCTGGACTTCTGATTTCTGCTTCTCCAGAATTGTATCCAAACGCGCTATTGATGCCCCACACTGTCGGATTGCGCGAAGAATTCACATCTATTGGGTTATAACGGTATGTTTATGTACATCTGACTTGTCAATTCTTGACTCGATGCAAATCAAATGTCAGACCGTTTGTTTTTTGTTTTGAGTTCCGATCCGAGTCCAAACCATTATTCCCTGAACCATAATAATCATAGAACATAATTTGGATAGATCATACTTAAAGCATTTCCAACGAAACCTAGGGTTTTTCCCATGTGTTATTCCATCAAAGACATCTCTAAATTCAAATTTCTATTGTTTTAGGAATGGAAAAGAAATCTTCCCCAACGGATTAATATTGAAGTTGACGAATATGGCACATGTAATAACGTTATTGGCTATAGATTTTTTTTCTTTTAAATCTAATTATTTCATTACTCACTCTCCAATGGAATTATTGATCACAATCCTAGTGTAGGATGTTAGTGCGTACTGGACACGTACGGAACAAACACTTTTATAAACTTTACAACTAGAATTGGTTTTCTTTAATCTCTGAATCAAATATAGAAACATCCTAGCCTTTTTATAAATATAGAAATCCTAGCCTTTTTATAAAACTTCATTTTAAATGCATGCTTCAAAAAAAAATATAAAAAAATCCTAGCCTTTTTATAGGCTTGCAGAAACATAAGCCATAACCCGAGAAAATAAAGCTACAGAGATCTAAAACTCTAAGCAAATATAGAAAAGATCCGTGCATCCCATAAGCTGCGACAAATTTCTTTTTTCCTAACTAAAATAGTTCAAAACAACCAAAACTAATATTAACCAAGGGTTTCGTTATCTTGCATACTTTACCTTCTCCAATGCAAAATATTTCATCTATCATAAAAAAATTTTATTATTGTTTATCATTTCCAATGCCAATGATGGTCTCTTATCTTGTGCATGGATGCAAAAGATAACAAAATCCATTAACCAACCCTAATAATAAGTTTTTATGGCTACGCCATAGAACTGATTTGTCAACAATAGCGCGTACGTTGTTTCTTTTCCTCCAGGTATGCTTCTGCCATGTTGTGTACTACATCATTCTCCCCGGGAAAGAGAAAACTCAGCCTCGAATTAGGCAGGTCAGGCAGGTTATCATTAGACAAGCCACCGAAGTAGGGAATGAGGTGACGCACATTGAACACACAATACGATTGAGACTTGGAAGCTTCAAGCGGTAAGCATTAGAATTGATCTTTTCATTGATTTCAAACGCACCAACCTTGCGAGGACCAGATTTGTTGTAAGTATCAGCTGAAAATATTTCTTTAGTAAGCACGTCCCATACAAAATCCCCAACTTCAAACCCAACATGGCGACGATGTTTATCCGCACCTGTCTTATATTTCTTGGAAAAATCCACCAAGTTTTAAGCAGTAGCTTCATGAATATGTTGCAGGTGTTGAACTAAAGCATCAGCCGTAGTGTGTACACGCTGCAAGTTAGGAACATGTGCAAGATCAAGGGAGGAGGGAGGGTTAAACCCATATACAACCTGGTGTTGATGGTGGATTTTTGACGAAGGTGAAAATCGTAAAATTATAATTTTGCATATTTCTGACCAAGCTTCAGATGCGCATGTGAAATTCATATTTTAGTATTCAGACTGAGCGTACAAACCTCATGTCGTGCTCCCTGACTAAGGGTACAAACCTCATGTCATGATCTTTGACTGAGCGTACAAATCTCTCAGAGCACACATGAATATGCAGTCACTTAAGTCTCTCAACTGAGATTTCAGCATATTTCATCAACTGAGCAATTTCAGTATTCACTTCTATATAGAATCGAAAACGATTGGACGGCTACTAGACAGATTGCCTGCTAGTATAGAGCGATAACGTCTTCAGGATGTCGCAATATTCCCTGACTATATATATAGAATAAACATTCAGAGCGAGTATGATGCTTATACTATCTCATACCTCGACTCTCGAATAAATATGATGCTCCTAGACAGATTGCCTGCTAGTATAGAACCATCAATTGATTAATTCTAGTCGCAATATTCATCAATTGAATTCCTAGAAAATAATCTATTTTTATCATAATATCTATCATAATATCTCATTACTCCGTTTCATGGATTTTCTCAGCTGAATTCCATGGATTAGTAATAGATATTCACTTTTCGGGCATTTGGTCCACCACCGAGTAAGCCCGAGAAAATGGTGCGAGTGTACTTATCAATAATGCACAAACGAGCACCCAAAAATATGCACGAACGATCATCCAAAAATATGGACGAATGAGGAAATATGAAGAACTAAGGAATAATAATAATTATAATAGTAAAATTATTATAATTATAATTTTGCATATCTCTCACGTTTTTTTAATTATTGTTTATCATTTTCAATGACAAATTTTTTTTAATAGGAAAGAAGATATTTATTGAAATTGAAAGCTTACAAATTATTTTTATCCTGCTGGATTAGATGATTGATCAAACCAGGCATATTATTTGACCAGCAAAAAAAAACTGTTTGGTTTCTTGCATGCTTAGCTAAAGAGTCTGCAATGTGATTTGCATCTCTATGTACATAAGTGCATACCCAGGAATCAAAAGAACTTAATATAACTAAAGTATCATGGACTAAGTTAGAAGTCGTCCATTTTATTGATGTAGAACTTCCATTAACTGCAGCTATCACATTCTGACAATCTCCCTCCAAGTGAATCCTTCTCCATCCATTCCTTAGTGCCCATTGTACATCTTCTAAAAGGGATTGTGCCTAAGCCTTTTCTGGATCAATGGTTAGATGTGCACCTCCTCGCAATCCATAGCTATTCCCTGCAAAATCTCTGCATATTAGTCCCCATCCTGAGAGTACTGTTTTATCAATGTGTGAAGCATCAAAGTTTATTTTGAGAGTTCCATTAGATGGAGCCTTCCAGAACTTTTCTACTGTTCTCACAGAGCTACTACTATTAATCTGTAAACTTTTAGCTCTGGTCCATTCTCCCATCTGCATGATAATGTTGTTAGCAACAGTATTACTATGGAAATATTTACTATCAATTTTTTTTATCACATCTGGCTTTCCAGATTAGCCATAAGATAAAACTAGAAGCTTCATACAAGCTAAAATCCTTAGGCACAGATATGTTTGCTTTCAAGAAGAAACTACATATCCAGGTATGTAAATCTGTGTTCTGGAGAATTCTAGATAAGCTATGATTAACAGTGTCCCATATATGCCTGACATTTGGGCATTTAAAAAACAAATGTTGTATAGTTTCAGGGTTACCATTACAGAGGGCACAACTACTATCCTGGTGTTTAGTGAACCTGAAAAGTCTAGATTTTGTAGCAATACAACCATGGAGGAATTTCCACATGAAGTGCTGAATTCTTGGAGGTAGTTTATGTCTCCAAAAAGATTTCCAGCAGATATCTAGATTGTTCTTAGTGGGTTTATCATCTAAACTATCATTCAGAATAGAGTTGTAAGCAGACTTGATAGTAAACATTCCATTACTAGAAGGCTCCCACCTTAGCTTATCCTTTCCTGCAATAGGGATTCTAATATTATTAATCTCTTTAACAGTATCTTCATCAAACAAAACATTCAAGATATCAGTTATCCAGGTCTTAGAATCATGGTCAATAAGCTGGCTCATAGTTGTCATATTAGAAGAGTAAAATTGACTAGATGGTGGTTTATGCATTTTTGGAATCCAAGTATCTTTCCATGTGTTCACTGAGGATCCATCACCTATTTCCCATATGTAGTTTTTTCTAATTATATTCAAACCTGTACATATACCTTGCCATATCCAAGATCCTTGTTTGTTTACTGCATCAGTTAAAGGATTAGCATCATGAAAATATTTTTCTCTCATAATAATAGCCCAAGGTTCATCAGGATTTGTAATCAACCTCCAGGCTAGCTTAGTAAGAAGAGACAAATTTAGCAAATCAGTTCTTCTATATTAAGACCTCCTAACTCTTTAGGTAAAGCAATATCCCTCCAACCTTTAGGATAGTAACCTTTTTCATTTTCTTTTTTCCCCCACCAAAATTTCATTTGAATGTTGTCCATTTTATTTGTAAGATCTTTAGGCATTGGGAAAACAGCTAGGTGGTGGCTAGCTAGGCTACCTAGAACTGATTGTGCCATCACAGTTTTACCAGGAGCATCTAGAAAAATAGACTGCCATATATCCAACCTACCACTATAGCTATCAAGAAGATGAACAAAGGAATCGTATTTTCTTTTCTGAAGAAGTAAAGGGACACCTAGATACTTCTCATTTAGAGACATTCTCCTTATTCTAAGAATATTTGCAATATCATTCTTCACAACAGTTTTCACCTTACTACTGAAAGCTAAAGCAGATTTGTCAAAATTCACAGCCCGTCCAGAGAATTTGCTAAATTGATCTATCAAGGAGGATAGATTCCTAGCATCCTTACTTCTAGCCTTAATAAAAATAAGACAATCATCAGCAAAAAATAAGTGAGATATAGAAGGGCACCTGTTATTTGCTTTATAACCATGAATCAATCCATTTTGTTCAGCTACTATCAAGCTTCTAGAAAGACATTCCATACAGAGGATAAACAAATAAGGTGACAGAGGGTCACCTTGTCTTAACCCCCTTTGAGGCAGATAAACATTACCTGGAGATCCATTAAGCAAAATGGATGTAGAGACAGTTGTAATACATTGTTCTATCATGCTGCACCAATCATTAGAGAAACCCACTTTTTCAAGACAATCAATAAGAAAACACCATTCCACTATGTCAAAAACCTTAGACATATCCAATTTTATAGCCACACAACCATTACTAGCTTTGGTTTTTTTCATAGAATGAATTAACTCATGTGCAATAATGATATTATCATGGATTGATCTACCAGACAAAAAATCAGTTTGAGCAGGAGAAATAATTTTATGAAGCACACCTTTGAGCCTAGAAGCAAGTAACTTAGAGATTATTTTGTAAGATACATTGCATAAACTTATGGGTCTAAAGGCTGTAGCACTCTTGGGGCAAGTAGTCTTAGGAGTGAGAGATGTGAAATTGTGATTTAACTGTTTTAAGAGGTGATGGGAGTGAAAAAAGGATTGAACCATTTTCACTACATCATTTCCAACAGTTTCCCACATAATCTGGTAGAAACCAGGAGGAAAGACATCTGGACCAGGAGAAGTCCAAGGCTTCATCTCAAAAACAATTTTTTTAATCTCATCAGCAATTGGGATAGCAATTAACATAGCATTGTCAGCATCATAAATTTTTTCCTGTATATTACTAAGATAGTCCCTTGAACTAGGGGGATTAGAGGTCCTACTCATGCTGCTAAAATGTCTTAGAAGTTCACACTCTATGTCCTTTCTATCATCAAGCCAAATTCCTATATTAGATTGCAGAGAATCAATTTGAGTTCTTTTCCTCCTAAAGTTTGCTTTTTGATGAAAATAAGCAGTGTTTCTATCATCTAACAAGAGAGCATCATCCTTACCTTTTTGCCTCCAAAAATCAGCTTCAATGTCATACCAATATTTCAGTTTTTGAGTTAGATCTTCAACTCTGGTATCATTGTGAGAGTTTCTAACTCTAGTAATGGTAGATAACTGAGATTCCAGATTATAGATCTGGTTTTGAATATTACCCAAGTGATGATAATTCTAGTGTCTGAGACTAATCTTAATATTTTTGAGACAGCTAGCAAATTGAAAGGCAAAGGAACCATTAGTTTGACATTTCCATTCAGACTTAATAAGAGAAGAACAACTAGAGTCTCTAAACCAAGACTTGTTAACTCTAAAATGTTTTTTTATATTGCTTTCATTCTTACAAGTTAACAACATAATTGGGCAGTGGTCACTACCAACTACAGTCAAATGATAAAGAGCAGCATTTGGGTAATTTTGAGACCAATCAATAGAATAAAGTACTCTATCTAGTCTTTCTAGAATCAATTCAGTTCCACTCCTTCTATTTGTACAGCTGAATGGGTTTCCTATATAAGACATACTAAAAAGATTATTGCTCAGGAGAAGTTGCTTGTTGTCATCTATAGTGTTTTGGTTAGGAACATTACCTCCCTCCTTTTCATCTCTGTCAAGAATGAAGTTTAAATATCCTATTACTATCCATGAAATATTGTGGATAGTCCTAAGATCTCTAAGATGATTCCATTGAGCCTGCTTATCATGATCATTGAGAGCACCATACAAACAAGTAAGCAGAGAGTAGTTATTTTGACTGTCAAATTTGATAAGACAATTAATCATATTCATCTGCATATCCACAATTTTCAAATCAATTTTGTCCTTCCACATAATGCATAGACCACCAGACAGACCTATTGGGTTCAAGAAAGCAAAATTTGCATCACAACCATTTCAATCTCTACCGTGTATAAACCTCTTGGAGCAACAATCACTCAAGGAATATTTCAACACGGTGTGCACTTGAAATAGGGTTACTCCGGACTGGCCTTACAATATAAGAGTATCAAAGTCAAGTGGAGAAATCCAATACACTTTGTGTGATCGTCTATGAATATGAAATCGAAACAATACTACAACAAAGTGTTCACTTGATAACAATATGGTATAACCGAAACCTTATAAGATAAATATCAATTGCCTAGTTAACGTAAAAGTGCATTTACTTTAATTATAATATAAACACAATTATAATGCGGAAATAAAGTAAAGCACACACCAGAATTTTGTTAACGAGGAAAACTACAATCTTGTAGAAAAACCCTGGGACCTAGTCCAGATTTGAATACTCAATGAATTAAGACGCTACAAAAAGGTAAACTTGCAACTTCGTGTAGACAATACTAAGTAAACTAAAATCCTAGTTACTCAGCTTTAGCAGTATTCTTGTTTTGATAATATCTAGCAGAACCGAAGTTCTCAATAGATATTTGATACTAGATATCCTAGCAGAACAGGCGTTCTCTTTAGGACTAAATCTAATATATCTTCTTAATGGTTCACAACAACTTTTTCTACCAATCTTTCAACTGGAAAGACAAGATTCCTTTGGATCGTATTCCAAACAATAAAGGATAAACTGTTTGGTAACAAAACTCACTTTATAATCACAATACCGAAATATATGATAAAAGCATAGTTAAGGATCTTCTATTTTTAAGACCTGTTACCAGATCCGAAGTTCCTCGGTTACAAGATCAAACAAGACAATGATTATCGAAATAATCAATCTTGATTACAAGGTTTATGATATAATCACAAACTACTTGTTGATCTAAAAAGGGTTATGTTTATTGAAAATAAACAACCTCTTAATCCCGGAAAATCAAGTCACAGAAAGTTACACCAAGATCAAAACACATGAACAAAAGTCTTCAAATCTTCAAAGTCTTCAATCTTCTATTTAATCTTCAAAGTAACAACCTGCAATAACAAACTTGATTCCTTATTGATTTGTCGCACAGAATGGAGTCTGTTAACAATGGAAAATCAATGAATCTATCTTACGGATCTAGAAAAACTTAGATCTGTGGAAACATTAAATCTTTGATCTAGTTTGAGTGAGCCTTATATCAGAAGAGAATGTTCTCAAGAATAAACAAACTAGGTGCAATCAAAGATTCAACAACCGTTAGTCAATCAAATAAATAATCAAAAACTAAAATAACAATGCAATCATCTAATTTCCCACCAACGGTACTCATAGAGCTTCTTGATCCCACATAAGTCTTTAAACGAGCGGTCGTAAGAGATTTCGCCTAACTAGGGTACTTTCCTCTCCGGATAGACGGCTCCACCAGTAAAAACACAACAAGGTAGTTTTGCTGGCTCTTAGGACAGTTTGCTTGAAAAGCAAACTTGGGTATTTATAGATCAAGGTAGTTCGAATATTAAGTAATTACCAAATTTACAATTAATATTCAATTAATATCACCGAAATCTTGATAACAAAATATTAGCTAGCAAATAAAATACTTTACTAATATAAATCAAGAGATATGCTTATTAACATCAAATGTGTTAAAAACACATTAATATTTAATTCCGAATTTTCATAATAAATGTGTTAAAAACACATTTCCGAAAATTTCCATATTAATACAAAATATTATCATATTAATTCCGAATGTGTTAGAAAACACATTTATGAAATTATCATAATAATATATTTTCGAATATTAATATATTAAAAGCATATTTCCAAATATCAAAAGATATTAGGAATATTCCGGTTTGAGTATCAAGGAATATCTTTGAACAATTAATAAATAAGATTTATGCACATGTTCAAAGTATGTCGACATCTTAATATTCTTTGTAAATCCTTTTTCATATTTACAATCTTGGAACCGATTATACCACACTTCCAAACAAGTTTAGAATTGGTTCATCTGACTTCCAAGAACTATGTGATTGATTATCCTATCAAATCACCATTAATGGGTTTCACGGTTCTACCAAAACACAAAGCTTCGGTTCTACCTCTAGTGGGTACTAGGATCGGTCACACTAGCTTTCCAAAAATTGGTTGACTAGGTACTAGGATCGGTTACCACATATTTATGGTATTTAACTTGTAATTGGTTGCACAAGTCATAGGATCGGTTACCAATTACTAAGACTTGTTGCACCTCTTACAAGGATCGATTCCACATACTTGTGATCGGTTGCACCTCTTACTAGGATCGTTCCCCAATGTCTAGAGTTGGTCATACCAATTACAAAATATCGATCATACCATCTCAGGTGATTACTTAAGATCGGTTTCACTAATAAAAGTCATACCAATACAAAAGTCAGGCATTATGAATAGTTTTACCAAGATACATAAACAAGTTATGAACGGTTATACTAAACACACATATTGGTAATCCAAAGATTTGCAATGAATAACAATACCAATAAGCCTAGCGATTTCCCTTTCGATTCACAAAACAAGTTTATGAATTGTACTTCTTTTAAATGAATGTAGAACATTGTTTCCTAGGACGAAATCTTCACCCATACCCATACATAATCACAATAGCATTCATACGATTATGTCGATGTCTTATATACGAAGTTCAAAAGATAAGCGTTACACTTCGTATTATAATTCCTTAATACTATTTCTACTAGAGTATGATCATTCACAGCTTCACATGTTATGTTTTCAATCTAAAAGATTTGAAAGACACAAAATAAAAAAGGAACAAGTCAAGTCGTAGTTACTAACCTCAAGCTGAAGGATAATGTCTTTGTTGTCTTCAATCCATCTTCAGATCTTTGTGAGTAACTGGAGCACAATAATTCTATCGTTTCTAGTCTAACCTATCGAAGTTGACTCTAGCTTACTTATTAAGCGACTCGAGTTTTTGAACTAAATATGACAACCAATCTTGACATACCAACGCTTGGTGGGTTCAACCAAGTAGTTCTCTAACAGAACACATATGCAGTACTAATGTGACTTGGAAGCTTCAAGCGGTAAGTATTAGAATTGATCTTTTCAATGATTTCAAATGCACCAACCTTGCGAGGACCAAATTTGCTATAAGTACCAGCTGAGAAGCTTTCTTTAGTAAGCACGTCCCAAACAAAATCACCAACTTCAAACCCAACATGGCGACGATGTTTATTCGCAGCTGTCTTATATTTCTTGGAAAAAGCCACCAAGTTCTAGGCAGTAGCTTCATGAATGTGTTGCAGGTGTTGAACTAAAGCATAAGCCGTAGTTTATACGCGCTACAAGCTAGGAACAGGTGCAAGATAAAGCGAGGTTTAAACCCATATACAACCTGGAAAGGACAAAAACTGGTACTCTTATGGGTAGACCTTTTGAAAGCAAACTCCGCTTGAAACTAATGTTTATTCCACCGTTTAGTATGCGAACCCACCAAACTACAAAATAAGTTAGCAAGAGAACGGTTCACCACCTCTGTCTGCCCATCTGTTTGGGGATGGTACGAGTTGCTGAATTTTAAATTAGTATACAATAACTTCCATAAACATTTCCAGAATGACTCAAAAACTTAGAGTCACGGTCTGACCCAAGAGATTCAAGAAGACCATGAAGGCGATAAACATTTCTGAAAAATAAAAGAGCCACATTTACTGTATCTGTAGTCTTTTTGAAGGCTATAAAATGTGCCATTTTTGATAATCCTACAAAAATGGAATACATTCCTTGTTGAGTGCGAGGCAAACCCACTACAAAATTAATGCTAATGTCGGTCCACGACTTGGATGGAATTGGTAATGGAATGTATAAACCGACATTCATAGCAGACCCCTTTGAGACATGAATATGTGACAATCTCGGCCAAAGGTAAGATGTTGAGATCAGCTGAAATTTTTTGTCACGACCAAAATTTCCTTCGCGATATAATTCTTGAATGATTTGAAGGCTCGTACACACGATCGAGTACCCTTGAATAGAAACATATCAAGAAGAATGAATTGGGATTTGTTGCTTGCCTTGATAGTGTCCAAAACAAGTGAAAGAATGGATCAGTCTGATATACTTCAGAAAAGAAATCAAATCCCAAAACCTTATTACGCAGTGAAGTTAGAAGACTCCGTCAAAGACTTAAGCCATCTGCCATATGGTTTTGAAAACCTATCTTGTGCTTAAGAAAAAAAGAAAAGTCCTGCATATAATTAGCCCCATTTTACTTGACGAGCATTCATCTTGTCTTGATTGCCAATGTGTTTAAGGGCATCGTCATCAGTAAATAATATTATTAGAGCATTGCTCGGTCAAACGCGCAAGCGTTGCTATCTCAAGCTTGTTTGTCAAGTTTAGTTGTCAAAACTATAAGTCTTGATTTCTAGTCTACTTATAGCTATGTCTCGGATTAGGATAAAATATGTAGTTGGGCTTTAGACTTCACGGCGTTCATCGATTGAAGAAGAAGAAATACTAAGGGGAGCTTGTGGAACTTCATCAACAAAAGGTATGTGGAGACTTGAACTCATCTATCACTCAGAAGTCTATTCTTTTCTATCTCCTATTGAGACAAAAGTCATATAGCTATATAGACTTTACATTATACACATTTGATATTTCGAGCTGAGTTTAACTCGCTTATATCTTTCTCGAAATATGTGTTGGAAAGCTTTTTGCTTTAACCACGTTCATCGTTATTCTTGACGAAAGTCAAAAGATGATCATGTGAAAATCACCTGGTAACATCTTACATGATTTGTGTGAGACAGTCATTTGATGTAGGCTCGTTATATTTCGTATTGATCATTCGATCACTTGAAAATTTCTTATAAGATAATAGTTTGTGTGAGACAGCTATTGTCATCTTTTAAGAATGTTTAAATGATTGAAATATCAGTTAAGAACAATTAACCTTTGATTGGATATAGCACAGTATGCGTACTTGTATGCTAAATGTTGCAAGAATATTCCAAGTCCTGGAATTGAGTATGCATACCCGTATGCGTACTGATTAAAAAAATAAAGTCCAGGAAATATAGTATGCATACCCGTATGCGTACTGGTTTTAACTGAGTTCGGTCATGAACGACAGTATGCGTACTCGTTTGCATACTTGAGTGGGTTAAGTTCTAAAATCAGTTATACTCATGAACAAATACATTTATATAATAAGGAATGCAATCTTTGCAAACCGTGGCTATAATGTTCGTGAATCGATTCGAGTGAATCAAAAACGATTTTGCTTCAATTGTGTCTTGTATACTTCTATGAGAATATAAACAATTGAAAAACTCTAGAACTAGTTTCATTTGAGTCATTTGAACTAGTTGTGATTAAGATGAACAAGGTTGATATGAAAGTGTTCATATGGATAACTTCGGTTAATCATTGTTGACCCAACAAAGTGTACACGTTTAGGTACGGTTACCCATATCTAAATATAGGTACATTTCATTTGTGTGTAACAAGCGAACTTCAATCAAACGTTGAAAGATATTTGAAAAGACGAGGGTACCCAAATATACCTCAATCTAAAACTTTTCCACCTATAAGTCCTTTCCCCGAAAGTGATTGTCTATGGACTGAGTCGAGACAATATATCTAATCGGTTCACACTTCGTGTGACCGTCTATGGATACAAGATCGAGACAATATAACAACAAGATAACTTGTGTGATTGACTATGGATGCAAGATCGAGACAATACAACAACGAAGTATGTTTACTTGATAATAGGTTCGGACTTAACCAAACACAATAGGATTGCTATCAAGTAAATAGGAATTAACGTTTGTGTATTTTACTTCTAATTATAATAAAACAATTATAATTGCGGAAATAGAAAAGTAAAAGACACAGCAATATTTTGTTAACGATGAAACCGCAAATGCAGAAAAACCCCGGGACCTAGTCAAGAATTGAATACTCTAAGGATTAAGCTATTATACAAAATTAAACCAACTTCGTATAGTTGAGACCAAGCAACTAAATCTATAGTTTACCTAGTTTGGTCTGTATCCCTGCGCCTCTAACTAGCAATAAGTCACGCACTTGGAACAATTCCTTTGGTTCGTATTCCAAACAGTAAAGGAACAACAAATTTGTTCGGTAACAACTCTTTTCAACCAAGTGATATGAGTTTAACAAAAGGCTCTTCCGTTTATCCCAATAAACTACTTTTTCAGGTCCTTAGATCTATCTAATAACAACTACCAAAGTAATTGTCAAGATTTTGGAATCAATACTTTTAATCACAAAGAATTGTATTGATGCCGATCTACTCAACTAATCAATCTAGATTATCACAAGGATAAACCGATTATAGTTGGATCCTTTTCCATCCGAAAAAAGTATTGTGCACACCAAAGACTATGAACCCAAATCAGAAATCTTCTTCGTCTTCAAATCTTCTTAGATCTTCAATAAGCACCTGCACACAATCAACTTGAATCTCTTGTGATCAATTACACATAGAAAGGAGTCTGTTAACAATGGATTATCACAAGACATCTTTAGATCTACAAACATTCTAAAGATCCCCTTCGAAACTTCGATCTAGTTTGAGTGAATCTTATATCAGAAGAGAAGATTCCCAAGCATAAACAAACTAGGTGCAATCAAAGTTCAACAACCGTTAGTCAATCAAATCAATCGAAAACTAATAATAAACCACAATTATCTAGTTTCCCACCAACGGTACTAATAGAGCTTCTCAATCCCAAAGAAGTCTTTAAACCGAGCGGCCGTAAGAGATTTTGCCTAATTAGTTAGTTTCCTCTCCGAATAGGCGGCTCTACCAGTAACAACACAACTAGGTAGGTTTGCTGGCTCTGAGGATTAGTTTGCTCGAAATGAAAGATTCAGTATTTATTGACCAAGGAAGTTTGGACACCAAGGAATTTCCTAAACCGAAAATATTCTCAAGATATGCAATATATTTCCAAATTCGGTTTTCATAATTCCTGGAAATGCTTTGTCTAAATATTAACTGAAATCTCAGTAGAAAATCTACAATTAGTAAATGCACATTACCAATTTTTATTTTCTAAAGATATGCATTTTAATTGCAGGAAATTAAAAGCATATAAAACTGAAAACCTTAATTAAAAGATTCTCAATTTATTTCGATCCGGGATTATCCTTTAGCTATTAAGGAATATCTTTGAACAATAAAAGGTAAGAATTACTGCACGTGTTCAAAGCATGTCGACATCTTTACTTTGTAAGTCCTTTTTCATACTTACAATCTTCGAACCGATTTACTATACTTCCAAACAAGTTTAGAATTGGTATATCTGACTTCCAAGAACTATGTGAATGATTATCCTATATAATCACCAATCATGGGTTTCACGGTTCTACCAAAACAAGTTTCGGTTCTACCTCCATGTGAGTACTGTGCATAGTCACGCTAGTTACCAAAATTTGGTTGACTAGGTACTAGGATCGGTTCCCCACATACTTATGGTAACTACTTGTATTCGGTTGCACATGTTCATATGATCGGTTCCCCAATGTCTAAAAACGTGTTGCACATGTTCATAGGATCGATTCCCCTAATATCTAAAAACGTGTTGCACCTCTTACAAGGATCGATTCCCCACTTGTGATCGGTTGCACCTCTTACTAGGATCGGTTCCCCAATTGCTAGATTAAAGTTGCACCAATTACAACGTATCGATCATACCATCTTGAGTGATTACTTAAGATCGGTTTCACTAATAAAAGTCATACAAATACATAAGTCAGGCCTTGTGAATAGTCGTACCAAGATACATAAAAAAGTTTATTAGCGGTTATACTAAACACACATATTGGTAATTCAACATAGATTTGCAATGAATAACCATACCAATAAGCCTAACGATTTCCCTTTCGATTCATAAAACAAGTTTATGAATTGTACTTCCTTTAAACGAATGTAAAACATTGTTTCCTAGGATGAAATATTCACTCATACCCATACATAATCACAATAGCATTCATACGATTATGTCGATATCTTATATACGAAGTTCAAAAGATAAACGTTATACTTCGTATTGTATTCCTTAATACTATGTCTAACTAGAGTATAATCATTCACAGCTTCGCAGTTATGTTTTCAATATGCACGACTTGAAAGATACGTTAGGGAATGAAACAGTTCAAGTCAAATAATACTAACCTCAAGTGGAAGGATGATGTCGTCGTTGTAGCTCCTCACTTCTTCACATTCTTCAAGTCTTCACGTAATACTTGTAATGTCTCATATCCTAATATTTTCAAGCTAACCTATACGAAGTTGACTCTAGTATATAATCAAGCGACTCTTTAAATGAGTTTTGGTACACTAAAATATGACAACCAAACTTGACATACCAACTCTTGGTGGGTTCAACCGAGCTATGCTCTAACAATATTAACTTGAATCTAATCGGGTTTTCATCTAATGGTGAATATTGAATGCTTTGTTACAGAGGTAACATTGATTGCAAACCCTGATTTGAAGACTATATAAGGGAGAACTCTAGCAACTGGGAAACCTAATGCCCACACCTCCTGTGTGATACTAGTTGCAACTAGAGTCAATTATCCTTTAACCTAGGTTTTTCTAAAACCATTATAGGTTAACGACTTAAAGACTTCATTGGGATTCTGAAGCCAGACCCAACTATTTTCTCTGTAGTTGCGTGTTCTTATCTTACTTTTTTCTATCATATTGAGTACTATCTTCTAAAAATGTTTGCTCGAGATTTAATCTCCAATAGGTAAGATAAAAATTAATCACAAAGCTCTTCGTCTCATTCTTTGTGATTCCACAATATCTTGTTCCGCTACCATACGGTTAAGATTATTGTGAGGTGATTGATATTACCAGGATGTTCTTCGGGAATATAAGTCCAGTGTATCAATTGGGTCATGTTCATCTTGATTTATCAAAAGACGGAACAAAAACTCGTAGGTATTTCTATGGGAGACAAATTTATCTATTTAATAGACTTTTCTGTGTTAGACAAATTTGTTTATCAAGTCTTCGACTTTGCGTCGTAGCAACTGATGTCGTTTTATAGTTGTAGTGGTAAAAAGGTTCGTTGCTCG